>PVKP010000141.1:32141-263305 GCA_004027715.1 Plecturocebus donacophilus
GGAAGGTGACGGGGACAGAAGGGGAGTGGGGAGGGGAGGCAGTAAGTACTTGCTACTACAGGCAAGTAAATGCTCTAGCCCATGGCTTCTCAAATTGTTCTTTACAAACAAACCTAGACTGGACAAAATAAAGATAAAAATATATTTAATTATGTCTCAAAAATGTAATAGTTTGAAATATAGTGTATTCCTTGTAATTCAAAGTTCATGTCTTCAGGAGCAGCTAAAACAAATTATACATTAAAATGCAAAGATGAGTAACACAAATACTAGGAGTGGGCTATCAAAACCCAAGTTAATCAAAATAGACAAAGAAACCAAAGCACCTTATGAATAAGAATTAGTACTTTATTAAATGTACACAGCAATGTTTAAAATCCCAATGTATCACTTTCAAAAGTCCCTCGACATGCTTTTGTCCAAACACAGAACTGCTCTCCTTTCTGATTCATCAATGGAAAGATCAGTGACAGGGGACATTAACACCAACAGAATATAATGATAAGGTCCATAAATGAACAAAGAAATTTCCTTTTTTTTAAACTAAGAATATTTGAGAAGTCACCCACTGACAAGATCACCACTGAACAATTTTTATCACTTGTCAATTACCCAGGACTACAAACATTAAACCTGAAAATTAGACACTTGCCACTTCAGATTTTTTTCAAAAAGTTCCATTCAATCTCTCCAGCTAAAAGGTCAGTTATGCCTATTTAAACGGATAGTTAATTGCTGTTCATATTTTTTAAAGATGAAGTCTTCATGGGACTATGTGAAAAATGACACTATAACTCAAAGTTAGCTCTAGCTCTAAGTAGGCAGTAGAAAAAGTCAGGTGGCAGTATCATGGCTATCTAGACAGTTGGCTACACTGGATCCTCCAAATGAGCTCAGAAGTATAAACACAGAAGGAGGGGATCTCTAGCCATAACTCAAACTACAAACCTCAAAATTCACCCAAAAGGAAGACGTGTACTTTGATCTGCTTCTATATACAAAATCCTACCAGGAATGAGTCTCAAACATACATCAAGGCATACATGTATCCTAGTTCAATATTAAGTTTTCAATAAGAAAGGGCATATTTCACAATGGGTCGAAAATGAGTAAGCCTAAGATAAAAAGAAATTAAATATTAGCTCCAGCAAAGTTGTTAAAGCTAAAAGAAATAATCACACCAAATAGGAAATTTTATAAATGGTATTAAAGGTTAAGGCAGTTACCTTTAATGAATATTCAAAGACAAAGAATTTAGAAAACTATCAGTGGGAAATACATATGGAACCTCAAATTTTATTTTGACTGGATTTGTTGAATGCTTTAACACTAAACAATTGCTGTAATTCAAATGAGAAGTTCAAAGATATCATGGAATATATTTGATAATGTCATTCTCAAATTCCCTCAAGGGCTCCCTAAAACTTTCAGATGCATTTTAGTATTCTTAGTCCTTTATGCTCAGAGCACTGACTACCTTTTCTATACAAGCATACAAAACAAAACCTTCAGTAGTTTTCCAACCTTCCTGCTCTCCCTTTTCTGTGTTAAAAATAAACTGCTCTCCTTCCAATCAGCTAAATTCCAGTCATTTCAGACACTGCATGAGTATCACCTCGTCCCTAAAGTCAACACTAATCAGTCGTCTCCACTACAGTCTGAGTTAGATACCCCTTACCTGTACCCACACTGCATTATATGCCTTATCTTCTTAAAAAACTGAGTCGACCAAAATGTACTTGTCTCTTAACGCTGTCTTGACACCGACTTAACGCCTCGAAATAAGAAACCTTGTCATCATCCTACTTTGTACATTCTGGTACCTACCACACATTTATTGCAACAAAGATGATTTATAATCACATACTAAATTGAGTTTACTTTTAAAATATTGTTTAAGTTAACAGAAGCCACAATCTTTGTAATATACCAAACATTACAGGCAATGGTACTTTGTGTATAGACTAGAATAAAAATTCCATTAAACATTTCAAAAATAAAGTCTTATTTCTCAATTGGGAATTCCAGTTCCCAGAGGCGACACAATCTTCAACAAAATAACGTGCTACTGATGGGGGGGAGTCATAATTCTGGAGCAAAAAGAAAATACAGTTATCATTTAGTCCAATTTTTTTATATTTGGGAAAGAGGAAGACTGAGGCACAGAAAGGTAAAGTAACTTGTCCAAAGACACAAAGAAAAAGAGTTGGATATAGGACTCAGGGGGTCTTAGCTCTTCATCATGGGTTTTTCATTATGCTTTTAGCTGCAAACATAGTCTTCAAAATCATAAAACGTTCCTGTGAAATGACAGTGACTGGGAAGATAATCAGACATTTCTAAGGAAAAATAAGAACTATTCCAAGAATGGAAGAACCTTAGCTTTGCTATATAGAATATTTTCTAGTATACACATAAGCAAATATAAAACACATCAAAATAACTGTCTTAGGACAGGTAGTATATTTCCTCTACTAGTAATGACTGAGAATTATTTAGGAGATGTTACAGAAAAATTTTAATTTTTTGGGAGTTGGAAGAGAAAAAAAAATCAAACTAAGAATCCTGAGACCAGCATTTTCCACCAATTAAAATGTACTGACTTACAATAGCCAGCATCTTTTTGATAGTAAGTGTCTCTGTCCTTTTATAAAATTACAAACCATTTAACAGGAAAAAAGAATGGCAACTGGTTGTTTACACTAGGGAGACTTCTCAGTTTCACAACATTATCATGTTTTAGCGAAACATCATTAAATAAAAGTCAAGGCAGTTGATGTTAGCTTCAACTTAAAGATGAAGCCAGGAATAAATGTCATAAAAATGAGTGATCCTATGACATTGTTAAAAGACAATAATAAAAGTATTGAACAGCCACAGAAAAATAAAAAGTGTGTTGGCTTTAAGATCTTTATCAAGCAACTAATCGTAATCTACAGACTTGACAAATTAGACCTCCTTTTTCACACATCTTAAACAGCCTCTGACAAACTACACTAAGTGAGGTTTATTAAATGCTACTCAAACTGTTGCATCCATGTGTATCAATTAAATGAGGGTCTTAATAGGCTGCCCTGACAGGCCTCTCTTTTTTATTGAAGTACAACTGGTAGGTCACTTCTGCCCTTTGATTGCTGTTTCTCCTCAGTTGTAGTATGAAGTTGGTTCAACAAGGACATCTCACGCTAGTAAAGGCAAATGGGATATGTGGTAAAGATATTCTTAAAATGCAACTTAGGCCACAATTACCTTCCCGTCTTAAGTATTTCTGCAGGTAAAAAATTTAACAGAAAATAAAACACAGTTGAACAATGGTAGCGGATATGGCATCTGAGGTGGAGGCAGTGAAATCAAATTCACTATGGTAGTAGCAGCAGACTAGTCAGTCCATGTCTAAGAAGGAATCTGTCAATCAAAATGCTCCACAATCCATTTCCAATCCTGTACATTCACTTAGCCTTTTCAGACTTTAGAAGGTAATTATACTAAAGGAGTATAAAAAATAGATGAGAGTTTTGGCTATAACCACCAAAGAATCTATTCCTACCCTCTATGCATTAGAAAAAATTTTAGTAGTGGTTAAGAATGCTAACTCCTTTACTTTTTTTTAACTTCAGAAATGAGCCTGCATTTATTTGGCCACATAATAAATACTAAGTAATGTGAATAGGCTGGAACTGAGGCAAACACAAGTTAACTTAGCATTAGGTTAAAGATAAAAAAAATCTTAGAAAAAGCAGAGAATACATAATCACTGGTGAAGTTCTGGCATACTATGAACTAATGGTTAGAATCAAATGGAATGTTTGGACCAGAACCCTTCAATGTTAAGGAGTAAAAACATATGGTATGGAGTCACACAGAGCTAGGTCCAGGTCTTGGCTCTGTCACTTACCAGTTACATATAGCTTTAGAAGCATCGCCTTACGTCTTCTATTTCTTTATTTGTAATTTGATGCTAATCATAGTACTTATCTTATGGAAACCTTACAAGTATTAAATGAAACAATAAAATTATTAGCACAGAGCTTGGGAACCATGTTTTAATCATAATATGATTTTATATACATACATATAAAACAATTCAGAAAATGATAGCCCCTAACATTAATAAGTGTTTACCATGTGCCAGACACTGTTCTGGATATGTTACATATGTTAATTCAATTGCTCCACCCAAATTGGGTCTTATCATCATCTCCAATTTACGGAACAAAAACTCAAGGAATACTATTATATTTGAGGTCAGGAAAGATGACACAGAGGACAAGACTTGGCAAAAGAACAATGTATGCACTCTAACACAGACACAGTTAAAAAATTACATATGTAAATGAGGCTTCTTCCAAATCCATGATGATAATTATTAAAGTTAATTCTTGAATATTCCAAGTATTTTGTAAGGTGACAGCAGATGAGTGTGCTGGGAAGCCTGCAGCCTGGATGGAGGGAACATAAGGAAGGAGCTGTCTTATTGACATACAAAGAGCAAACATTCAACATCTTTAAATGGCCCAACAGTAAGTCCCCAAAATTTAATTTCTCCCATCAAGCTGTTACATACTAAACCTCCCACTGCCTCAATTCTCTTTTGTGGAGAACTGTTACAACCTAAGCCAGTTAAGTAAGATGTGAAACGAGAAGTACTATTTTGAAGAGACAGGAGCAGAAATAATAAATGAACTTCATGGAATAATTTCTATCTTCAGATGAAGGTTATGTGTATGTTTGCACACGTGGAATATGTTACAAGCCACCATGCAATCAGCCACTTGATGATTCAGTATGATTTCCCACTTAAAAAAAAATACTGAAGAGGCTACACTAGCAAGTACCACTATAAAACTATCACTTTAGATACTTTCATTAAATATGCTATGAATACATTAGAGAGACTAAAAGAAAAATCTCAGTACTTAGTAGTCAGTACTCAGATGGGTTTGAGACTTCTTAAATACGGCCAGAGCACTACACTGCCTCAAAGCTTCCTCCCACGTTAATAGTACTGCAGTTCAAAGCTTTTGTATTACTAAGTTTTACACTCCTAGAGGGTTGAAACTAAGTCTTATATGATGCCTATCTTATATAGTCCCACCCACCAAGCAAGGACTCTAATACTTGAATGTATATTCCATGGCCTAGAGCAGGAGGCTTCTCTGAAATACTTCTCAAGCAAGATGATTAGAAGTTGTGGCATTTGCCCAAACAACCTGGCTTTGGCTGCTTCACTGAAAACAATGCAGGCTAAATTGGCTTACAGAAAATCAGATGTACTTATCCAATTGTTAGAAACCCATTCTCCGGCAATGGCTTAAGGATTCTTTCAGGATTCTGAAATTTGACCAAATGACAATCCCAACAGATGCCATACTACCAAGATAACCATGGCAACTTTATCTCCAAAAATATACTTAAGAAATAATTTGCATAGTATTTGATTATCTAGTAAGCCTAAAGCACTGTCAATAGATTAAAATGCTGAGTTAGAATATTAAACTAAAGAAGGACTACACACTGGCTGGCATAAATAAACTGCAGCTGTCTTAGGATAAAAACCAACCAGTACTGGTTGGTAATGTGAAAAAAGGAAAAAGGTTCTCATCAAGCCAATTCTGGCAAATTAAACACCCTAGGACTTTCAGACGCTTCTTCATCCATAATCTGAGAAAAGAGAAGTACATGAAAAGGAGAAACCGATGATAAAAGACACAGGTAGGTGGACATTATGCAGAAAATCTCACATAAAAGGATATCTTTACTTAAATCTTTGTGGTTTTGTTGTATGAAACCAAAAAGCTATTAAGTCCTTTACATATCCTTCATTCGACTGTTATCTTCAATGTAGAGTGACATCTACCAAGAAGTTTTGAACTACACACCCAAAGTTAAGGCTGGATTTTAAAAACAAAACCCCCAAGAATTTCAACTTTTAATTTCACTTACACTGACTTTTTCCATCTTTGAGCACATAGAGCAGGTCTTCACTGTCTCTTATAAGCAAGAGCTTATACAACAACAGAAGGAGCTTCCTTCCTCATGCAGAAGTTATAAATAAAAACATTCTGTAAGTTGCTCTCCAAAGACAAAAATCCCGTTGCCCTCAGAGAACAGACCACCAAATAAAAGAGAAAGGTAATGTATAGTGAATAAATTTTTATCCATTTTATAAATTTATTTTTTAATTTTTTAAATTGCATTTTAGGTTTTGGGGTACATGTGAAGAACATGCAAGACTGTTGCACAGGTACACACATGGCAGTGTGACTTGCTGCCTTCCTCCCCATCACCTATATCTGGCATTTCTCCATTTCTCCCCATGCTCTCTCCCCTCAACTCCCCACCCCCCGCTGTCCCTCCCCTATTTCCCCCCGACAAAACTCAGTATGTAATGCTCCCCTCCCTGTGTCTCTGTGTTCTCATTGTTCAACACCCACCTATGAGTGAGAACATGCAGTGTTTGATTTTCTGTTCTTGTGTCAGTTTGCTGAGAATTATGGTTTCCAGGTTCATCCATGTCCCTACAAAGGACAGGAACTCATCATTTCTTATGGCTGCATAGTATTCCATGGTGTATGTGTGCCACATTTTCCCTGTCCAGTCTATCATCAATGGGCATTTGGGTTGGTTCCAGTCTTTGCTATTGTAAACTGTGCTGCAATGAACATTCGTGTGCATGTGTCCTTATGGTAGGACAATTTATAATCCTTTGGATATATACCCAGTAATGGGACTGCTGGGTCAAACGGAATTCTACTTCAAGATTCTTGAGGAATCGCCGCACTGTCTTCCACAATGGTTGAACTAATTTACACACCCACCAACAGTGTAAAAGTGTTCCTATTTCTCCACATCCTCTCCAGCATCTGTTGTCTCCAGATTTTTTAATGATCGCCATTCTAACTGGCGTGAGATGATATCTCAATGTAGTTTTGATTTGCATTTCTCTAATGACCAGTGATGATGAGCATTTTTTCATATGCTTGTTGGCCTCATGTTTGTCTTCTTTTGTAAAGTGTCTGTTAATATCCTTTGCCCACTTTTGAATGGACTTGTTTTTTTCTTGTAAATCTGTTTTAGTTCTTTGTAGATTCTGGATATTAGCTCTTTGTCAGATGGGTAGACTGCAAAAATTTTTTCCCATTCTGTTGGTTGTCAATTCACTCTAATGACTGTTTCTTTTGCTGTGCAGAAGCCGTGGAGTTTGATTAGGTCCCATTTGTCTATTTTGGCTTTTGTTGCCAATGCTTTTGGTGTTTTGGTCATGAAGTCCTTGCCTATACCTATGTCCAGAATGGTTTTGCCTAGGTTTTCTTCTAGGGTTTTTATGCTGTTAGGTCTTATACATAAGTCTTTAATCCATCTGGAGTTAATTTGAGTGTAAGGTGTCAGGAAGGGGTCCAGTTTCTGTTTTCTGCACATGGCTAGCCAGTTTTCCCAACACCACTTATTAAACAGGGAATCCTTTTCCCATTGCTTGTTTTTGCCAGCTTTGTCAAAAGATCAGATGGTTGTAGATGTGTGGTGTTGCCTCCGAGGCCTCTGTTCTGTTCCATTGGTCTATATCTCTGTTTTGGTACCAGTACCATGCTATTTTGATTACTGTAGCCTTGTAGTATAGTTTGAAGTCCAATAGTGTGATGCCTCCAGCTTCGTTCTTTTTGCTTAGAATTGACTTGGGTATGCGGGCTCTCTTTTGGTTCCATATGAAGTTTAAGGTGGTTTTTTTACAGTTCTATGAAAAAGGTCATTGGTAGCTTGATGGGGATAGCCTTGAATCTGTAAATTACTTTGGGCATATGGCCTTTTTCACAATATTGATTCTTCCTAACCATGAACATAGAAGGTTTCTCCATCTCTTTGTGTCCTCTCTTATTTCGTTGAGCAGTGGTTTGTAGTTCTCCTTAAAGAGGTCCTTTACGTTCCTTGTTAGTTGTATTCCTAGGCATTTTATTCTCTTTGTACCAATTGTGAATGGCAGTTCGTTCTTGATTTGGCTCTCTTTAAGTCTGTTATTGGTGTATAGGAATGCCTGTAATTTTTGCACATTGATTTTGTATCCTGAAACTTTGCTGAAGTTGCTTATCAGTTTCAGGAGATTTTGGGCTGAGACAATGGGATCTTGTAAATATACAATCATGTCGTCTGCAAATAGAGACACTTTGACTTCCTCCTTTCCTATTTGAATACGCTTTAATTCTTTTTCTTGCCTGATTGCTCTGGATAGAACTTCCAATACTATATCGAATAGGAGTGGTGAGAGAGAGCAACCTTGTCTAGTGCCAGATTTCAAAGGGAATGCTTCCAGCTTTTGCCCATTCAGTATGATATTGGCTGTTGGTTTGTCGTAAATAGCTTTTATTATTTTGAGATACGTTCCCTCAATACCTAGTTTATTGAGAGTTTTTAGCATAAAGCGCTGTTGAATTTTGTCAAAGGCCTTCTCTGCATCAATTGAGATAATCATGTGGTTTTTGTCTTTGGTCCTGTTTATGTGGTGAATTACATTTATAGACTTGCATATGTTGAACCAGCCTTGCATCCCTGGGATGAAGCCTACTTAATCATAGTGGATAAACTTTTTGCTGTGCTGTTGTAATCAGTTTGCCAGTATTTTATTGAAGATTTTTGCATCTATGTTCATCATGGATATTGCCCTAAAGTTTTCTTTTCTTGCTGAGTCTCTGCCAGGTTTTGGTATCAGGATGATGTTGGTCTCATAAAATGATTTGGGAAGGATTCCCTCTTTTTGGATTGTTTTGAATAGTTTCAGAAGGAATGGTACCAGCTCCTCTTTGTATGTCTGGTAGAATTCAGCTGTGAACCCATCTGGATCTGGGCTTTTTTTGGTTGGTAAGCTTTTAATTGCTGCCTCAACTTCAGCCCTTGTTATTAGTCTATTCAAGGTTTCGACTTCTTCCTGGTTTAGGCTTGGGAAGATCCAAGTGTCCAGGAATTTATCCATTTCTTCCAGGTTTACCAGTTTATGTGCATAGAGTTGTTTGTAATAATCTCTGATGATGGTTTGTATTTCTGTGGAATCTGTGGTGATATCCCCTTTATTGTTTTTTATTGCATCTATTTGATTATTCTTTTCTTTTTTATTAAACTGGCTAGTGGTCTATTTTTTTGATCTTTTCAAAAAACCAGCTCCTGGATTTATTGACTTTTTGAAGGGATTTTTGTGTCTCTATTTCCTTCAGTTCCGCTCTGATCTTAGTTATTGCTTGTCTTCTGCTAGGTTTTGAGTTTTTTTGATCTTGCTCCTCTAGCTCTTTCAATTTTGATGATAGGGTATTGATTTTAGATCTTCCCTTTCTCATGTGGGCATTTATTGCTATTTTTCTCTAGACACTGCTTTAAATGTGTTCCAGAGATTCCAGTACGTTGTGTCTTCGTTCTCGTTGGCTTCAAAGAACATCTTTATTTCTGTCTTCATTTCATCGTGTATCCAGTCAACATTCAAGAGCCAGTTGTTCAGTTTCCATGAAGCTTTGCGGTTCTGAGTTAGTTTCTGAATTCTGAGTTCTAACATGACTGCACCGTGGTCTGAGAGACTGTTTGTTAGGATTTCTGTTCTTTTGCATTTGCTGAGTAGTGATTTACTTCCAATTATGTGGTCAATTTCAGAGTAGGTGTGATGTGATGCTGAGAAGAATGTATAGTTTGTGGATTTGGGGTGGAGAGTTCTGTAAATGTCTATTAGGTTTGCTTGATCCAGGTCTGAATTCAAGTCCTGGATATCCTTGTTAATTTTCTGCCTCATTGATCTAATATTGACAGTGGGGTGTTAAAGTCTCCCACTGTTATGGTGTAGGAGTCTAAGTCTCTTTGTAAGTCATTAAGAACTTGCTTTATGTATCTGGGTGCACCTGTATTGGGTGCACATACATTTAGGATCATTAGCTCTTCCTGTTGCATTGATCCTTTTACCATTATGTAATGTCCTTCTTTGTCTCCTTTGATCTTTGTTGCTTTGAAGTGTATTTTATCAGAGATGAGAATTGCAACTTCTGCTTTTTTTTGGTCTCCATTTGCTTGGTAAATCTTCCTCCATCCCTTTATTTTGAGCCTATGTGTATCCTTGCATGTGAGATGGGTTTCCTGAATACAGCACACAGATGGGTTTTGGCTTTTTATCCAATTTGCCAGTCTGTGTCTTTTGATTGGGGCGTTTAGCTCATTTAAATTTAGGGTTAATATTGTTATGTGTGAATTTGATCCTACCATTTTGATGCTAGCTAGCTGTTTTGCCCGTCAGTTGATGCAGTTTCTTCATTACGTTGATGCTCTTTATCATTTGGTATGTTTTGTGGAGTGGCTGGTACTGGTTGTTTCTTTCTATGTTTAGTGCCTGTTTCAGGAGCTCTTGTAAAGCAGGCCTGGTGGTGATGAAATCTCTGAGTACTTGCTTGTTCGTAAAGGATTTTATTTTTCCTTCACTTATGAAGCTTAGTTTGGCTGGATATGAAAGTCTGGTTTGAAAGTTCTTTTCATTAAGGATGTTCAATATTGGCCCCCACTCTCTTCTGGCTTGTAGGGTTTCTGCTGAGAGATCTGCTGTGAGTCTGATGGGCTTCCCTTTGTGGCTAACCCGACCTTTCTATCTGGCTGCTCTTAGTATTTTCTCCTTGATTTCAACCTTGGTGAATCTGATGATTATGTGCCTTGCGATTGCTCTTCTTGAGGAATATCTTTGTGGTGTTCTCTGTATTTCCTGGACTTGAATATTGGCCTGCCTTGCTAGATTGAAGAGTATTTTCCAGCTTGGATTCATTCTCTCTGTCACATTCAGGTACACCTATCAAACCTAATCAAAGATTAGGTCTCTTCACACAGTCCCATTATTTCTTGAAGATTTTGTTCAGTCCTTGTTACCCTTTTTTCTCTAATCTTGCCTTCTCTTTTTATTTCATTTAGTTGATCTTCGACCTCTGATACCCTTTCTTCTGCTTGGTCAATTCGGCTGCTGAAACTTGTGCATGCTTTGCGAAGTTCTCGTGTTGTGTTTTTCAGCTCCATCAATTCACTTATATTCCTCTCTAAGTTGTTTATTCTTGATAGCATTTCGTCAAATCTTTTTTCAACATTCTTAGTTTCTTTGCATTGAGTTAGAACATGTTTTTTTAGCTCAGAGAAGTTTCTTATTACCCACCTTCTGAAGCCTGATTCTGTCAATTCTTTGCACTCATTCTCCATCCAGCCTTCTTCCTTTGCTGGTGAGGAGCTATGATCCCTTGTAGGAGGAGAGGCATTCTGGTTTTGGGTGTTTTCATCCTTTTTGCGCTGGTTTCTTGCCATTTTTGCGGATTTATCCACCTGTCGTCTTTGTAGTTGTTGACTTTCAGATTGGGTCTCTGAGTGGACGTCCAGTTTGTTGATGATGAAATTATTTCTTTCTGTTTCTTAGTCTTCCTTCTAACATTCAGGCCCCTCTGCTGTAGGACTGCTGAGGTCCACCTCCAGGCCCTGCTTGCCTGGGGATCACCTGCAGCTGTTGCAGAACAGTAAGGGTTGCTGCCAGTTTCTTCTTCTGCTATCTTTGTCACAGAAGGATACTCGCCAGATGTCAGTCTGAGCTCTCCTTTATGAGGTGTATATACAGGGATCAGGGAGCTGCTTGAGGAGACAATCTGTCCTTTATAGGAGCTCATGGGCTAAGCTGTGAGCTCCGTTGTTCATTCAGAGCTGCTGGCCAGATATATTTAAGTCTGCTGCAGCAGAACTCATAAACCCCTTTATTTTTTTTCCCCAGGTGCTCTGTCCCAGGAATTTTGGACTTTATGAGTTTCTGTCGTCCTGCTGCGTTTTTTCAGGGCTGCCCTGCCCTGCTAGGAGGCAGCCTAATCACTGTCTGCCTACAGAGGCTTTGCTGAGCAGCTGTGGGCTCTGCCCAGCTGTCGTGTGAGCTTCCCTGCAGTGCTGCTTATATGGGTATAGTTAGAACTGCCTCAGCAATGGCGGCCAACCTCTATAATGGCGAACTCTCTCTGTAATGGCAGGCTGCCTCGGCAGTGGCGGGATGCGTCAGCAATGGCGGACTACCTCTGTAGTGGTGGACTGCCTCGATAATGGCAGATGCCCCTCCCCACAGAGCTGGACCGTCCCAGGTTCAGCTGTGCTTGCTGTGAAACTCTCAATCCAGAGCGTTTCAGATTGCTGTTTTTTTGTGGGGGTGGGACCAGCCAAGCCTGATCAGCTGGCTCCCTGCCTCAGAGCAAATGGTCCACTGTCTCCCAGGTGTTCCAGTCACCTGTTGAAAAGATGCTGGGATCTGTGCAATTCCCATGCAGCGACCCACTGAGCCTGTCCCAGCTGAAACAGCTGTGCTGAGATTCGTGGTGCTTTTTTGCCCAGGACTCTCCTGGCCTGGCTCCCTTTTTCAGTCCCCTTTTCTATCAGTTGAATGGGTGACTTTGTCTTCCCATAGCTCCAATCGCCAGCTAAAACAGTGCCCGCGAAGAAGTGCCACCATGGGGCACCAGCCAAGACAGTCGCGCAGGCCAAAACAGCCACTCCGGGGTGCCGGCAACCCGTGGGGCTCCTCCACCTGGGAATTTCCTGGTCTGTGGGCAAGAAAAATCCATCTGGAAATGTGGTGTCCACTCACCCTCTGCGCTTTCACTGGGAGCTGCAATCCTGAGCCGCTCCTAATCGGCCATCTTGGATCTGTCCCTAAATTTTTTATGGCCAAATAAAACTTTGTAAATGATGGGTAGAGGGCCGTGTAGGCAGAGAATAATCCAAGGCATAGAGAATTAGTTTTGCATATTGAACAATGAAGAGGCCAGCTGAGCCAGAACAGAGATTTCTGTAGGACACTGAGAACACTAGAAGAGTCAGTTGGGGGCCCTTTAATGTCAGGGTAAAACATTTATGAGCAGAGGAATGGCAATCTAAATGTTGGTAAGTGTTATCAGACAAAAATGTATGGAAGGACAATATAGAAACAGTTTCCCATCATAACCTAGGTGAGAACAGTCAAAATCAGTGTGGTAGTAAAGTAAAATGTAAATGCCATCTACAGTAAGTTTCCCTTTGTACTATAACTAGAAGAAAAACTGCTATGCAACAATGTTCAGAAACCCAAGTCTTCTTTGACCTACTTATATATACAGTAATGAAAATATAATGATCATTTCCTCTGTGTGTACATTAAATACTGCTTGGAGAAATTTCATCTTGATACCATTTGTAAATACTTAAATGAGTCCCATAGGTCTCCATGGATCTTTGCAGAGCAAGGCAAATATGTTTCTATGAGCAAATTACTTCATCTACCCAAAATTCTTTCCATAGTTTCTCTTATAAATGGGGCAAGGTGCCAGGCACGGTGGCTCACGCCTGTAATCCAAACACTTTGGAGGCCAAGGCAGACGGATCACCTGAGGTCGGGAGTTCAAGATAAATGGGGCAAGGTTTAATCAAATTTTTCTCCCATTTTTGTAGCAGGTTATTATATGATAGAATAAGTATACTTTATGGTGTTCAGATGTAAGCTTCTCCTAAAAGGTACATTATCACGTGAAGGTCTCTATGCTTTTGGATGAGACACTCCCTTAGGTGTAATACATTTCTTCTTTTTCCACCCAATAAAACCTAGCTTGTAAAACACTATCACCTCTGAAATCACTGCAGAGGCCTCTAGACAGCAAGTGGCATATCCATTTTCATTGCATTCTGCGTTCATTTATCACATGTCCAAATAATGATCATATAAACTAAGTACTGTCTCCCCTACTACACAATGACATCAAGGACAAGGCTCCCTCCTGTCTTATTTTAATGCTGTTTCAACATTTAGCAAAGCTAACTGGCCCACACTAAGCACTCAAAATGTTTATAGAATTAAGCACTTTTTAATTACAGACACTCCCTTGTCCAACACAGTACAGCCAAGATTACATGGTCTCAGTGAAACAAAACAAAAAAAAACCCAACTTGCAATTAAATATTTTTCACAAATTTTTACATTTGTTCATCCTGGCCCTTTGTTTCGTGGGCAAGGTGAGCACCACACACATCTTTTAAAGTTATCGACCTTCCCTACTAACTTGGAGACAGGCCACATAGTATAATGGAAGAAGAGGGAAGTCTTGAACATAAAATAACCACTTCTACTAAATCATTAATGTATTTTAAACATATTATTCCTCAAACACCCAGAGGAAAACTCTTAACACATAACCTTCCTCTTAAAGGGTATTTTATTTCAACAATCCCGATTTAAAACACCTCTTTTAAAACGCAATCTGAAAACTTTATCTATATTATAAGTAAACCATATGCTATCCAAGATTTAGCGTTTTGGGCCCTGATTTGACCCAATTGTCAGGGGTCTAATGTGTGTACTCAGGTACATATATTAGAAGTTAAGAAGCCAGCTCACTTTCTTTCAAGGGCAGCCTGTCTTTGGTAAGCCTCAATCAGTAGAAACTGTTTAAAAAGCAGTAACAGCAAACACTGCAGATTGCTTACGACATTTAACGGGCTGAGATGGAAATTTGTGTGAGGCACGTATGATAAAGGAGAAAGTAAGGGAAAAGAATAACAGCAATGTTATTAAAAGCCCTCCCCACAGAGCCAAAGAAGTTTTACCTACACATATTTTGTGGAGCTAACATAAATTATACAACTATGAAAAATTTATTCAATACATAAGGGGATAACCCCTGAAACATGAGTATTTTATGACTTTAAGCCTACCAAGATATTTTTCTCACAACATGATTAGACATTAGAGAATAACCACAGGGAAAGCTTTTTTTAAATGAACTGATTTGCAAGACTAATAGTCTCATTCAAAGACAATTCTTCATTCTCCAAATATCTATTAGACACCTGAGCTGTATATTCCCCCTAATAGCTTTAACAAAAGTAATTACTGTATTCCTGAAGTCCTCTGTCTGACAGTTGTGAAGATTTTTAAAAGAAAAGTTTTTAAGAAAAATGTGGACAACCTTCACTGTATGCAATAAAGACACCATATCACTGCCATCTATACAAGACCTGCAGAAATTTAAAGGCGGCAGTGAGGAGGGGAACAACCACCTTTATCTTTGCTCTAAGACAAAGTGTTCTCCTGCTTCAGATCTGCAGAAGCACCTTGAGAATCTAATCCTGAGGTATTTAATTACACTGAATGATTTGGCACCAGGCCCTTTCCCTGGGTCTTGCTGATTGATAGCATCAATAACACTCACTGACTGTAATTAAACCGCCAAATAGTATCCCCTTTGCCACTTGGCAGATCAATGTTCTTTAATACTCCAAAGAACAAAGTACAAAGGTGAGAGGGGTGCTTTTGCCCCTAACCTTCACAGTTCATTTGACTTTGTGCATCAGGATAGTTTGTAGACAATGCATATTTTATAATTCCCCTAAGACATCACTTAATGAAGAACATGAAGAAAATCTGTTGGTTTCTTATTAATTCATTTTTGCAACTCTGAGCAGGAGGAAAACATTCTAAGCCTTTTGGCAAAAGTATGCACTGCTTTCACATAGCTTTGGGAAAACATTCAGTTTACAGGTCAAAAGGTTTCTAAATTAAGTCTGCATATAGCAAAATTTTTTTTCCTTTAAAAAATTACAGCATAAAATGTGCGGAAGCTCTTTTAATAGAGCAAATTCCCATTTATTCAGGACCTGGCTAGAGAGCTTAAATATCAAGACAATGGGGATGGGTGGAAAAGGGGTGTGGTTGGCAGACTATAAATGTAAGGCACATTATTATTAAATTATAAAAGCTATTTCCATAATCTAACATCTTGGATCATATAACTTAACTCCCAATATCTATGAGACACTCTTTTTTTTTTGAGACAGTCTCGTTCTGGCGCCCAAGCTGGAGTGCAGTGGCACGACGTCCGCTAGGGTAACCTCAGCCTCCAAGGTTCAAGCAATTTTCTCTGTCTCAGCCTCCCAAGTAGCTGGGATTACAGGCAGCCGTCACCACACTCAGCTGATTTTTGTACATTTTAGTAGAGATGGGGTTTTGCCATGTTGACCAAGCTGATCTTTAACTCATGATCTCAGGTGGTCCGCCTACCTCGGCCACCACGCCCAGCGGAGACACCCATTTTAAATGATGGGCCTCCCAAAGAACCATACTGAAAATTCTTCAAATACTCAGAAGCAAATAAATTATGCTAACGTAATTGTAATGTTGAAGTATTTAATGACACACAAATGCTCTGAAAATGAGCAAATTGTGTGTGAGAATATGCATTATTTCTTAGCTAAATCCAGCACTATATTCATTAAAAACATATTAGTGAATCCCAGCCATTCAAGATAGCTTGATGTAACATACAAATGAACATCATATTATTTACAAGTAGATTTAAAGCAAGCAACACAGACCTACCCAGGGGCAAATCATTAAGATCCACTAAACAGTGTCTCTCAGGTCACGCCACCACCTGCTTAAGAATCACCTGTGCTAGCTGTCGAAATACAATTTCTTCAGTCTCTCTCTGCAGATAATCAGATTCAGTAAGTCTTGGTCAGGGTGCAGAAATCTGCATTTTTATCAACCACCATATCCCATTGATCCAGATAAACATTAAAGTGTTGGCAGTCTCCTGTGTAAAGCTATTTGAAATAATCCTCAAAACTGGGCATATTAAGGTTTCCTAGATAGCTCACAACAATCACAGATGCCAAGCCCTTTTCCTTGCCATCCACTGACTGTTAGTTTCTAAAGAAGACAAATGCCAGGTAGCTTGCAAGCAAAGCACTTAGGAATATAAATCACCTGCAAATGCAAAAATGCAGACGTAAAATAAAGCCCGTGAAACTCATCCAAAGATATTTCCAAGAACCCACACTGGCTGGATATGGCTCAGCCGAGTTAGTGTCTGCAAAAAGTCCACTGTGCTTGATTCTATGAAGTTAGGAGCTTCTCTCAATGACCCTTTCTAGGAATATGAATAGGGTTATTTGGTTAAGGTAGGCACAAACTTACAGACAGACATTTAACAAAACTGGAAACTAAAACTTTTTCTGAATTATCATTTCCCAGGACTACGTAGTTGTTGTATTTTTCCTTGCCCTTCTTGCGCAAGAACAGAACACAAATACAGGACTTACACCTCCAAGTCCTATTGCAGCATTCAAGAGTTCTTCACAGAAGGGAGGAAGAGGAGGCAGACAAGTATCAGATTTCCTGTACTGTTTTCAAAATACCATTAACCCTGGAACAACATGGGTTTGAACTGCGTGGGTGCACTTAAGGGATGTTAGACCAACCCCTCCCCTTCCTCAGTCTACTCAACATAAAGATGACAAGGGTGAAGATCTTTATGATGATCCACTTCCATTTAATGAACAGTAAATAAGTATTCTCTATGTTTGATACTCTTAACATTTTCTTTTCTCTAGCATACTTTATTGTAAAAACACCATATGTAATATATGTAACATACAAAATATGTGATAATTTGATTTTATGTTACCAGTAAGGCTTCTAGTCAACACTAGGCTACCAGTAGTTAGGTTTTTGAGGAGTCAAAAGTTGTACTCAGACTTTTGACTGTGTGGGGGCTGGTACCCCTAGCCCCCGAATTGCAACTGTACAGCCCTGTCTCATTGCCCAAAAGCAGCAGCAGCATGTCAAGACGCTTCTGGAAAGAAAACATCCACAAGTACTTCCAATGTAGTACATGTGGCTGAGAACGACGCTACAAGTAATGATAGGAATGGCTGGCAGAAGTCAAAGAAAATGTACCATCCATGCTTTTCTAAAGAGTCTATGCAAATTTAAAGAGAGACCAATGTTAATGCCTGTTTCTGTAATTTTCAAACTGGAATCTAAGACTTACATGAATCTACTAGAAAAACTTTCTTGAAGAATGAGTAGCCACCTAAAAAATAAATTCATTAAGTTACTATTATAATAATAATTTTACTGCTCATTACAACTGAAATAACTGAATCAATGTTAACTCACTTATCTGCTAAGTATGACCTCCAGATCCCAGTTTTCTTCTCAAAACATCTACCACGAGGGGCTATGACACCCCTTGCGGAGCATGCTTAGGTAACAAAATGATCCATGAATTCCAAGCAAGGTGGGTTCAGTCAACTGCTGAGACTTCCACCATCACTACCCACTGTGGCTGACAGGCAGGAAGTAAGCTGAGTACACTGCCACCACCAACTCTGTTCCTCATCCTTCCCTCTTTGCAGGCTCTGCCTCTGCTCCAACAACTGTGAGAAAATATCTAAAGAAAGTCAACTGGAAGAATGCCTGGTTACTGATCTTTGGGAATTCTGATTAACTCTCGCTTTGGAGGTAGCTAGAAGGAATAGAAGTAACACAAGAGGTCTGAAGACGGGACATTCACACCTTACTTGGGCTACCTACTCACATCCCCTAGACCACAGCAGGTAAGAAATTTCTGTGCTTTTTGTATGAAAAAAATTAAAGCTGACAAGAGAGCATTCTACAAAACACACGAAAGGCATTGCACAAATAACAATCAAGAAGTCATCTGTCACTTCTCACTTCAAATAAGGACTGTGTAAACAGGACTCAATATAGATGGAAGAATTTTATTTAAATGTATCGATGAGGTGCTGATAATCAGATGTAATATACTATTAAAACTTGACACGTGGCTCTGGAAATTTCCAGAACACAAGTTAAAAATGAAGTTAGGAAAACATGTACTCGGTCAGTCTGTATTTTTTAAAAGGTAAGGAACAATTTACTCAATGTTTCCATTTTTGCCTCACTCCCGGTATGTTCTTTTTCTTTTTTTTTTTTTTTGTCCAGATAAATAACAGTTATTAGGCTAACATCTCATAAGTAGGTCAGTTAATTTGAGGCCTGTCCTTCAAACTATTACTTCTAAATTTTCCAAATCTGCTCAAGGTAAAAGAGTAGTGTGTATACACACACACACACACACACACACACACACACGTTTTTAAATGAGGGGTACTTTGTAGAAGATGATTTATAAATTTCTACCCTTTGTACCATCACAGAAAATAACAAACTACACAAGCCAGAAAAACACTAGGGTGGGTTGTGATGCTAGAGTTTAAATACAAAGCAAACCTTCGTCTTTTAATAAATACTCAAGGTCAAGACCAAACCTGCTCTGCTCAAAACCCTCTGATGCCCCTCCCTCACCTACAGAACAAAACAGCAATGCCTTTACACGCACACCCACCTTCTACAACCCACAATCACTCTCAGGCTCATTTCCGTATTTACCCCCCATTCTGCTTTCTGTTTTGGGAAATTCTATATATGGTTCCCCTAACAACTGCTTTAAAACTTCCATGCCCTACAAAAGCCATGAACTGTAAGCATCGTGGCTATTAAAAAAGCCACTCATCTCAAACATAGAATTGTACTGCAGGTATTTTAACAGAGCAACTACTAGATGGCAGGCCTTCAGCATAGCTTTATTTACATTGCTGCCTGCATGCCCTCTCCTTTTCAATAGTGGGAGCTGGTTTACACAGCATCTAAGAATATTCCCTAATAATCAGGATTAAATTTTATAAAAGAACAATTTACAATGTAAAGAAAAAACAACCCCATCCCAATAATCCTGTTGCAAAAGGAGGCTGAACTAGAAAAGCAAATCCCAAAATAAAGTTTACAGTGGCTGTTAAACTTCCAACAGTGAAAGAGGAAGGCAGTTAAAACTGTTCTCTCTTCAGGATAGGGTGCTGCTTTTCACCACTAAATCACTCTATACAATAAACGTAAACTCATTTTAAAAGTTACTTTTTTTCCTTAATATACAACTTGGTAGACCATGAAAAGCTGTTTTTCCTCTCCTAAAAGGCAGGTAATAAACATTCTCAGTGATGATTATTTTAAAGATATAAATGGAAACTTAAATGGTTAAAAGATCTGTCCAAGATTACACAGTGAATTAAATTATTTTAGTAAGGTAATTTAGTCAGGGTAAGATTTCAGAAATATAGTTTTATAATCTTCCTGTGTTAAGGGTAAAGTTCATGCTAAACAGGAAAAAAAGTATAAATATGACATTTACTAATGAGAAAAGGATAAGCTAGTTAGAAAAAGGTATACATTTAACAAAAGATTAACATCGATACAACAGCTTAGAATATAGGTTTATTAGCTTTGCTTAATCACTCTCAAACTGAAGACAAAAAATAGTACTATTTTTAATATTCTCATTTTTGTAATAGAATTTTCCATGTGCGGTTAAATCATGGCTTAATTATTTCAGTTTAAGAAATTTCATATGACTGTTTAACAATTAATAACTTAAGCAAAGGTAAATTTTAGCCTGGTCTATGCCTGAATGATTAAGGAAAACATTTATTTAATCAAGACCAAAATTGGGCAGTTTTTCTATGGTAGTACTACTTCTATACAGAATTTCTTTTTCCTTTTGAGGGTCTAGAACCTACTAATAACAATAAAACATTATATCCCCTGAGATAATAGCTCCTTCTTTCCAGATAAATCAACCCCAGTTTCAGAAAAAATAAAGCATCCTAGGCCTGTTTTAGGGGAGAGAAAAGCTGAGAGAGATGCTGGGACCCAGGCTTCTATTTCACTGTGTTATGTGGTAATCCCCTATCCAGAGTACTTTATGCAGGGGAGGGGGGACGTCTACACATATTTTTGGAAATGAATGATTTTAGTTTGCTAATCATGAATTTAAGTCTGACACCATTAACCTAACAAGTCAAAAGTATTCGCTTTAAGCCATAAAAGTTTCACATACCATTTAGATTTTTTCAATACTTAAGATCCCTAAAAATAAAATGAGTAGATAAAGAGCATGAAGACTGAACATACTAGGCACAAATCACCTCATGAATAAGCCACAAAAGGAAGGATTCCCATAGGGAGCTGAAGGCTCTTGGTGAAAAATGTCTCTTCTTCTCACCAGCATACAATTTGACACTTCCATGAAATTATTCCCCCATCCCCATGCCTGAACTGTACACATATCACCTCTTCACTACCCTCCCTGATAAGAATTTTAAAACATTTTCTAATATTCACACTTTATTTACCATGCCAACACTGGGGACAATGTGAGCAGGCCTAACCCATAATAGCTGCCTCCCATGCAGTACAGGGATGACGTGATTCACCAGCAAGGTATGCCTCTGGAACATCTCCTTAACCAGGAAAAAAAGTGACCCTTAGGATAAGAGAATAACTACCTTGAGATTTTAACCTGTATCTGATGCTACTTACAATAAAGAACATCCTAAGATGAGGTGAACACATTGTTTTCAATTTTTATGCCATTTTTTAAAAGCAAAGGCTGGTGAACCACTTTGAACTCTGAATGCTAAACTTTCACCCAGCATGCTCAAGAAAACACATTAATATTTTGGTTAACAGAATAAACCACAGGAAGACTGCTAAGGTAAAATGCTAGAAGACAAACTGAATTTTTGCACACAGAGATACCAAATGTGTAGAGAACCACTAAACATTTTTGGTAATTCCTTAAGTGCTAGGCCTTAGACTTGCTGTCGTAAATTACCTGGGAAGCATAATAGAAAACAGAATCTTGAATCTCACCTGAGAACAGAGATCTAGTAGATGTAAAGTGGATCCCAGAAACTATATTTCTAATTCACTTCCCTTGTAATTAAGATGCAACCAAAGTTTGGGAACAACTGCTTTGGGATCTCACAGAGCCTGAGGGACTTCGCTCCACTCACCATGGAAATACTGAGTATTTGTCATTTATTCAACACACCAACTACTGCACAAAACCCTACTGAGCTAATGTTATTAGGACACCCCAGGAGAAACTGCTAAATAAACCACCTCTCACAGCACTTGATTCACTGTTTCAACATCCCAATAACCAGGAATCTTACCAAATGCATACTAAATGCTTAGTGGCTTAGAGGACACAAACACTTGTATATACTAACCAATCTTCTGTACACCTTTCTAAAGCAAAGCACAGTTTTATGGCAAGAGTTTTCATGTAATGATCAGAAGATAAGGATTTGTTTGTTTCACAGATCTCTCTTTAACTGCCTGGTCTTGGCTAAACTGTACGACTACCAGTCTCCACTCTGACTGGGGACAGAGAGAGTGCTTAAGCCTAAATTACATATGGGTCCCCCTTTAATTCCAAAACCTCTGTGGTTCCCTATAGGTAAAGAATCTAGACTTCAAAGAAGGGGGAACTCAGCAGGAACTTGAACAACCTGGCAAGACAGAAGCTGAAGGACACAATTCCTTTAGGTGGGCTCCAAAAGATGAGATGATCACAATTAAACTATAAATGAGTGGGAAAGGTTACAACAGGAAATAGGAGCTGCAAAACCGTACGCACAGACGCTAGGAATAAGATCAGCTTACAAGAGCCAGCCTGACTACAGTGGAGAATGGCAAAAGCATTGGCGTCACTCCTACAAAGCTCAGCCAGATGACAGGGTAAAACAGCAGAGAAACACCATGGAATTTTGAGTAAGCAGTAACATGACTAAAGAGGGCTTTGTAATAAAGTGGTGCTGACAGCCATCATCAGTATAGAATAGAGGAGGGAAAACAACTAATTTATAGAATAGTATCCCAGGAAATGAAAAGGCTTAAACTCAACTTCCGAAACATTCTTAAAGCTGTGAATACAAGAAAAACCGGGTTTAAGACATTGTACATGAGCACAAGACCTGTCTGATGGAAATAAGTAAATACAGAACAGGCAAAGGGGGTGCTATATACTTGTGTGAAATGGTCTGCTTTGCCTCTCACACAAATCTGGATACCACCTTTGAGGATACCAGCTATAATCTTTTTTTTTTTTTTTTTTCAGACAGAGTCTGGCTCTGTCGCCCAGCCTGGAGTACAAAGGCGCAATCTTGGCTCACTGCAACCTCCGCCTCCTGGTTTCAAGTGATTCCCTCACTTCAGCCTCCCAAGTAGCTGGGATAACAGGCACATGCCACCACACCCAGCTAATTTTTCTATTTTTAGTAGAGAAAGGGTTTCACCTTGTTGGCCAGGTTGGTCTCGAACTCCTAACGTGATCCACCTGCCTCCACCTCCCAAAGTGCTGGGATTACAGGCATCAGCCATGGCGCTCAGCCTATCTGATATTTTTACAGGAACCATGTGGGGGTGGGGAAAGAAGTAGCCTGCTGCTTACCTAATCACCCTGTCCCACACCTCAGAAAATCAGAAAGAGATATCACAGTATAAGAACCACAGGCATTACTGTCCTTTCTTCCACATATTCAGCCCAAGCAGCTGGGCCCTAAGGAGAGAAGGCTGGTTGAGGGAAAGGAAGGAAGCAGCTGTCATCAATTGTCTTCTTGAAGGCCCCGGGCATTTCTCCTGTGGAGGCCTATTTCCCCTCCATTTCTACCTTCTTCTGGATCTCAGTTCTCAGTGCAGTGAGGATATATGACAAAAAAACTGACACACCAGAATGAAATAAGGGTAATTATTTCTGAATGGAGAAAAGGATAGTTACTAGGATGAGCCATCCTGACCATCCATTCCATTTTCTTCTCTATCACAACTCAGGACCTCAGCACTAAGACAAATTAGCAGCAATCCTGGAGATCAATATAAATTGAGGAAGAGAAGCCTGCAAAAAACTGCAGGAGGATAGATAGCACAAGGTCTGAAGGTAATGGAACATTAGGTGTCTTTATTAAAGAACATTTATTGTTACTTAGTAGTACTAGTAAAAGATCTGTGACACAAATAAAAAGTATGCAGAGAAATGCAGATAATTAGAAACTAAGAGTCCAGACTGAAAAAACTTCAAAACAAACTTAAAGCTTTGTCTTAGACTTCATTGGAAATCTGATTTTTTTCCCTTCATATTTTGATAATATATAGTAACCAGTTCATTTTCTGATTGAATGGTGAATCTTTTCATAGGACTTTTTGTTGCTCAAGAAACATCTAGAATTCTTGGACCTCTGATACCCACATATATTTTGGGAACCACTACATAGTTTCCTTTAGGTAAGACAGGGCTGGTAGGCATTTTTCTTAGGGGCCAATAAATATAAAGAATGATGTGTCAAAACCACTCAAGACTAATAAATTACTTTAACTGGTAATTCTAAGAAAAGCAACTTTAAAGCACAAAAATGACACTGCATTTCCAGATACCTGAAAAAAATGAGCAAAAATCTCTTAGACAAGTCTCTAAGCAAGATGAATACTACAGTCAGCCTTGACTAACTTCCCCTCACCACTTCAGGCTATAGTCTGAGCTGGTTTCTTAAATCAAGGGTGGAAAATAGGTTCAAACTTGAGTCAATTGATAGAGGTTGTCTGGAACACTATTTTGAAAAATATTTGGGAGCCACATCTAGACTCAGTGAGAAAGCAAGCCATGATTGATTGGCAATGTCTGCACTGGGCAGGAGAGAGTAAATTGATGGTACACGTACTAAGAATTTGCTAGAGGCAACATCCCTCTTATTTTCTAAAGGAAAAGAAATCTATGCTGTGAATTGGATTAGCTCCCTCTCCAGAGAGAATCTATGTAAGAATTTCAAAGATTCACAAAAGCAGCAAAGTACTCACAAAATTATTTACTGTATGTCTTAAAAAGAAAAATAACAGGAAAAATAACCTGTGTCACATAAGTTCCTCCAGTCAGTCTCCTCAAAGCAAGCTGAATTTGCCAGAACAAACTACAACTCAAGCACCAAATGTAACCTGCCACCTTTTTGTATAATCCATGAGCTAAAAATGTTTTTTACATTTTTTTAACTTGGAAAAAATGAAAAGAATATTTTGTAATACATGAACATCTTATGATTTCAAGTTTCACTGACCATAAAGTTTTATTGGACCATGGCTGCATCCATTTGTTTATGTAGTGGCTATTGTTGCTTTCATCTATAAAGGCAGAGTTGAGAAGTTGTGACAGATTGCATGGCTCACAAAACCTTGCTTATTTAGTACCCAGACATTTATAGAAGAACAAGTCTAAGGTTTCCTCAAGTTATAGGGCAAGTAGTTCTCTACAACGGAAGGAGATTTGATTCCGTAGGCTTCCTAAAATATTTATCTAAGAGAGTTGCTGCTCTGGCCCTTTGCGAATACATGAATGATTATATATAGTACTATTGAACAAGCCGTTTCTCCCGTCATGCAACAAACACCAAAATTCCATGATGTCTCCCAGGTAATTGTTCATATGGGCCCAAAAGGAAGAAAGGAAAGAACTACAAGTAAAGCTTAATTTTTTAAAACTTCTGTTCTACAAGTAGATATAAAAAACTTTTAAACATACTTTTATTGTTTTGGTTTGAAGTCTCAATCCATTCAGGGTGTTGATAGCTTTCTCTGCATCCTTGGGGTCAATGTAGTTCACAAAGCCATATCCCAAGCTCTGCCCTAATGAAAGGGAAGGGGAAAAAGACACATATTAGTTCTACACTGCTGACAGAGATTGACTTTCATTTTGGCATATGGTCTTGTCATTAATACCAGCATATTTCCTGAATAGTAAAAAGAACTCTCTATTAATTCTAGAAATATACATGAAGTCTTTTTGTCTTCCGTCTACTACATTTGCAAGTTTTAGAACTCAGCAAGCGGTGCTGTTTAGGAAAAAAACCACACATCCCCAAAGGATTTCAATATACATGACCTGCCTGAGCCAGAGTATACCAGCAGCAAGACAATGCCTAGCCTCAGAGACTATAGAGATAAATCTCTTTGCTATGGGTAGGGCTTAACAGACAAGACCTTTTCAGCTTCAGTTTCCTTAGCCATAAAATGGGAAGACAGAAAACATTAACCAATAATCTGTCAGCATTCTGTAAATTGTACCCTGACACATTTACAGCCTTTACCAAGTACAATTATGTTGGAGTCTAAAATGATGAAGAATCATATGTGGGCGTGTACATATATATAAGTTTATTTTAGAGGAGGGCTTCTCTTCAAATAAACTCAATCAAATTTCTCCAAAGAGGGTTTTATGATCTAGATTAGAACAGGGAAATAAGAACACAAAAGATTTACAGTGATGACATCCAAGCCAGTGAGAACATATGGGAAAAGAAGAAAAAGAACTTAAACAAACATAACAAGAGAAAAAAAAGTCTGGAATAAGCGTTGCTGCAAAGTAAGTGTTTGTTGTTGTTGCCACCCTTCTCCCAACATCTGAGCCCTCTCACTCCTGGCTCAGTGATGCCCTAAATCTCAGAAAATCGGAGCTATCAAAAGCAGTTGAATAAACAGAGTGCAAAGGTAAGTAAAGTTAATCCCAAAGGTCTCAATTTTTCAACCAAGAAAAAGTTTCTCAGTTTAAAACAAGAAATATTATACAGATGACAAAAATGGGCATAAGAAAAGTTTAGTCTCCAAAAGTCCAAACAAACTAAATGAAGATTTCCCAGATGCCCAAGGACAGTCCAAACATTTTTATTAAGTACTACTGTTGCATGAATTTCACAGGGAAGTGAGGGATTTGTTCTTGATGGGGCTCCATAGGTCCAAGTAGTTATCAATGGGGGTTTTCAGGACAGACACTCTGGTTATCTTAATGTAGTTACTTGTTACTACATAAACAAAAAGAGAAGGCTACATACAGTGCCCAATATGAAAACTGGTGATTGTATTTTGGGACCACAATTAGAATTTTGGATAATCACTGCTAATATATGCGCTCTTAGGAAAATGCAATTTTTTCCTGTTTTTAAAAAAGAAAAAGGAATAGAGTTAAAAACTAATTAGGTTAATTTTGTTTATCTCACACTAAAATTGAGAGGTTTTATTTTATAGTTCTAGTAAAGAGTCACATGTGAAGCCACTGTATTTTTATACATTCAGCTTTTTACTAATTCAACATTTAGCATGTGTCTACTGCGTGCATTGTGTCCCTCTTATGTAAATGTATTGCAGTCCAATTGTCACTGAGTAGAATTAAATTGGCTGAATTTAACAAGATCTGCTCAAGGAACCAGCTTACAGTGGGGAAAGAAGATGGACTTCTAATCCTGGCTCTGGTGTTTACTGGCTCTCAGTCAGCTATGCAACTTTGAAGAAGCTACTTAACACCTCTCTGAACCACAGCTTCCTTATCTCTAAAATGAGGGTAATTCCTACCCAACTAGGTTGCTGACACAATGATGAAAATAATCATTAATGATGAAAGTGGATCACCCTAGTCAAAATATTACATGAAAAAAAATACCACGCTTACTATTAAAGATTTTAAGTGTATTCACTTCAAGTTAAATTTAAAAGATGCTACAAATGTAACAGAAAAAAAAGGGCAAGCCATATATCGTATTATAGTTTTGTCACACTGCTGTTCTATGACAAAATAAATCATTTGTATCAGCATTGTCTAACTGCCCTTTCTACTCATACTACTCCTCCAACTGCATATTAGCAGCTTCTGACCTCAGTGCATTCTCAACCTGGACTGCACTGGAATCAACTAGAAAGCTTTAAAAAACTAAAACAAAAAAATCTGATGCCGGAATCTCACTCCCAAAGATAGATATATATACATACACACGTGTGTGTGTGTGTGTGTGTGTAAACATATATATGAGATCTCACTACATTGGCTGTGTGTGTATATACATGAGATGAAATCTCACTATGTTGGCTGGGCTGGACTTGAACTTCTGGGCTCAAGAGATCCTTCCACCTTGGGCTCTGATTTTATTGGTCTGTCATGCAGCATTAGTACTAGCTTTCTAAAACGCTGATGACTAACGTACAGCCTCCTCGTTCAGAAATCACCACATTAATGGTGAGAACCAAGCTGCGGCTGTAACGGGGCTGCTGAGAGGCCTAAGAAAGCTCTTGCAGGGAAGACTGCCACTTCACAGTTGAGTTGTTTAGATATATATGGATGTGTTTCCTCTAAAATCTTCAAGTTATCCATCATTTTAAAGAAACAGTTTATTGGCCTCCTGAGGTCGGTCTGGGGCACAGGAGTGCCCACTGAGATTAGATCACTGGGTAAAGTGAAAAGCCTGTCTTGCTTACTTCCTACTTAGCTGTTTCCCACTGTGGCCTCTGAACCATTACTCCTGGCCTGCTGTAGGCACTCAAACGTTTACTAAATCAAAGAATGAGAAACTTACTGTTGTTATTTATTTAACCAAAGGTATTATCACCACCACCACCATCAGATGACCCAACCATTGAATGGGTCTTCCACCTGACACCCTCAAGCAATCATGAGTAGCTATAATGAGTCAGTCAAATAACTAGTATCTATTAAGTTGTTTATACTCAGAAATATTTATCCCCAAATGACTTCTCCTTGTAAAAAGTTCCTTTCCCCAAATGACTTCTCCTTGTAAAAAGTTCCTTATTTGCCTAGTGGCATTATCAGGATGAATGCCACTCAGAATATGCTTCAGGTAAGCAAAACTGTATTCTTATCCTAAGCAAAATAATATGAAAGTTTGGGGGGCGGTTATCTGCCACTAAAAGACTGCACTCCTAAACCTACCATCGTTGTTGCATTAAAATGTTGGCACTGTAACAAAAGGGAGTTAGAACTTTAAGTTACTTTACAATAAAAATCTGTAATCAAGGCAGCAGATATTTATTGGTTGTTTAAAATATATGAAGGGCATCACAGATGATCCCAAAATAGGCAAGCCTCCCCATTCTCACCTTTTAGCTACATGGTATTTTACTGTTTAATTGTAGCTTCACATTAACCATGTTCGGTATTCAGACTCTTCTCCTACAAGGTAGAAATGATATCTGAAGCTTGGCAAGGTCAATCAGCTTCTACAAATCAAAAAGGCAGGGAGGAAGTAGTAAAGTCAGGACTTGAAGTCAGGACTCTCAAATCCTGTGGCTCTTCTATGCTTGATTAACTAGTTTATACCTGAACTGAGACTTCAGGCATAATGTATTTAAACCCAGGACTAGTTTGTACCCAATACGCCTGAATAATAATGTAGCCAGGCTCTTTGGACACTTTTACTGCAAAAGTTGCTTCCTGGTTGACTACTATCTCAAATTTCTGTACCTTTTGTACAAATATCAGTTTTATTGTATATCAATTTCTGTGCCGTTATTCATTCCTATGACAACATAAATTGCATCTTATTTATATACTGCATATTTCTGGTTGGAAGTGAGTGTACAGTTTTTAAAAATAAAAGCAATAGCAAGTCAAACATTAAAAAAAAAACCCTAACCTACCCTCTTCCCACTCTTGTATTCATCAGTAACCATCATGGGCCACCCAGGGAAGGTTTAGAAAACAAGCATTATTTATCCATCTCATCCAAATCTATTTTTCAAGTCTCTCTGAATTTAGAATGTGCATACTGATAATCCCCAAACCAGGATTCATTTCTTTAAAAATTTTATAAAGCTCTACATTTAAATTCCAAGTATAACCATTACAGAAACCAACATGATTAAAAGACTATTTTGACCAAAGTGACAAAGCTAAGGCCTTCAAAAAAAAAAAAAAAGCCTTTAAGAAAAACAAATTCTGACTTTAAACGCCAAAATATTCGCCTGGTAACTGAACATCAAGCAGAGGGTCAATGCCACATGTCCTCAGCCATTCTCAAAAATTACCTGTGGTCACATGTTCTTAAGAATTTTAGAACGATTAGTCCAAATCTTTTTTCAAGGCAAGGTCTCTCTCTGTTATCCAGGCTGGAGAGCAGTGGCATGATTTCAGCTCACTGCAACTTCCACCTCCTGGGTTCAAGCTATTCTTCTGCCTCAGCTTCCCAAGTAGCTGGGATTACAGGTGTGCATTACCACATCCAGCTATTTTTTTTTTTTGTATTTTTAGTAGAGACAGGGTTTCGTCATGTTGGCCAGGCTGGTCTCAAACTCCTGGCCTCATGTGATTGGCCTACCTTGGACTTCCAATGTGTTGGGATTACAGGCGTGAGCCACCATGCCCGGTCCCAAGTTTTGATACTAACAGCTCTGGTAGGGATTCTAGAACTTTCCTATACTCTGTACTGCACTGTCGTGTATGAAGCCTTTTGTTTTATATCCTTCTTTTTAATCTAACATGTATGCTACAGAAAGAAACCTTCTTCTTCACGAGAGAGAGAAAAATAGCTTATAAAATGCTCCTGACACAAAGAGAACAGTTATAAAAGGTCAGCAGAAATCATGGTCAAGGGATCTAAACCACAGAGCTGAAGCACCCCACGGGCCTCTGAAGAAGACCAAAGACTACTGAGAGAAGGGATCAGAGCAAGGAGAGGAAAACAGGAAGAGAATCCATTTAGTGGCAAAGTGCTACTGTGGGAAACACAGTAAACACCAATTTATCCCAAACTGTGTGTAATTCAAAGCATCAGCCATTCCCTTGCCACCTACATTGCTTTTAAAAGCCTACTTTAATTAAAATTTTAATCGCATATTTTAATTAAAAATACACAATCTTCTAGACCCGTTTCATTCAAAGGTCACTTTATTAGTCTTTTCTATTTTAAATTACTACCAATGTTCAGAAAAATCAAATTACCCCCTCAGGTTTAAAAGTAAAGGCAACAGACTACCATAATTCTTGATTAAAAGGCACATTAATTTTATCCAACCAATATTAAATGAGACCCTCAACACAAAATTGTGAAAAACGAAATTTTGTATTTTAAAAAAAACAAGAGTAACCCTACAAATTTCTCATCTACAATAAGCATTCAATAAGTATGGAAACCATACTTTCTACTAGGTCCTGAGAATACAAAAGAGACAAAGTTCTTTCTCATAAAGCTTAAATTCTGATGGAGGAGATAAATGAACACATTCTATAGGGTATTAGAAAAAATAGAGCTAAGGGGAAAAGAGCAGCAGGGGATGAGAGTCGGGAGTGGAGAAGCAGGGCTGCTGTTTAAATACAATGGTCAGAGGCAGCCCCATTCACATGTGATCTAAGGCTTGAAGGAACTAGCTCAAGTCTAACAGTGAAGAGCTGCAAGGCTTATTCCAATCAAGTTCTACCATACACACATCACAATCTGCCAGTTCTACCAGTTAAATCGGCCTCTTGTCTGCATTAGCATTGGTTCTGTATTATTATGACCCTGATTACTGCTATACTATCCTAATAGGACACCCCTTGCTTAGACTCCCGTTAATTCCAAAAACAGCCATCCTCCACTGTAACATCTTCTTAAAACACAAATCTAACTATACTCTGGTTTCCAGTCACTGTCAGTTTTTTGCTCACTTCTACTTTTGCTCATCTTCCACCACTCCTACACATACATCCTAAAACGCCCATTCAGTTCTCTATGCCTGAACACAGCTCTCCAAGCAGCCAACTCCCATGTAACCTTTGAGACTCTCTGAGGCCATTTCCTGCTACGACTTGCCCCATCCCCAATGCACACTGTTCAGTGCTCCTCCCACCTAGTCCTCCCACAGCTTATTATATTATTCTGTTACCTTACTACATGTGTCTTGGGTCCATTTGGATGCCTCCTCACTACACTGCTAAGCAAAGACAAGCAGAACATAGTTCCTGACAAAGAGGAACTTAATACAGATCATTTAATGTTCCAGGTTCTTATGGTTTAGAACAGGGTTGCCCTTATAAATGTATTCCTCATGTCCCTAAATTGTACCAGATGGGTTATAGAACATATGGAGACAAGATGCTCAAATGTTACTGTATTATGCCTTCCTAAGGAAGTCATATGAGTTTTTTAATAGTTCATGTAAAATTGTTCATATGAAAAATTTCTACAAATACCATTAAGATGAAGTCTCAATTTTAAAAAAATGTCATCTAGAGTAATTTGATAGATTTACATAAATCTGTTCCACAAATCTGTAAGTATGAATTATGGGATGTCAGCATATAATTTTGTTGAAAGTACTTTTTCACTAATATAATTAAGTCTGCCAAGATTATTCATGTACAAGTCAAATAAAATGCAGAGTGAATTCTGTAAAAACCTGGTAGTGAATCAACAATAAAAGGTGACTACACTGATTGATGTGTATCTATTATTTCATTTAGAGCAGTAGCAATGTTTTATGAAATAAAAGAATAAAAGCAGCGTGAATCTTTTTAAATCCCACAGTTAGCAGAAACAGGTCACTATAGTCCTCTCTGTCAAGCAAGACTTGCAACCTGAGGTTTAATAATGCAATACTTTGAAAAAGCAAAATGGAAAGATTTACTTTCTCCAGACACAGGCCTTGCATAAAACTGCATGCCTTAACAAGAAAAAAATAATAATAATTTGATTTACAAAAATAAATTTTCATTACAAGCGGGGAAAATTTTTGGTTTTTAACAAAGACCCTGTTCCCTCCCAATACCCTTCCCTCTCCTCCTCCCCAGTAAACACACAATAAAGTTGCAAATATGTTGTATTTCTTCAGATGGACTTACTGTTCTTGGACACTCATTATGTGTGTCTGTTCAGACAGGTTGCGCACTGCAACTCTGGCACCAAAGCAACTTGCACCAGACTTTAAAAGAGAGCTTTCTTAATATCTCAGATCTAATACAAAGCAAAATCATGTGGGTACCACACAGCAGGGAAAAGGTCTGAGAGAATCTCAGAACAGAGGGATGCAATTCTCTCTAGTCACGTTTTTCTCCAAATTTTAATTCCTGACTTGGCCTGAGTCTCCTCAAATGTAGCATGCCAGATGCAGCAGGTCCTTTCATGTAAACACTCAACTAACTGGGGTCAAGTTAAACAGGTCCACCTTGCTGCCCTCTAATGAGTAAGATCAAATTGTAATAAGGAAGACTGGTGAGATCCTATTACCATAGTCCAAGCCAGCCTTGCTGAAAGCTGGGAGCATTTCTACCAGCTTCCCAAAGGACATTACCAGGGATTATCACAAGGATAGAGAATTCAACCTAGACACTCACATAATACAGAAAACAGATGGCTCACTCAAAGACTCATCTTCTATCCAAATGCTAATAAAGCTGGCCTGAGACTGAAAGGCCCCAATGCTTCTGATTTACAGGACTTTACAGATACGTAGAGCTAATACAGAAGAGTTTAAATTGTAACTTTTCTGCTGAAATCAAAGTTGTAAATAGTTATCATCTGGTAAATATTACTTAAGCAGCCTAATTCTAGAGGCAGCAGTTAATGTCCTTAGCACCCGGCCATTTTCTTTCAAGTTAATTTTAATGGCCATATCTGTCCCCTGATTAGGCAACTGGTAGAGCTCTATTTTCCTATAGTTCCAGTCCCAGTAATTAAGAATCTGCTGGCAATGCAGCATGACCCTGCTTAAGTTGGCAAAACTGTGGGTTCTTAATATATCACATTTTCAGACAACATTAAAAACTCCCACACAACTCAGTCTTAGACTATTGAGAACAGAAACAGCATATTAAATCCTCTCAATTCTTGTCAAGTATTACTCTGGGTACACAAAGATGTCTTGCATCTGAGACCAGGAAAATTAGAAAAAATTATCTGAAGTAGGAAAATAAACCAATTCCTCTATAATACACAGGATGAGACTCTACCTGAAAGCAGGTTCTCCCGCTTGAAAGAAAGCGACTGAGATACTGCAGCATCCTCAGCACCACAATGGAAACAAAAGGTAGTTCTCATTAACTTACTGACGTAGATAGCTTCTCTAAAAGAGAGGTCAGCAGTTCTACCTTCAAACACTGGAGCTGCCACCAGGACCGAGCAAATGCCAAAAAACCTTCAGGTAGCCTGAAAGTCATACCCGACAATTCAAAAAAAATTAGGACATTAACAATTCTGAGCTAGTGCAATCTACTTTCAATTAAAGATTTGTGTCTGCTGCAACTTTCTCATTTCTTTATTAAATACAATTAATTCTGTACAGATTCCCCCTCCCCACACACACACTAACAGGGGCTTATATTATTGTTTTATCTTGTGTTTACTTAAAAGGCAAAGGAGTTGTTCAAGTAAGTATTATTTGGGATTAAGGCAAATGAACTACATTTCTCTTAACAGTACTGTGGTACAGAGGGAAACAAGTTAACTGTGGTAGTAAAAAGAGTATCTGCTGTCACTTGTGTGACCAGCTGGTGTCAATCTTCGCAAACATGCACTCTTGCTTGTGTCTGCCTGCCTGCACACACACACACACACACACACACACACACACCCACTAAGCAGCCCATTAAGAGGCAGTACAGCTTCTTAATGTGTTTTTATCTGTGTAAGAGATTATTTTTTAACTCCAATATCACAAGGAAAAAAAAATTTTAAGGCCCTATCCACTATAATTACATCGGTGGCTGTTTTGAAACTATGTCAGTGTCCTGCAAACCACCATGGAAAGCTCCCTATTTTGTCAACAATGAGAAACTATAAAATTAGACTCTACCAAGCTCACAAGGTTCATGTTATAAAAAATTCTTGTTAGAGATAAATTTTCTTCTTGAACACATTTTTTAAAAAATCACTCTTTCACCCAAAATTAAAGGTTTGCTAGCCCAAGCCTTCCAGTATGAAAAGGTAAGTTTATTGGGGAAAATGCCCATTCCCACTGCCCCATAAACACGTATGCCTACATTTCTGGAAGTCAACAGTACCACTGCCAAAATATCAAGCAAATATGATCCTTACATTACATATATCACATTTAATTCTCACCACAAGGCTACATGTAGATACATCTGTATCTGTTTTACGGACATAAATTTGGAGGTTCAGACACACTAATTTAACTTGCTCAAAGGCACACGCAGCTAGATGGAATGAGCAGTTAGGTTTCCAAGCCACAATTAACCTTTCCAAACTCAAGTCTTTCCACAACTGTACACTTTATTGCCTTAGGCCATGTGTGGGAATTATTTTGTGGGAGAATCCTGTACATCCAAAATTTACAACTTTCCAATCAGGGTATCTATCATCTCCAAATACATTTGTATTTTTTTCTTGTTCTTTGTCATGACATCAATTTACTGGAACTTCAATTCTTTCTTAATCCATCCAAGAGAGCATCTATTAAAAAAAAAACCCAACCTGAAAGAAAATGAAGGACATCCTGCAGGTGCACAAACCACTTAAGCCCTCAAAACAAACCCATCATTACAAAACAAGAGAGATGAGAGGTATCTGCATTATAAAAAGATTCATTTAAAAATGGGCCTTAATTTACATACTCCTTTTCCAAACTCAGAAAGCAGTTCTTATGGCTAAAGCCAAACATGTTTGCTACTGCCAAAACGGTCTCCCACACAAGACACTTCTCTCCTCAGCAGACTGCATTAAAATGCTTTCATACGCATAGCATGGTTTCACAGCAGTGGAAAAGAACATGGGATCAATACCACATGGTCTCTGCCCTCTAAGATGCTCAAACATTTTAAACCCCACACAGTCAAAAAGAGAGACACAGACACCTAATGAACATGAAATACACAAAGTATGTCCAGGGGGTTCACGCTTAACCATGACCAGCTTGAAAAAGAGAACTCTTTAGTGTTTCAAAACAGAGAAGATGAAATTGAGGTGTTTCTTGACCAATTCAGGAAGTAGGAATATAGAGAAGAACAAATTTGTGAAGAAGTATAAAGGAGAGGGTCAGGCCAAAGGCACACTATGCCGAACATAAGGGGTTTATGTGGAGGTAAGCAAGCCGACTTCCGATCCTGGGAGCAAGGCTCGCCCTTGTGAAGGTTTACAGCAGTCCAACTGCAGGATGTACCAAGCACTGAGCAACAATGAGAAAAGAGACACATGAGGGACCCAGGGACAGTCACCTTAGTGACTGGAACAATCACTGAGCAGATGCAAATGTAAGACTGTAACTGGGACCTCCTTGTTAAAAATCACCCACTTTGTTTCTTTCCTCCCTCCCCTCTCACCTCTTCATTTCTTTCCTCTCTAGACACTCCCCTCAGCCAAGGCATGCTTATCTACTTATGCTCTTAAGAAATCTCAAACCCTGCGCAGAGCCCCCACTGCAAAATCCTCATGATCAGGAGGAGTCATAATTAGTCCACCACCACTAGGCCAAAGTCAAGATAATGCCAACCAGACCTTCAGACACCCAAGACAGCCACTGAACAAGACACACAGATCCTGAACCCTGTACCACTGCTGCATATCTGCCATACCAAATTTCCCTTTGAAAGCTCTATTGCAAATTTTTAAAATTGAAGATGGTGCTTTAGAATGCTACTTTACCATCTTTTCAGTTTGCTGGCTCTCCTATTAAAACTGCTTTCCCCTCCACTCATCCTTGCCTCTCCTGTTCTGGCTTTCAAGTAGCAAACGGCTGAACCTGGGTTCAGTTATAGGCCTTCTAGAGTAATGGCCAGGATTGAAATCCAGCAACTCCCTGTGTCCCAGGAGGATTCATACTTCCTTGGCATGATATCTTGTCTTTGTAAAAGTAACTAGAAGGCAAGAAACCGTTCGAACCATAATACCCAGAGATTAATACAAGACACCAACTCAGCGGCCTTGCAAATATTCTTGCACTATAAAACTAACAGATATGGATAACCCCAACCACCAAAAAGCTAAACCCAAGATGACTACATCAGGGAGGGCTTATGATTTTCTGAGATCTCCTTTACATAGCTGTAAAAAAAAAAAAAAAAAAAAAAAGGACCTGTATCCTCTTAATTCCCATCCCTTGCCCAGTTAAGCTGCTATTACGAGTGGGGAGAAACTACTGCAAGTGTTAACAAACCTTATTTTTAAACTCTGAGCAGCAATTGCAAAATTATACATATTGTGTGAATGCATCCACATACCTATGTCCTTCACATATGATATGGTGACACCAAGTTAGAAAAGGAGTGAGAGAGAGAGGGAAGCTGGGTCATTAAGAAGGGAATATTGGATAGCATCACATGATCGATGTTTCAATAAAGTAAAAACATATTTCGCTTATGTGTACTGATCATAAAGTATCTGCTATAAAGGGATATGTACAAGCCTTCCACCGGCTGGGGGGGAAACTGTCCACTGTAGCTCCTTTTATATCAAAAAGAAAGAGAAGAATTAGAGATATTTTTAGCAAAGACAAAGGAAGTAAATTTCCAAAGGACATCCATCATCCCCAGTTGATACAAAGATTAAGTATAAATAATATGTGATTTTCCTTTGTACAGGACGTGTTGCTTAGTTTATAGTTAATGAAGAGGTAGTTAAGAGGGTATGAGGACCATTTTTCTTTCCTTCCTCTAAACCTAAAATAGTCATGCACAGCACTGATTTTTATATGCTTAGGAAAAACCCCTAAACAGACTGATGGTGTTTGGGCAGGTGGGGGTAAAATGCTGAGTATAAAGGAAACCTATTTAAATACTATAGACACAGCTTCAAAAACACTGTCACTCAATAAAGCGAAGGAATCCAAATGGAACACAGTCCACGGAGGAAACTGTGCTGTACATGGTTAAAGTTACAAAGGCTATGGGTCAGATGGGAACCATGGCTATGAATTAAGTCAAAGAGGTACCCTGACAGAAATAAATATCAATTTTGTTTTTGCTCAGGGACAGCTTATGCTACAGCAACCACTCTGAGACCACAGGGCAACTTGCCCACCAATTAACAGATGGCTGCTAAAGAGAAGTACAAAATGGTACAGCTCCTACAACTACCACACATTCGTACCACACATAAGCATTTGTTCCCCAAATCACCTCATCTAAAAGCTCAAGTGATTAGCTATTGTAATCCTCCAAATTTAAAATTCACAGAAACGCTGAGGAAGAGTTTTCTTAAAAGATTTTACCTAGACAATGATTCCTGAGGACACAAAAGTAACATGGCACCATCGATATGAACATGATATAGTAAACACACTATCCTGCCAATTAAGGGGAACACATAGGCGTGTCTTTTACCACTGACTTTAAAGTATATTAAAAACGAAACATCTAAATCATATACCCAGCAACTCAGTACACTTGACCACTGCTACTAATTCTGGATACATCTTTCCCATGAAACAGGAAGAACCTAAACACAAAAATAATTTTAACATATTACCATTTTATCATCTCAAGTACTCATAAATCTACAGCAGGGTAGAGGTAAAAAAGATTCTTATTCAACAACCCCTCAATTTTAATTCAACTTAAACTTTTAATATGATGCCTTCTTTAATTTGCTGTTACTGAAGTTACTCGATTTGCTTATTCACATATCTGAGACCCACTCTTGGGGAAGGCGCTATGTTTTTATGGCACCAGCTTAAACAATATGAAGGACCATCTGATGTGGGAAGTAACTTCTATACACAGAGCTTCTCAGCTATTTGGGCCACATTACATGCCCACTTGGCAAACACATTTTTAAGATTAAGGCAGAGACAAGTAGATCAGAAGAATCCATCTTACTACCACAAAAGGGTCCCTAAGGAAAAGGAGGTTAGGAGTTTAAGGCCTCCAGCTAACTGGCCTTCGAAATTTGAAACTGAGATCTCATCTGTGGGAAAAGTAACTGCACTAAAGGTGCTCTCTAATGCTCACCCCTACCTATGATTCCACCATCTCCACCTTAAGTTTCACAAATTGAGATCTGCATGTTATAATCAGTCTTGTTAAAGAGCTTCCTACAATGTAGAATGCCATACAAAATGTTAGGGATTCAATTACAAGTACACTACTCAAAGAAATGAATGTTTCACTAAATAACTAGTTTTTCAGCTCATTCCAACATTCAATAGCCACTGTTGTCAAGAGTCTTCCTATTTTGCTGCTGACAAGTTCTTCTTTGGTTTTATAATGAAATAAGGAACCAAATAGTAACATATTATAAAAATAATCTCCTTTATTGGGGAAAAACTTGAAATATGTATGCTGCCATATCACTTACTTGCCCCTATACCAAAACAGACCTATTAAGTGCTTATTCTAGTTATCCTAATTGACAACATTATTCAGGAACTCTACTTAGATTATTAAACTTATTTTTCTCAAGCCAGAGTATTTTCTAGCAAGAAAACATATATATACTGAAATGGATTTTAACACAAAAGCCTACGACACTATTTTGGGGTTCTTCATCCTTCTTGCTCCCCCAAAATAATTAAATCTAATACTCATACTAAAGGAATTAGAACTTCCTTGATGAGAAGCTAATTTGTTCCTTCATTTGCATTCTCTGTCATCTTCATCTATGATTTAAAGAAAGTGACGCAAAGAAATTCTTTTAAAAAGGCTGAACACAGTGGCTTCCAAAGAGCAGCACTTGGGGAGTCTGAGGCTAGAGGATCACTTAAGCCCAGGAGTTCAAGACCAGCCTAGGCAACAATAGGGAGAATCTGTCACTATAAAATATATAAATTAGCTGGGCATAATGATACATGTCTGCAGTCCCAGCTACTCTAGAAGCCAAAGTGGGAAGATCACTAGAGCTCAGGCAGTTGAGGCTGTAATGAGCTGTGATCATGCCACCACATTCTAGCCTGGGCAGTGACAGAGCAAGACTCTGTCTCAAGAAATAAAATACAAATCAAATAACCAGGAGCTATGGTAGATTTTTACAATCCCCAAAGAAGTATGTTTTCTGAATATAGAATCTATAGCCAAATTAATATGTTACGCAAAGATTTTCTGTGTCATCCTCTGTAACCTGGTAGTATCTTGGCCAGGTCATTTCCCTGCCCTACCCACGACCACATTTTCACTTAAAACTACGGGAACAGATATCCCAGTCAAATCCTTTAGGTGTACACAAATATCTTAATAGGTTGTAAGGAAGAACATGAAACTGACTGGATTCTTTTTTGAACAATTACACTTATGATTCTGCATCAATGATTTACTTGCTGGGAAAAAACACACTGTATATAAAGATAAAACTGGACCTGAATCTCTTCAAGGAGAACCAAAGACTGTCCAAAAACCTACTGATGGTATATACTACATATTCCATGGGACACAGAAATTTAATGCATATAAGTATATATATGTCCCTATGTGGCTGGACACCTAAAGGGTTAACTGAAGGGTTTTAAATAAATGACCACTAAATAAGCAGAGGAGATAAATGTAGGTCATTCACAGGCAAATCTGTTTTTCCACAAGATATATGGCTCTCCTCAGCTGCTAAAAGCAATGGGAGTCACCAAACATTACTGACCTCTGAAAATTAAAAGTTAGAGATGAAACATCCAAAAAGACCTGCTGTGTGATCACAGAGAATGCTATTGCTGGTGGTCACTCTGTCACTCTTCAGGTTGTTCTTGCTCACACTCAAGAAGCTAAATAGTGCCCACAAAACATAATCGAAAGGAGGAGGAAGTCACAAGAGGTTACTTAGGAGGGAGTATCAGTATCTTCACTGCACCTAATATTTTGCATAATTAAATTCAAACTTTGGTTTCCCCCATACTAACAATGTGACACAATTATCAGTAAATTGTTTGAAAGACACTGAAAAGTGACTTTATTTACAAAATACACATATATACACACCTCTCAAAACAGACAAACTCCTTTACCAATAGCTATGGCCAGTTCGTAACAGGGGCTTCCAACCAATTACAAAGTTTACTGTCTTAGGTCAAATCAAGACCAATAAAAAATAAGCTTACTTTTCAGTTGAAAAACACTGATAAAAAAAAAACATGAATTACATAAAAATTGTTTCAATGGTGTTCTACACTGCACACTGACTCTAGCTAACTGGCAAAAAGCAGCACAATGGAAGAAGCACAGAGGGTTTTCAGAATGACTAACCGCTAGGAACCAGACTCCAAGGACTTAAGTAGTAGGAAGTAAAACTACCCCATCCTCAGAACAGAGAGGCGAGTCATCATCACAATCTTATCCTTCCACACTTCCTTAAGAGCCTAGGTCCTGGGAGAAAATGCCTAGTTGACTTTACTTGCGTTCCTTACTGGCTACTTGCCTATAGGAAGGCAGGAAGAGAAAGGACCCAACCCACTGGCTTCTGGAATTAGCTTTTTCCCATCAGCAATGTACTAGGAAAGGTAATTCCCCAATATGCAAAGATCCTAATGAAATGAAAGACTGAGACAAGTTTGTCTTGGATCCATGAACATCCTTAGAGATCTTTCCATGCAAACTAAAAAGAAAAAATGCCTCTCTCATTTCTGTTCAAATAAATGGCTGCATCAAATATTAACAATCAAATGAAATAATCAACAAATTGTTAATGGACCACACTATACTTTTACATCTTAGCTCAATCAAACAAGCACCAATTTAGAGCATCCTGCATTCCACCTTCACAGTATGACAATTCCCTCCTTCTCTACCTCCCTTGAACCATGAAATGCATCACAACAACTTCCACTAGCTGAGTACAACAGTCTCCCACTTATCCTTGGGGGTTACAAGACCTCCAGTAGATAACTGAAACCACAGATGGTACTGAATCCAATATATACCCTACTTTCTTTTTTTCTGATATGTTAATCAAGATGGATTCTAAGTGACTAAAGGACAGGGACCATCTACAGCCATGAATAAGGTGGACAAAGGTATGATTCACATCCTGGACAAGAAGGTGCAAAATTTCATCACGATACTCTGAATAGTAACTCAAAACTTAGGAATTGTTTATTTCTGGGATTTTCCCCTTAATATTTTCCTATCATGGCTGACCACAAGTAACAGAAACTGAAGAAAGTTAAACTGCAGATAATGGGAGGACTACTGTATTTCATGACACTGGCTTTCTTCAACAGATAGTTTCCACTTGAAATCAAGAACCTACCAGTGGCTGATATTATCCAGCTCACCCCAAAATCTCAAAGACTGCTGAACAGCTGGTTAAGCTTGAGTCATCTTTAGTAAGACAAGACCTTACAGCTCCAGAGGTGGAAGATCTTCCTCATGCCAATCAGAGGCTTTTGCAAACTCCCTACAAATATGAGTGCAAAGTAGGCAGTGGGGAGAAGTCTACACAAAGCTTGCATTAAGACTTTAACCATGAAATATTCACCTTTTTCATTATTTTAAACTCTTACAACCCAGGGGAGGTTTTCTGTTAAGCCCCAACACAGGAAATTGCTTTTCAGTTGTCAATAGCCAATGTCTGAAAATAAACCCAGTCACTAAGTGTGGAATGATGTACTTGCAGCCAACATGAATTTGGCTGATGCCAACAGAGAAGGCGGGAGGCCAAGATATAAGACCTAAATTTTTTTATTTTTTTGAAGGACTGTTCTACTCAGTAACAGAATCTGAAATAATGCAAAGGCAGAAATAGGCTGCAAACCACCTGCCTTTAGCTTCAACATAACATCAGCATCTGTCTCCCAAGGTTGCTTCAAAAAGATATTTAAGTCTTCTGTAACGACAATAATTGTTCCAGTGGTCTAAAAAAAGAAATGGCTCAGCCATGTGGGTTTTTGGTTGGGTAGTTGACTGCTATATTGACGGGGGCTTTATGCGAGGGGTAGGGGAAAAGAGTGCTAGAGAAAGGGGAGAAAAAAATGGAAGAACTAAAACTACAGAAGAGAATTTCTAACTCTTTGCTCTTTGACTCTGATTGAGGAATGGCTTTCTGCCAAGATTTTCTTCAAGTGCTCAGCAGAAGATGAAGTGAGGTAACTAGAAGTCTGGGGATACTGCACATTGTGTCCTGTGTCCCAAGGCTTCACATAGATGTTTGTCCCTGGATGCTCAGATTCTTTGGGAGAAGCAGCAGCAGAAAAATGTGAAGGCAGAGGGGATTCCAGGGAACAAAACTAGTTGAGTTCTTCTTTCTGACCTGCTGTATATACACCAATGCCTCTTCCTCCAGGTGACTTTCCATTAGATGAGAAGTGACAGAGACTGAAGGTAATTTTCAAAAGAATCAAACAAGCCTAAAACCAGACTGAATAACTGCAAAGGGGGTAAGATGAAGTCCTAGCAAGTAGTCAGCAATCTGGCAAAATATTGCACAATTCAGTATTTTAATTGGATGTTTCTTTTATAAGGAATGTGGCAAGAACTAAATTTGAAGACAAGCTATTTATTTCAGGGGGAGGGGTTGGTCCCTAAAGCCACGTGGAGAGGAAGAGAAATAAAATACACACAATAAAACTAGTATCTCCTGAGAACAATTATCATAATTTACCTTGAAAATACTTTGGTATATCAAATGTTGTATGATTTCATTTATATGAGGTACCAAGAATAGGCAAATTCATAGAGACACAGAAAGTGTAAGGGTTACCAAAAGCTGGGAGCAAAGGAGGTGGGTGAGGAGTTAACAGATTAATGGTTACAGAGTTTCCATTTGGGATGATGAAAAGGTTCTGGAAATGGATAATGGTGATGGATGTGAATGTGCCTAATCTCACTGAACTGTAAACCTAAAAGGCTTAAATAATAAATTTTATGTTATACTCTGCCACAATAAAAACATTTCTTTTTAAAGTTTGGAATTAATCTGATGACATATGTGCACCAGCCATTTAAGCTTTAATTCTGGGTGGTCATCTAACATACTATCATTAATGCATAATCCAGGAGTAGTTAACTAGCCTAATAAAAGTAATGGCTGAAATTCAAACGACTAGTATAAGCCTACATACTATCCATACCTAAACCAACAATCAATTCTCTGCTGATTCACATAATGAACGTCAAAATAGGTTTTTGTTCTGCAAACCAGTTGTTAGTATACTGAGTGTCGGAAATGGTGTCTTACTGGTAAAATTAAAGGAATTTGAGATATGCAGATGGGCTAAATTAGTTTAGAGACATTACCCACCCTTGTATAAACAGAGCAAAAAAAATCAAAGGTAGTATAACCCAAAGTGGTTATGTCTTTATGGATAGAACCCCTAAATATTAAAACGGTCCTGGGTTCCAGTCTTTGCTTAAAGGGACTTCTTTTTGCATGATGCAAAGTGAGGGTGCAGAAGACTACTTTTGTTAAGTTATCAGCCTCCAGTAAACATTTCATATAAGGTGTATTCAAAGCACTTTAAAGAACAAAGTGAGACTTTGCCAAGCTTTCAGAAAAGGCTTATCCATCACTTTGGTCCTGCTTGCTAGACAGATGTTTCTATGTGTAGCGGGATCTGGCCTGAGACCTGCTTTCATTATAACCTATAATGCAACTAAGACTCACTCTTCCTCCTTTGGTGCCTACTAACAAATACCCAAAATTAGGTATACGCTATACTAAGATAGGTCCATTTAGAATGAATGTAGTCTCAAGGAGTCACTGGTCATGAACACAGTGGCCTCCAAAGGTACGGTCTTAAAAAAAAAAGAGAGAGACTCTTTAGAAGTCCATTGATCAACTATAAAGGCCAGGAAAGAATATTAGAGATCTTCCTTACATTGATGGCTATGTCCAAATATATTGTTTTCCATTAACCTTTAGAGAACTAAAATCTCAAATAGCCTAAGAAACTAACCCCAGAAGATTCCATATTTTATTTTTAAATAGCACATCAAGACTAGCTTTGAATGTTCTAGAGCTGGGGATATAATGGAATGTTATCACGCTTTTTTGCAAAGGCTCCCAATTTCCAGCACTTAAAAAATAAATACATTGATGTAAAACAGAATAACAAATTGGTATTAATAATTCTGTATTTTAATCCTACTGCAACATGTATAAAAGGGTTTATTCCTGTTTAAAAAGGTCTACAAATAATAAAGAATAAAAGAGTCTAAAAACAAACTTGTTATAATATTGTGAGATTTTAAGATCTCGCATCCCAAATCATTCTGCTTGAGAAGGTAATATGCTGACTGCACCATATAAGGTAAAACCACTGAGCATCATGTTTAAGAAAAGCTAATCTAATACTCAGGTTTACAAAAGATAAAAAGTCACAATTTTAAAGGTACGATTTGGGAAGTCATTTAGGAGAGCGCTTTATTGTCTACATGAGGAGATGTCAATTAATTTGATACACCATAATCAATCGCTCATTTCTGTTCAAAATGTTTAATCAATCTCTCATTTCTGTTCAAAATGTTTAAAGTAGAATAAGAGCATACTACAATTCATGTAAGTGGAATGAAAAAAGCTTCCATGGCCTAGTACCAGGGTTAGGAAGGATTCGTAAGACAGTATCCTTGAAGGCAATTCCTTAAGACTGGATTTAAAGCATCAAAATGCGATGAAATGAAAGTGTTCTTTCAGGCTCCAGTGATCTTGAAAACAGTGCAATGATGCTGATTTACCAGTTTACAGGCAGATATGCCTTAAATTTTAAAAGGAGGATCTGACTCAGTATTAAGTCCAAAGGTCAAACAGGTTGTAAAGAGTCAAGGGCACCACCAGATCCACTCTACAAGGTAATCAACATTTAAGTCTATCATTTCTCACCAAGAAATGCAAATTTTTGCTGAGCTGGAGGATGGGGGTTGGGGGGAGGTAGATAAAGGACTTGTACGCCATACTCATTTTCCCTTCAAAATCAAAGCAGTATGTACAAAACAGAGTTCCAACAAAAAGTACAATGATGAGAAAAGAACTCATTAAGAGCTAAAAATAAACTCTAATTCACAATATGCATAAGGATTTAACAAAAAAAGGAAAACAAGATGTAAAATTACATCTGCTAAGTTAACCATACCCTCATGGAAACTGTCCCCTCCCATACACACAAACTGAAATCTGTAACGTCTGTGATGACTGAATGAAGCAATGCTTTAAATTTTTCAATGAATATTTCAACAGAAAAGAAAACAAAGGGATAGTAATTTTTTTCCTCAGTCTTCTGATCTGCTAACACTGCAGGAATACTAGGTTTCTGAATATCCCAAAACATAGGTCTCTGTATATCTAGACTTGAACATCTTATTTGATAAAATAACATTTAGTATAGTATTTGCATTATATATTATTTATATTATATTATATAAAGGGATATTCACCTTAAGGAAGATGATGTCAATAAAAGTAAAAATAAGCCACAGTTGGTTTTTATCTAACCAATACTTCACAGCTCAATTTAACATCTTGCTGACCTTCCAATGCCAGTTATAGCCCATTGGGGAAGCTCACTTCAGAGTGCCTTCATATTTTAAGTCAAGCTAATTCATTCTGAATAACATTCACACAATACCACATAGAGCAGTAATTCCATACTCCAGTGCTCTAGTTCATAAAGGTTGTTGTAATATCATTAATCGTCATTCTGGGCTCCCAAGTCCTGCCTCATACTTTCTATTCTTACTTTGTTCTACCCCTGGAAAATCAAGTATGTTGGTCAAATCACCTAGAAAGCAAAGGATAGAATATGAGCTTTGCATTCTTCTGACATCATAAGAAACTCTAAGAATTCTAGGACAACAGATCTACTTCAAGATGTTTTTCAAAACATCTTGGTTTACCTATTAAAAAAAAAAAGTCTGCAACTATCAAGCAAGTCAATGGATATTAACTGGTAAGAAGAGGATAGGAAAGAGCCAGTACCCCTGTGTGCTCGGCACTTTATGAAAGAAACTAAAGTTCAGAGTCAAAAAGTACACATAAGGCTGCAACACAAATTAAGTGGCTAGGCTGGAATTTGAACCCAAGTGTAACATTGTTCTAAGCTAAAACCTCTAAAATTAGTATTCATTAGGCTACCTCCCTAACAGGAGAAGGCAATAGGTATTTTGATTCAAACTTCATCCCAAGAACTTAATCCCAAACTAAATAACAACCTTAGTGTACACAGAGGTTTAGTAAATCCTACTACCACTACATTCAAGTCCATTTCACAAGACAATAAGAAACTTTTTATATTTATTTATTTATTTGAGACAGAATCTCGCTCTATCACTCAGGATGGAGTACAGTGGCATGATTTTGGCTCACTGCAACCTCCACCTCCTGTGTTCAAGTCATTCTCTTGACTTACTCTCTCATGTAGCTGGGATTACAGGCACCCACCACCATGCCCAGATAATTTTCATAATTTTAGTAGTGACAGAGTTTTACCATGTTGGCCAGGCTGGTCTCGAACTCCTGCTGTCAGATGATCCACCTACCTTGGCCTCCCAAAGTGCTGGGATTACAGGTGCGAGCCACCACGCCCAGCCAAGGAATTCTTATAAACACAGCTTAAATACTTCCCATCTTGCTTTTTTCCCCTTAAAGGAGGCATAAAGTAAGAAGTGGAAATCTTTGTTCTAATTTAGAATACAGAATGATCACTCCTTGATTACCTAAAGATGGTAATGTCAGATTACTGAGTAGACACTGAAAAGATGGTTGTTAACTGAGGATCCTTTTCTTCACAATACTTAGAGCAGCCAATGCTACTCTGTGGTTTACAGTCTCTCAAAAAATATTTGATTACATTTACCATCACCAATAAAAGGGGCATACAAGGGTGTTGAAATATTGACATTCTGAAACTTTAAGGAGCCAAAACAAATACCTTAAGGACTAAAACATGCTAATTAAGCCACTGTGTAGACCTGACAAATCAAATGACACTCACAAGTAAAATGCCAGAAAAATATCTGTTAAAGTTGACCTTTTTAGCTGGAAAAGCAAGCTCTGAGGGTTTCCACAGCTCTCAAGATTCAGTAGCAGCAGTGTACTCAGCTGAAAGTCAATTAACTTAGAACAAGCTTAAAAGAAGCTGGCAAATTCTGAAGCACACTTGCAGTTTCAACGATCAACTATTCTGTTCAGGAATATTTGAAAGGAAATGTTCCAATAGGTACAGAATAAAAGTGCTTTGCTCTATTCCCAATTTAAAGAAAGCAAAAAAAAAAAAAAAAAAGGAAAAAAAAGAGGCTGGTGGTTAAAGTTGTATAATAGATAAGGTAGTGAAATAGACTAAAAATTGTCAAAAACAGGTTGACTGTGTACTATATCATAAAAATGGGGGTATAAATCATTTTCATACCAGAGAGGAAACAGAATTTTAACATTCTATAAATTACAAAAAAAAAGAAGCAACAAGTTTGTATCACAATTTAACTGTTTTTTATCTCCTAATTGAACTATCTCCATTTTAGTTTACCATCTTCTTTCTTATCTACGTTTTCTGTCAGCTCTATGAGAAGCACTTACGTTGAGAACGGTTTCTCTTCCATACCACCCATCTCCTGATGTAAAGCAAGCAAAGACTATCCTCCAAAAAAAAGTCTGGAATAGCAAATAGCACACATGTATTCCTACGCTAAATTATAAAGGGGCAAATGTTACAAGAGAATTTCAACTCTAATTTTATTTTCTATGAATATGAATACATTTAGAAAGCTTGCGTTTCCTATCAAACTAGGAAAGGAACAAAGAGAGAGGTACTGAATACTGTTCCTCATCTACTGGTAAGGCAAATATGACAATTCTAGAAGTTCCTCAGATAAGGGCCAGGAAAGCACAAAATTAAAACTCCTAAACCTCATTTACATGACAGGTTCAACTTTATTTTCCCAGTAAACATTCTAAGAAAGCTGTTGGAAAACTGGATAACTGTCTCCTGGAAGTAGCACATATTTTTTCACACTTTATTCTAACGGAATAAAATACTGAGTAACACAATTATCAATATCAGGAAATGAGAGAAATCTGGATGATTAACAAATTAATAGAGAAGAATACTGTTTCATAGTTTTCTGTAACCTCACAATAGATGTTTCTTCTTCCTAGCAACTAGCCTTTAAAGGCTTTATTACTACAGGGTATCTAAAGCAGCAGCTCTTTGATTTATGAAGAGCTGTTTACTGGGAATTAACTTACAGAATGATGAAGAGGTCCAGATTTCCCACCCCAAAATATTCCACTTTGGCATTAAATTTTTTTTTTTAATGGAGTGTCGCTCTGTAGCACAGGCTGGAGTGTGGTGGCATGATCTCAGCTCTCTGCAACCTCTGCCTCTGAGCTTCAAACAATTCTCCCACCTCAGCCTCCTGAGTAGCTGGGATTATAGGCACCTGCCATCACACCTGGCTTATTTTTGTATTTTTAGTAGAGACAGGGTTTCACTATGTTGGCCAGCCTAGTCTTGAACTCCTGACCTCAGGTGATCTGCCCACCTCAGCCTCCCAAAGTGCTGGGATTATAGATGTGAGACACCATGCCTGACCAGCATTAAGTATTATTTTAAGCTGAGGAAAATGAGAATCAACAGATGCAAGAGTTCTCTGCCCTACCCTTCTCTCCCTAAAAGCAGAGTATAAATTTCCAATGGGAAGGTGTCCCTCTGTCTTGTACCAGTTCAGAGGAGAGGGACTGATTACTTCAGACAGTTGACACCAGACTGTTTATGCATACAGGTCTGCATAAACAAACCTTGCTAAAATTTTCCTTATCTTACTTCCTCTACATATTTTCTGAACACTTCCCCACAATTTCCTACCCCGCAAAGCCCTAACTTTTCCTTTGTTAAAATGGTATATAAGCCCTCAACTCTGACCACTTCTTTGAATTTTCTAACACTTTTCTGTCAACTCCCAAACACATAAAATACTAACAAAAATTGTGTGCCATTTCTCCAGTTAATCTGCAAATCCCCAGGTACTAAAGAAGAGGAACGAGGTTGTTTTTCCTAACAATGGTAAAGAACTGTATTGTATTTGATTTCTTAAAATGTTATAAATTTCTAGTTTCATCATCCTGTAATCTTCCATTTGAAGTAAACAAGACTGACACTGAAAACTGTCCTATCAAAATACTGAGGTTCAAGTAAAAAGTGAACCTAGAACAATAAACTTTATTTCTCCAAAATTTTATATGAAGCTCCTATAGCGATACCACCAGATTTTTTTAAATGACTGCATGAGCTTTGGCAAAAAAACAAGATATAATGAAAAAATAATTAAAGATACATTAATGAAGACGCAAATAAAGTTTCTCCATTACCTTTTACCCACGAGAGATGTTCCAAAAACAGCAGTTCCACAAACTTGATACAAATTTCATTTTACACAAACTTAGCCACTAAAATCTAAAAACAGATTCAAATGCACTGTATTTCACAGATAAGGCACTGAGGACCAAAGCATTTACCCCTGTGCAGTCATCTCCCTTCCCACAAACCTAAGAACACACACAGGCTTTCTGCCATCTTTCTGATTAAACAGCATACAGAGTTTGCAAAATGAGGTGTTTATAAGTTACCACCCACCCAATCAACCGCCGTGCTGTTTCCAACTACTAGTCTGCAAGAATCAGAATTCCTGATCTCTTGATACTACAAACATTTCACAGACTCACTGTACAACTGTAACTGGCATACAGAATCACATTTTCAAATTAATGTTCATCAAAAGAGCTCTGTGTTCACTGTGACTGACTCACAGGAAATAAGTGCTATTAAATTTGAAGGTTCCCATTAGTCTAATAAAATACCACTTACCTGTTTCAGTCCTGAGGAGCTAAGATTGTATTTGTTGAAAAAGAAGAGAATCCTATGCCATTAAAATTAAAGTTTGAAAACCACAGTATTTTGAGAATAAACAAGGATCAAAACTACCTTTAAAATTCTCAGCAAGCAGAGACTCAAGATAAACCTAGCTAAGAACACTCATATATTAATAAAATTTTATGATACTAGCCCTAAGGCATGCTGGGGCATGGGAGGAGCCTTATCATGCAAGGCACTACCTATTCAGAGGTAATCAACACCTCTTCCGGCCCCATGAAATTTATATTTGGGTTTCTCTTTTCCCTCTTTTGCCAAAGCTTCTAGTTAGCAGCTGATGGTGTCAGGACAAGACAAACAACTCAGAGTAAGTGTGAAATACTCATTACTTGAGGTCTTCCACTAACTACTACTCTAGCCATTCTTTTAGAAGAAAGGAAAATTAACAGTAAAAGAACAATCTACCCTGGAGTTTCAAAAACCTAATTACTTACACACGCATACACACGCCCACACTTTCAGCAACAGATCAGATCAGTAAAGACACAGCCTAATGACTTAAACTCAACATCTCTAGTCCTGAACCCTAGGAATTAACTCAGACCAATGCTGAGAAGGGGACAGCACTTTAAACTTTCCAATGAATTAAGCACCTCCTAGCCTATGTACTAGTTAGGAGATCCCCCGTACAGACTCTGATTCAGTAGGCCTGGACAGGGCCCAGAACCATGCATTTCTGGCACTTATCACAAGTGATTTCAATGCAGGAATCCTAGTGACCATACTTCAAGAGACACAGTCTGATTTCCAAAACATTTTGGACATCAGTATCATATGGGAAGCTCTTTGACAACAGATTCCAAAACTCCCTTAGGTGAGGATATAGAGCCAAATTTGGGAACCACCAGGCTAGAATATCCAAGTTCACAACCATTAATTATAATGTTTCTAAGAGAAGAATAGATGTCCTTGTTCATTTGGTCTATTCGTCAGTTCTCGACTGTCAAATACCTTCCATTCCCCTTCCAGAGAAGACACTCACCAGAAGACACCCTTTGAATAACTGTAAAAATTACACATCTCTCTATAAATTCATCAGTTGGCCCTGTGCTTAATCTTTAAAGAGTGAGGTCTTGCCTCCAACAAGAGACAGAGGAAACATCCAGGTAAAGAATAAGAAAATCAGAATTCTGGTCCTTACTCTATACTGCTTAATAGCTGTGTAGCCTTGGACTAGTCACTGCACAAACCTGGGCCTCTCATCACCTGTGATGTGTGGGGGAAAAACAGGAGAAGGTTGGTTAAGGTTACCTCTAAGGCTTTTCTGACTGTAACACTTTATTATTAATTCCTTGCATCATAAAATCCATTTCGCTGATCTAGAAAACAGCACCAGCAGGTGTCAAGGACTCCAAAGTGCATTTAAGAACGCAAAAGGATGGACTAATATCAGCTAAGCTGTACAAGCAGCAGAAGCTTCTCATGATGAATGCCTATAGATAGGAAACAGGCTAAAGCATATAGCTGGGCAGAAGCCCAAAGAGATGGACCTGACAAACAATGTAATAAATAGAAATTAGTCTAGAGAGAAGATTATTGTATTTGCTACTGAAGACATTTCTTAATGTACTTCCCTAATCCTCACTCTATCACAATAGTGACATTAATTTGCTAACACTGACAGTCTAAAAATTACACACTCTCTTCAAGGACTTAAGAGGCACACACTTTCCTAACTAGATATTTTTGTTCCTGAGATACAGTTTCCTAAATCAGCATTAAGTAAGATTTAAGAAAAGGGAAAAGGAGAGATTTCAAATCTTCTTGCAGATCGACTCCAGAGTTTTCCTGTAACCCAATTAATGCTCATGCTTCTACAAAATCAGAATTCAGAAATCAGTCCCAGCTGCTACCCAGGAGGTAGAATCAGCTGGATAATTAGAGAAGAACCAAAGAACTCTGGTCTGTCCCTAAAATGCTACTGAGAAACTGCACAAGATGGGTAACGCTAAACATCACAGGGCAGGGTCCAAAGCTCCACAAATTCTTTCAAAACCTTCCTAGAGATATGTTACTACTACCTCTTAGAAAGTATGCCTACTTTTCTAAGTACAACCACTCAGAACTCAGTTTTAGATACTACTATTTACTAGACTATTTCACTCAATATAAATATTTATTAAGAAACTCAGGGGAAAAAAGTTCTGAAGCAGTTTATGCTTGAAGCTAAATAAGTAAGATTCTTCTAAAAGCCATTTTAAACCCCTATTATGAAGAAGATGTCAGTGGTCCAAATCAAAACAAGATTACCAAAAGTTGAGGTGCCTAGGGTTCAGATTTACTTACTCACTTTTTAACTTATTATCATATATGTTTCTTTAAGGAAACATGCTCATATGTTATTAATGTGAACAGGTTAAACGGGTCTGATAACCAGTTAACAAAAAATGATTCCAAAAGCTTTTACAGCACCATGTTCAGTGGAATCTACTGTCAGGGAGATATACTCACCCTTCTCACCGCCCCCAAATAGGTTCTATGATCAAGTAAGTCTCAGGAACTATAAATCAAACAGGTTTTCTTCACTGCTGGATTTTCCATAGCTCTTATTACAGTGATTATTCAGAATGGATCTTAAAGAACTACTGAGTGCCGCATTTCCTAAACTTGTCTGTCATCACAAAACAAACATTGAAAACATCTTTCAACCTTATATACTACTGTGGGAAGGAAAATTAATACACTATGAAAAATGGTATAAAAAGTTCCTCAAAAAATTAAAAACAGAACTACCATATGATAAGGCAACTCCACCATTGCATGTTGTTAATCCAAAAGAAATGAAATCAGTTTCACTCCCATGTTTATGGAGGCAATGTTTACAATAGCCAGAATATGAACTCAACTCAACCCAAGTGTCCGTCAACGAATAAACAGATAAAGAAAATGTTCTGTATGTACACAATGGAAATCTCCATTACACTCTTCCCCTGGAGCCACTGAAAAGACAATGGGCAGGGCTCACAGGTGAAGGAAATGGACAAGAAATACTTACACAGTTTTTTTTTGGTATCTAGCCATGTATTAAACAGTACCCATGTGCTGTGCGTCTATTACCACAGTCTACCAAACTAAAGCTAGAGAGGCAAAGGAGGCAGAGATAACTCAAATTTATCCCATTTTGCCACATAACAGCTCCAGTTAAAGATTTACAAAAGAATAAGATTAATTCAAGACTGAACAGAGGTAAGACATGAGAATCTCTAAGATGTCTCCTGTGGCAAATACCTAATATGAAAGACATATGATTTAATATTTTCATCATATAAAATGATAACACATATCAGTTCACAACAATACATGACTTTCACGCTCTGTTCAAGCACCTTTCTCTTTGGATGGTAAGGGGAGCCACTAAGCAATCAGAAATACAGCCCTCATTTATCATATTTTATCTTTTATACTAAAAAGGTTGCAAAATCCACATTTAAGGGATGTTGTTTTTAACAAAAGATAAAATTTAACATTAGGAAAGAGACAAAGAAGAGCCTTTTGTTCTTTACCGTCAACTTACTAAAAACTCTTTATAAATTTCACATATGCTCATCACACTCTTTTTGAAAAAGAAATTGAAAAATCTCATCCATTTGATTATCAATGTTTGGGAACATAAGAACCACCTTCCTGATAATATCATAGTGAACATTTAAGCAACATAATTAAAATATAATGATTGTTTGATATGGATCAGTAACAATCAGTTTGTACTTAGTTTTAAACTTGATTTCAGTAATTCTCTCTGTGAATCTCAATCTGTAGCTTGAGGAAATCTGATTATGAGGACAAGCCCAGGGGCTGGCTTTAGAACTCATTTAGAGAGCTTAGAGAGAATGCTTCCTAATCATTAACAGAATGACTCAAACTCCTGTGTATGAAAAAGTCAAAAAAAGACCTTAGAAATGGCCCAGGGTGACCCCCTTTTCTCTGCCTTTTATCTCATTTTGCTAATGGAAACCGGAAGCCTGGAGCTGACTTATCCAAGGTCACATGACTAGGTGTGAGTTTAGAATGCTGGTCTCACTCTTCACACTGCCTTTAAGTACCCTTTACTCATTCCAAATATTCCATTTTATATTTTGGGTTATAAGCTTTGGAAAGCAATTTGGTATACACCATCAATCAAATTTGACTGACATGAAAAATTCATGGGGTTTGTCTACCTTCATGTATTTTTAGTGTTTAACTTCATATGTATGTCTAACTTCATATATTTTTAGTGTTTGAAAACAACTCTTGCAGGAAGCATCAACTCTTCTATCCCAAAAACATTCTCCTTAAATTAAGTTTCGGCTTACTCGAAAAATTTAGTCAAACCTTAAAAAATACTAAGGAGATTTTCAACTACCTAATATTCAAAATGTACTATAATTAAAGCCTTATCTTTATGACAAGGGGGTAATTATACACCATGTCGTCCTTTCCTTGTTAAGGAACAGAACATAAGATCTCATTACACTCAGTATCGTAACAGTGAAAATATGTATACACTGACAATGTGAATATTACCATTTATTTCATCATATATAAGCAAAAGGATTATACTAACATAAGGAAAATACATTTTAAGATTTTTCCCCTCTCTCAAACACATATTGTATTTCACTGTTGAAATGCTAAATTAAATACACTCAGAATATTGAAAGATAAAGGTTAACATGACACTTCTTATCCAAGACACACATACTTTTAGAACGTTTTCCAAAGATACTAATCAGATGAGAGCATATTTAAGTCCAGTTAAAATATATACTGCCCCCAAAATAGTTTAAAAAGAAAATTTTAAACTAAGTTTCATATTGCTGATGTAATAACAGAAAAATCTAGATATGTAAAATTGCAGCAATGAATTATTTACAAGCAGTAATCTTATTACTTTCTCATATCTTGAGGCATGATCCTTTAAATATGAGTCATCTACATAAAACTGCTTACCTGTTATTTTGTCTCTTACAAGCTTACAGGACTCTATCTCACCAATGCTCCCAAACAGACTCTTTAGTTCCTCCTGTGTCATGTTCTGAGGAAGGTAGTTGACTATTAAGTTGGTCTTGCTGTCCTCTGTGTTCCCAGAGTCAACTGGCGATGAGCAGTTGTTGTTTATGGTGGTTGGACCATTGGCTGTGGTATTGCAAGTTGGCCCATTAGACAGTTGTGTTTCCATGGCAGCAATGACCTGCTAAAAACAGAGAAAATAAGAAACGTCAGATTTCATATTTCACAACCTATTAGAGACTCCATCCAAGAATTTAAACACTTGTCACTAAATACAAGTAGTTCTGCTGAAATTACAAAAATGCTTCAACAACAAGTGTAACACCTACACTAATTTTTACTTCATATTAAGCTATTCAACTTAAGATTACAAATTTATTTTCACATACATATTCCATACATGCACATAAGCACAATCTAAATCTTAAACATTTCCTAGAATCAGATTCTGGGTCTATTCACATATCCTTACTCACCTGCAGTGTCCACAGATGATGAAATTAAGTATCAAAGGGCACAGAATTGAACCCTAACTAAAAATCATACTAGAAAATAAAAGTGCTGAACATGCTACCAAAATGAACCAAAACATGACATACCTAACTCTGAAGAGATTTTCAGTTAGCCTAAGAGGTTCAATATTCTAAAACTGAGCCATTAACTTAAAAATCAAAGAGCAAGAGTACTTTCAAAAATATAAATTTGTCAACATGTACTGTTTTGGTTACATATTGAAAATGTTTTTGATGGACAATATCGTATCTCTACCATTGTTAAGAAGAAAAATAGATGCTATGTTTTAGGGAGTGGAAAGGAATTATAAGGTAACTTGGGAATGAAGCTATGAATACTTTGTCTACCTGGTAGAAACTAATAGACTAATAGGACACTCCTGTCAACCTTGGCAGCTAAAAATCACCAACAAGGCAACTGATCTACAGCATCAAAATAAAATCCCCAAACAATTCAATATGGTGTTTTTCCTTGACTCTGCTTTTAAGGAGAAAAAAAGAAAACCTATCCAGCCAATGAAAATTTACACCAATGTAAATACATTAACTTTTGCAAACAGACCAGCCCAAGGAATTCTCATTTGAGCACATAAGCCTGTTGAAAATCCAAGTAACAGGGTATCTATAAACTCCAAATACCAGATAAAGAGCAAAATTGGGGGGAAATGGTCTCAAACTTTTCAGGCTACTCTAAAAATCACTTGGTAAGCAGTTTTAAATCTAGTTTCCTAAAAACCAATCCTATGCAAAAGAGTCACAAACCACAGCCCCAAATTTTCCAAAAGCATTTTTCAGTAACTACCTAACTTTGGACAGCCAAGACTGTGGTGGAATCTAAAAATCAAAGCATCACTGAAAGGATTATCCTTCATGTTTCATACAATACATCTCTCACCTCCACAAAGAACTACTTCTCAAAACTGACAATTCTGAATTGATGGGATGCTAGTTTTCAGGAAGCTTTAACATAGAAAAGGCAAAGAATTTGAGGCAAAGAAAAAAAGCAAAGTAAAGGGAAAGAGGGTTACAAGGAAAGAGAAAAAACTGTCTTTTAAAAAGCAGTTTTTTGCCTAAGAAAAATGAAAGGGCACATTAGCAGATAACATATAGGAAGAAATCTCTACTGCCAGGAGATGTTTATAAAAGGCGGCAGTGTAGGACAGATTGAGACTGGTCAGACTGGACAAGAATCAGTGCTGTCATGATAAAAAAAAAAAAAAAAAAAAAAAACAGGAGGCAAAACCCAGAATAGCTTTTGAAATATCCAACAACCTGTAACCCCTCCGTGACTTCAATCCCTTGCTTGTCAAAGAAGTGGGTATTTATTCTACAAGCTTCAAGCTGTTTCTCTTGGGTAAGTAAGCTAAGCTTTCTCAGGGAATATTTAAAGGGATGAAGGAAAATAAACCTTTGGAAATCTATTATTTAAAAATCTTAAATCACTCAAGATATGGGTTGTATTATTATAATTAACAAATCTATTTGAAGTTGAAAAAAGAAGTTTCAGATTTCCTAATAAAAGATAACTGTTCTGGTTTGTAAAGTATTAGCTGTGGGTCATTCTTTTCACAGCAAAATTCTTCTGGGGTTAACCCTTGCCCAGCAGTTATGGAAACAATGAGCTACAAGATTAAAGTGGCCACAGACACTTAAATCACTCTTCAAAAGTTTGGATAGGTATAGAAACTATGAGAGCCCCAAATGCAAGATTCGGACTAAAGCTCATTGGGATAGCATTTGAAATATAAAGTGTTCATTGACTGAAATTAGCAAGATTTAGAAAGGACAACAAACACTCCTCACTTAATTGCACATTTATTTCCATGTTCAGGTGGCAAGAATGAGCTCCTAAGCCAACATTCAAGTGAACAGCTGCAGTAGGCTGTGTGTGCTGAAAATTACAGCATCTCTGCTATAGGACCATCTGCTCAGAATAAAATGATACTAATGTGCTATATTTTACAAATAATGCATATTCCATTGATAGGCTCAACACAACTGTTCACAGAATGCAAACTCTTTCAACAGTTACTGGGCAAATAATTTTCAGCCAGATTTATAATTTCAAATTCTTTTTTGAACATTGAGAATTGTAAATAACTTCGAAATTTAGTAACCAAAAAAATACATAGTAAACAGAATGTATAGAATTACTGTAACTTAGTATTCAGACCATACCAAAACTTTTTTTGTTTTTTTAAAAATCTTGTCACTCTTTTGAGTCTGCGCTAAATCCTAATTTAGATTATAAAAAATTACATACAAGAGCATGGTTCTGATGCTACACATACCACTATAGTTAAAATTGCAATGTGCTTTAAGTCCTAATGATGGCCATACCACAATAGGTTAAATGTAAGAATACTTAGTATGCCAAATGGAAGATTCAAGTGTTTGGTATGGCCTCAGCACTCCTGCAACATGCTAAGAAAAAAAAAAAGCCTACAGAATTTAAGAAAAATCCCACAGACCCCGGTCCAAGGCTCTGCTGCCCACGAACCACTTCTAAGCAGAGAAGCCACATCACACAGTCTGACTGCCATGTTAGTTTGGAGTTGCCGTCTGCAATATGGACACAAAAAGTACCGTATGTTAGATGAGCAAGATAATGCAACAAATCAGTTTGTACAAAATTTACAGTGATTGTATCGATATTCCCAGCACGTCCATGCAGTGTGGCTTAATTGAAATTGAGGCAATTCCAATCTAATCTTTCCAAATTCATTTTAACATGTAGTTTTCTTGCACAAATATAAGCATTTTTAAGAGCCTGATTTTAAAACAATATCAACTAGTTATCTTGGCATCTATTCTAAAGAACTAACTCAAACCACACCTCAAAAATTAAAAAGATAAAGTAAAATGAAGCAAAATACTGCAGGCTGTCTTCTCTCTTAAGGATGTGGGAGAAGGGAGGAAATGTGAATGAAATTTTATAGTTAGAAAAAGTGATCATGCAATTCCTAAGTGATTGCTTTGCATAAAAGCACTCTTTCCCAAAATATCAAAAGGACATTAAGGGAAGCTATATTTGCCCACACTGTTACATTATACTACAAATGATCCTTAATCCTGGGACTTAAAATTAAAAGTGAACAGAAACCCTGTGAGGTTCTTCTGCCACTAGAGTCAAACCAGTTTCTAACAGTTTCACTGAGAATTGTTCACATATACTAACAGGCAGTAAACCAGCATCCTTCAATTGAAATAATTGGACCGATAAATAGGATTGTTTGGAGTAAAGCTTGAAAAGGATGTCAGCTTTGTCCCTGAATGAAATCAAGTGAACATTTTTTAATATGTAAATTGTAAACCCCGCACGATTTGAAATTAGTGCTGCTATGAGGCTTCCAGTATAGTTAATGGGCCATTTACCACTTAACGCAACTTGCCTGAATATCAAACAGAGCCATGATTTTGGCAAAAAAGCCAAAGTTTATTTTTTTGTCATATGTACAGATGCTTCAAATGGTCAACGTAATAATCGGAAAACTTAGGTTCTAAAAGCAGAAACGGAATAACAGAAGAAGTCTGAAAATGCCTTTTACATATTTATAATTATAAAAATTTTATCCTCAGAGGCAATCCTGGCTGTAAGTGATTTACTCTTGATACTAGCAATGCCGCCAGTAACAATGGACTCCACTTTCTGGCATCTACCAAAAAGGGTTAACATACTTTTTTACAGGATGCCATGAAAATATTTTCCTCTTCTTCCCTTCTCCCACTGTAACAAGAGAATTCAGTCTGACTCTGTGTTCTATATTTTTCAAAAAACTACTTATACTTAAACTGAACTGTGAAAAAATGTTGTACACCCGTGAAAGATTTTTTTTAATAAGAACCCAACTGCAGTTAGATTACATGAGTAGGACCACATACAGCAGGGTAAACCAGGCACAAATCTATGTCCTGAATACCTTCAGGAGTTCAGTCTAAACACTCCTCACTACATAAAACAGACTGTAATTTAACTACCTCAGTCCCTTCTATTTCATAGTGTGGACACTAATGAGCTAATCTATTGACATCCCTCTTTCTGAAAGCCCCAGGGAGGTGAACAATCACCTTATTGCACCAACTAGACAGGAAGGCTGGGCATGGAAAATGATTCTACTGCACTTTTACATTTCAAGCACCCCAGACAGTCTCTCCACTTGAGGCAGACACATACCTTTAGGGAAAGTTATAAATAAGTTGCTCACATGGCCCTTACCTTTATGCTGGCCAACAATTCCGTTACTAAAAATGTAAAGCTACTTCCCCTTCACTTAAGGACAGGCAATTCTGCTCTACTCAATCTACCACAGACAACTGGGCTGTGCACTATTTATAGATTCCATTGGCTCCGAAACTCTTCAGAAAGAAAAAAAGGCCATATTCCAGTGAAACAGAGCCATTAATTTTAAGGCTTAAAAAAATAATGTTTCAATATATATTCTCCTCTTAATTTAGACATCAATTGTGTCCATTCAGACTGCTTTTCCTGTTATTATCCAAGTAACAATTTATGAAAAGGCACTTTAGCATAGATGAATCTAGAATATTCTGAACTTTCACTGGGCTCTAAGATAAAATGATTGTTAGTTTGGTGAAAGCACACGTTTTACTGGGAAATAGAAGATGGTCTCTACTTTTATATACACAGTTACTTCCAAACAGCCATAAAGACTTTTAAACTTTTTATTTAAATGGTTCTCTATGAATTTTAACACCTATAGTTTTCACAATAGTGGCATTTAGAAAATAAATGCTTTATTTCTCATATCTGCATTTGATCCAATAGTTTCCTGGTCACATGAGAAAAGTAGTCTGTATTTCCTAATTTTACAATTAAAAAATTCTGCAAACTAAGGTAATCAGCTTCTTCACTATTTTCAAACCTCTTGAACACAGTCACCAACCAGATAGCTCATCAAGAGCATCTTAAATAGGCTGAGCTCAGTGGATTACCTGAGGTCAGGAGTTCAAGGCCAGCCTGGTCAAACATGGTGAAACCCAACCTCAACTTGAAAGTACAAAAAAAATTAGCCGGGCCTGGTCTGTAGTCCCAGCTACTCAGGAGGCTGAGGCAAGAGAATGGCTTGAACCAAGGAGGCCGAGGCTGCAGTAAGCTGAGATCAAGCCACTGCACTCCAGCCTGGGTGACAGTGAGAGACTGTCTTAAAAAAAAAATTCTTAAACGTATCCTGAGTCACTTTAGTATAATGTTGCAAGAAGGGGAAAAGGTTCCATAGCCTAGAAACCACCTGATTTGGGGACCACACTTCCGTGGGTTAAAGTCATAGCAAGGTTACTAAAAGGGTCAGTACAACGACCCACAGTAAGGCTTGTCCTGTCTGCTCCAGCCACTCCACTGCCATGGTCACCATCCTGACCTGAGCTCTCATGTTTTAAAGCACCAAATTAAAGCCTCCAAAAGGTCCCTCTCTCCTTATTCTCATCTACCATAACACTGTTCCCAGGAAGATTTTCTAAACCCTCCACAGCTCCCTATCAAATTAAGTGCAAACTACTAGGTATAAACTGAGATCCTGTACAACTACTTTTACCAGCCCACTTCTTCAAGCACCTTAAGATCTGAACTATGCCTTGTCCATCAAACAATCCAGTACCTTCACTTTTCTAGCTTTGTTTATACAGTTCCATCTCCCTTATTCAAGGCTCCATCCAAACCCACTCACCTCCATTTCAGGGGTTTGTACAAACTAAGCATTTAAAAATGAAAGGGCAGTAACAGTTTCTTAAAAATTGGAGAATGAAAGAGCAAATCCCCTGGCCTAAATGTGTGCAAATTTGTTAACTTGTTTTTCTATCCTACCAATTATTTCAAACCAGAAATAATTATGAAAGCATATTTTCAAGTTTTGGCGCACTCCATCAGCCACCCTCATCCACTGAAATCTAAACTCCTGTCATACAGTAAAACAAAGGAAACCATTTACCTTCATGATTAGTTGTATACTTTTATTTCAGCAATCTATCATACCAACTACAAAACCCTAGAAGACAGGACAAATCCAAGTCTCTGGCCAGCAGGGTTATGGATACAGGGCATGTGGAATTTGGGTCCAACTTTAGGAAAACGGCAAAAGCAAAGGTAAATGTGAGAAAATTAAACAGATCTTGAAGAAGGCATTTAGACATACATCACGATTAAGTCGAGGACTACAAGTGATCTTGATACTAACTAGAAAAGTTCAAGCAAATAGAAATGATAACATCTCTGAAAAGAATCAGGGCTAGTGGCAAAGACAAGCATCTCAGGCTGGAAAGGTCCAGCTTGCATAAGGTGACCTTGGTCTCTACACTTATATGCAGCTAGAAGGTTTGAATACCATGATTAGCACAGCACAGCAGGGCAGAATCAACCTAGTGTAAGGCCTTCCCTCTGACTACAACAAACCTCTCCCTAAATGCCAAGTTACACATGAACAGAAGACATTTGTCTCTAAAGTTTTAGAGCCATACCTACCAAAAAAGAAGAAAAACAAAAAAGGCAGCACAACCTTTACCAAAAAACATCATCCTTTGGGGAACTGCAGCAGGGACAAAAGCACTAGAAATAACTGATGAAATATGAGCTTATTGATGACAGCTGGGTAGGCAGCCAACGGGGTCATCTGCCTGAGAGATACCATTCCTACAGCAAATGCTTTATCTTTCCCAAATTACTAAGCGGTATTTTCAGGGTATGTTTCTAGCTTCACTCAATTATTAAAGCAAGAGAATAGTCAACCAAGTGCTAAAATCACAAGGTTAACAATGTCAGTTACAGGAACAAGCCATTAGTTTGTTTTCTTTAAATCTCTTTGCTTTGTGGTTCTTAAAATAAAGGTTTGTGGCTTTAAATGTCACAGGATTTCTTCAATCTAAAATCCCTGTCAATTCTCCAGCCCACCCACATACCATGTTAGCTGTCTCACTAGGTCTACTAATTCCTCAAACTCACATTTTTGGCCCTGGGGCTAAAAGGGGCCCAAAAACTTGCAGAGAAAATGCACTGAACAACTGCAGCAGTCATAAGGAGAATGTTCTCTGGCGGCAAACACTAACATTTTTCTGTCTCTTAGCCCTTTATGACTTCTACAAAGTACAGTCTCCTTCATGCTAGTCTTTCTGAGGTTTTGTAGTTTGAGAGCTGGCAGGTTTAAAAAGCTTTGAGGTTAGAGAGGTAAGATGAGTTTAGGGTCCCAAGTCCTTCCCTTCAGTCTAGGTCCATTACAGGCATCCAGGTTGGACAATGAAAAAGTAAAGATCTGGTGAAAAACATCTGCTTAAGTTTCACGTTTTGTTCATGCATTCATTCAACGAGCATCTGCATGCAGTTCCCAGGAACTCAGGACAGTCCTGAGGTAACAGCAACTTGGAGTGATTTGCTGTGAATGGTGTATGCAGAACAAGTATGAACATACAGAAGAAAACAGTATATTATCAAGAAATAAGTGTGCTTTGGAATACATGTAGAGAAGGATAAGGGGAGTTGAGAATGTGGAGATAAAGATGGGTAGTTTCCAGCATTAAATAAGCAGGGCTTACTGAAAAAGTAAGCTTTGAGTCAAAGTTTGAAGGCGGTACAGGCTAGCTGCTAAGACAGGTAGAATAATCCCTTTCCCCTCAATGTCTACATCCTACTCCCAGAAGTGTGAATATGTTATGGTACATGACAAGGGGGAATTAAGATTGGAGAATTAAGGCTACTAATCAGCTCACCTTGGGAAAGGGAGATTATCCTTGGTTATTGAGGTGGGCCTAATGTGATTACAAGGTTCCTTAAAAGTGAAAGAGGAAGGTGAGACAGTGTCAGAGTGAAGAAGCATGAGAAGAAATTGAAAGGACATTGCTGGCTTTACATGGGGCCACCAGCCAAGGAACACAGGCAGCCTCTAGGAGATGCATGAGGCAAGGAAACACTCTCCCATAAAGAATCTGGAAGCAATGCAGCCCTGCCAACACTTTCATCTTAGCCCACTGAGAGCCACTTTGAACTTCTGATGTTCTTCGGAATTGTAAGGTAATAAATCTGTGTTGTTTCAAGCTAATAAATTTAATTTGTTATAGGTCTTGGAGGAAATAAAGACAGCCCCATGGAGAGATCTAGAAGAAAAGATTCTAGGCAGAGACCTCTCGGTGCAAAGCCTGTCTGCTGTGCAGGAGAATGACAAGGAGCTAACACTAACAGGGAGAGTAGGAGGAGATGAGTCTAAGAGGTAATGAGGCCAGAACACGTAGGGCCTTGAAGGCCATCATAACAAAAAAAGAAACTATAGAAAGGTTTTGAGCAAAAGAGTAGCATGTGGCTACTGTGAAAATAAATTGTGTGTGGGTGTGCAGGAAGACTCAGTGAGTTTGGAAACAGATCAGTTATGAAGAAACTGCAGCAATTCAGGTGCAGGATGACAGTGACTCCTACCAGGGTGAAGTCGGGGAGAAGTCATCAGATTCTGGATATACCCAGAAGAAAACACATTACTAATGTGCTACATTTTAATTCTATCAATACACTGTTCAAAAATCTACTGTTAAGAAACTGGTTTAGATTCTAACTGCTCTCATTCCTACAAACCACCACCAAAACAATTACGATGTTCTGAACACTAAGAACACAAGATGAACAACCAAAGATAAAGCTTTTATGGACAGTCATGCCTTAAAAGAAAAAAATACACATATATATATATATATACATATCTCCATATATATGTATGTATCTCCTTAAGGAAACCCAACAAACAAAAATTTTGAGTTTATAAATATTAAATCAAGAGTTATTCACTTTATGGTTGGATATTCACTATTCACTTTATATTTGCTCCTAAATGAATCCACTGCCAGATTCTTAAAAGAACCAACCGATTCATTTAGGAGCAAATATAAATTTAAAAATCAGTAGCTTAAAAGATGCAACTACTGGCCAGGTGTGGCGGCTCACGCCTGTAATCCCAGCACTTTGGGAGGCTGAGGCGGGTGGGCGGATCACGAAGTCAGGAGTTTGAGATCAGTCTGGCCAATATGGTGAAACTCTGTCTCTACTAAAAATACAAAAAATTAGTCACATGTGGTGGCATAAGCCTGTAATCCCAGCTACTCAGGAGGCTGAGGCAGGAGAATGGCTTGAACCTGGGAGTAGGGGCGGACAGAGTTTGCAGTGAGCATGGATCATTCCACTGCACTCCAGCCTAGGCAACGAAGACTCTGTCTCAAAACAAAAATAAAAATAAATGCAACTACTAAACACAGTATGTCAGAATTGATTCATAATCTATGTGAGCCCCCTTAAAACTTTCAGAATTCAAGGTAAAACACCTCAAAGCTCCCCCACCAAAAAGTTTAAAAACAAAGTGGATGAAGATGAGATTAAGCCACGTTTTGTGAAATGGGAGTAAACTTTAAAATCTGTATTTTTCAACAGGGTCATTTATATACCTCTACAATAATAAAGGTTAAGCCATGGGTTAACTCAATCTTGGTTACAGGCTGGAATACACTAAATCATTATCCTCTGGTGATGAATAATTCCAACCCCATTCTTTCATTCCAACCTCAGTGGACCTAATTAATTTCCATGCCATTATTTGGCTACAGACTCTAAAAAGGGATATGAGTACAATTAAGAATAATATCAACCACTCCCTCAGTTTTGTAGCAGAGGTTTTGTTTGGTATAGGCAGATAAATCTGAATTGCTAAATTACGACAGTTAACATAGTAATCAACACAGAAATTGGATTAACTTCACATGCTTCTACAAACGTCACAGCTATCAGGAACCCCTTCAGGGTAGTACAAATTGTGAAAAGCTGATTGAAAATCCTCAAATTAATCCCAGTACTTGAGTGTTTTCATTAGGTAGGTTAAAAACATAGCTCCTCTGTTGGATACAGACACTAAAATACTCTGTCATGTACAAATTCCAAAACGGAAAGAATGACTAATCTTAAAGGGAATATAAAAGAAAGTTTTATGAACACAAATAATCTTTTTTAACCCACAAATGTTATAAAATGCCACAATACTCCTCCTGGCCACTTAGGTTAACATTTTATTTTTCACTGTTATTTAGCAGGACTTAGAGGTAGAAAGCCAAATGCTATAGTGAGTGTTTAACCTCAAGCAGCTTACACCAAAAAAATAAAGGCATATAAAATGTCAACTAACAAAACCAGATTTATTTCCTTAGTAATGCTAGGAGGCCACAAATATTTCTGTAGAACTTCAGAGAAACTGAAAATAAAGGGATGTCATCCCAGGGCATATAAATATCTTATAGTTCATTGACGTACTGTTGAGAGCAAAACAAAGAGTCTAAACCTTGATCAATACAGACAGCTTCCTTTCTCTTCGAATTGTGTATCATCTCCATTACTGGTATTCACCTACGAAATGTGTTTTTCTTTTCTGTTGATGCGTAAAGTCCATAGATTCCAAAAACATGTATACTTTTAATTTAGAGATATGACTATCATTTATTTACTGCGGAATTTGAGGCATCTTAAAAAAAAAAGATTCATACACTAAGAAAGTTACTTTCCTTCCTTAAAATAGAAATTTTAGATTGATGCTTAGATTGATGACCTCTTACCATCTCAACCAGCAAAGTGCCTCCTCTCACACCTACTTTTGTTAGACTTCCCACTTTCCAAGTTATCTTAGTATCATTAAAGTAAAGCACATTTCAAACAAATGCTTAAGGATCTCTAAAAGTAAGTGAGACAAGTCCCCGCATGTTAGAGATGAAAAATAAAGCAAGTATGAGCATGTATGTATATGTATAACCTGGGTGTGTATATACATACATATTTCCAAGTGTTGATGAGAAACATCTATCTCCCATAGGCTGAAGAGGAGAAGGGAACACATATGCAATTACAAGCTACATTTTAACAGGAAATTCTTAAGACTCAAACCACAAAGCCATTTAGCCTTTGAATTATTTTCACTCTGGGAAGGAATAGAGGAGGTAAAGGGGCCCATTCTCTTTAAAAGCTTTAATTACATACACATATTTTGTCTGATAATGTCAGAGCACTTTACAAACTCTAAGGTGCCAAGTGAATACTAGGGGCTATTATCATTATTGCTGGACAAAAGAAGATGTCTCTTAAAATGTTAGCATAGAAAATGTGCTTATCTACTTCTGGATTAAGCCTGTCAGTTTCCGGCCCCTCCCCGCCTCCGCCCCAAAATCTAAATGCACAAGGCTACGGAGTTGTGTTGGGAGCTTTTTAACATGAAAAGGAAACACTGTGGACAGAAGGTACAGTATACAGACTTTTCCTAATCATGACTGTTAATTCCTGTCCTGGACCACTGAAGCAGATGCTATGTTAAACTACATTTAGCACAGTCACAAATGGTGACTAAGGAAGTTAAAAATTTTTACTTGCAATGCTGCAATTTTTAACCCTAGACCTCCAAAGACTATGTTTAAATATACAGAGTACCAACAGCTCAAGCGTTTCACATTAGAATTACTGCCTTGTCTATTTTAATTTACCTTACTTTTAAAAGTACATGACCCTCCCACCCCCCAAAAAAGTACACATCTCTCATCCCCTTCAAGTCTGCTTATGCTCAGGCTCTTGGAATTTGAGTAAGATTAGAAATTGCTAACTCCCTATTCTTCTGGCTAAGAACGCCAAAAATGATCCAGGCATCTTCTACTTATACTCAGATTTACAATATAGAGAAAACAACAGTGTAGAAATCTAATTCACTATTATACCCTAAAATCTAGGTTGATAATGTACACATTATGAGATCACATAGGATCAAGTTTCCATAAGTAATGGATCAGGCAAATGATCCATATATGTACTTTCATACAAAACCATACACTCTCCTATCTTCTTTCTCCCATCATGATTTTCAAAATGGCCTGAATTTAAATCGTGGCTTCAAAATCACACTTAATTAAAAGAAAAATAGAAAAAGGAGTCTCCATGGGATCTGAATGTCTTTTGCTACAATAAAGAAGTTCAGATGATCTCCCTGCCTTCTGTAGATTCCAACGAATATTACAACTAAAAAAGGGTAAGGAATCAGTGGCAAGGGAAATAAATTAGCATTTATTGATTCCTCATTCCATGCCAAGTCTCAAGCTAGATATTTTACAAACAAAATCTTATTTAATCCTCTTGTGGGGCGGGCAAGGTGACTCACACTTGTAATCCCAACACTTTGGAAAGCTGAAGTAACTTGGAGGATCACTTGAGCCCAGCATTATGAGGCCAGCCTGAGCAACATGGAGAAACTCCATCTCTCCAAACAAATATGAAAATGTGCTGGGCGTGGTAGCATGTGCCTGCAGTTCCAAGTACTACAGAGGCTGATGTGGGAGGACTTCTTGAGTCCCAGAGGGCAAAGCTGTAATAAGCCATGATTAACACCACCGCACTCCAGCTTGGGTGGCTGAGCAAGACCCTGTCTCCAAAACAAAAGAAATCTTATGCACTATGAGCTATATTATATTCTCTTCAATTTACAAATAAGAATTTCAAAACTTCAAGAATTTACACAAGTACTAAGTGGAATTTGAAATCAGTGCTGAGACCCCATATCTAGAGCTTCCTAGCTGATCTCTCTGCTTCCAGGCTTGCCCTCTTCTCCAATCCTTCCTTCATTCCACAGCCGCAAGGATCTAACTAAAAAATGGTCAGCACCTCACTACCATCTCCTTGAAAGCCTCTGCTGACATTGCCTATGAAGTAACATCTCAGCTCCCTAGTGAGGCAGCTGACTTGACCGGGCTCCTAACAGCACCCCCCATCATATACACAAGTTCTAACAAACTCCCAGTAGTTCTTCCCACCCCCAGTGTCACACAACCTGTTTTCTCCACCTACAATAGCCTCACTACCTTTCTTCTCTCCTGCCTAATGGAAATATCCTCAGCACAGATAAAGAGCAGGCAACACCTCCAGGAAGCCTTCTGTGAACCACTCCGTTGGACCAGGTAACTCCTGTGTGCTTCTATAAACCTGATTTACCTTTATCTCCTGATTATAATAAATATCCAGAAGATCTACAAAGAGAATGAATGCCAGGAATTATCACTCAAAATGCCAAGTAAAAAACTTCCCCTTATTTATCCATGTGGTTTTATGTTCCCTGCCAAGTCAGAAAACTTTGCATTGCAACCCTGTGTATTATCTCAGGTTGTTTATAAAGAGGAAGGTAGACTGTCAAGGGGAAAAAGGGGAAAGTAGGCTGTCAAAGTCCTACCACTAACACACACATCTCTTTCCACATATTGCTACTAATTCTATATTGGACGTTCAAACTTCAAGTGGAATAAGCATTTTTAAATTCCTAGCCATAAGCGTTTGTTAAAAGAATATAAACTTCAGGGCAGAACCAGGGACAGGTATGTTCCATTGTCACTACCTCACAGTTTAAAATAAGCCAATCTCACCACCAATCTGAAAAATCAAGATAAAACCTTAAGTTTATACTCTCTCCCCAACACAGCCAAGGTCTGGTGTGTAGAATGATAGCAGAAAGAGGAGTAAAGAAACTCCTCAAGGCTAGAATAGCAACATCCATGATCCACTGCCTGTAACAGGCGCTGTGCTCAGATGCTGGGAAACAAAGATGCACAAAACCCCTCATTCCACCCCTCAGTGGAGCTTCTCCAGAATACACCTGTGCCCTAAGAAGGTGTACAAAGAAGGAAAATGCACACAAGGAACCTTTAAGAACCCTCAGTGAGAAATAATCCCCTCTCTACCTGACCTATGCTAAATATTTTGCTATTCAAAAAAAAAAAAAAGGCAAAAATCACTGCTGCTATGGAAACTACCACTTCTAACTTAAACATTTGATTTTGGACATGTATTTGAGAAGAAATGAGGCATTTTACTTCCCAGCGTTTAAAATGCTAGACAATAGGAGACTGTGCACAGCATTCATACTGAACATCAAAGTGGACTTCTGCCTAAGAAAATTTTAAATTATAAAGAAGAGCAGGCTGAAGTTTTCCTGATTTAGAACTGCTCAGAGTTTCCAGGTACCCATTTCCTGTTACAACTTTATCCTATATAAAGTGCAAGTTTCTCTAAATGAACTCTCAGCACAATAGATTTAACATGTAAATTTCTTGGCAGTAAACAGTCTTACTCTTGATAAGACTTTCAGGAAGTACCTACTAAGTACCAAGCAGTGTAGTCTAGAGCAGTTAAGACTGCAATCTCTTTCAGATCAAGCTTAAAAGAAATTTTCACTATCATCCACTACTTTAATCTGAGATGGGTATGAACAAAAAGATTCTTAAGCCACTCTTCTAAAGGGAACCATGACCCCAAACCCAAATTTTCCAATTCTTCTGCGAACAGTGTAGAACTACTCAAATGCCACTCTATCACTCTATGTCAGACTATTTTAAAGAGTTCCTTGACGATTTTGAATGCCAGTTTCTAGTTGAGAATCACTATAATGGAATTAGATGGTTTAGAAACGTGCCCTTTCTATACCCTTCTGCCCCATGCAAGCATGCTTTTACATCCGTACTTTCTCAGGCTAAAACCCAAGATTCACAAGGAGGATCTGGTGACTGCAGGCCTTGGAACTGTGTTGTCATTAGGACACTGTTTTTTATTCTCCATTTCTAAAAAGCAAAAGAGGGGAAAGGGAGGGTATCGAGGTAGAAGCAAGAATAGTAAATTGAAACTGAAGAAAACATCCACTGCATTGGAACAGTCATTAGACCAAATTTCACTGGCATCAGATTAAGAAGGAAGAACTGCTCTGCATCTCTGGCCACCAAGATGAGAGTATTTCTCTGAAGTAACTTCTGGTTCTAACTGGAAAATGACCCATACTTTTACTTGCCAAGAGTAAAGACAGCTGGTCTCCTACATTTAAAATTACCAAAATGGAAGCAAATGAATCTTATTTACCCCCACCAAGGCTGACTACATATTAACTAAGACCTAATAAACACGACCAACGTAAACAGCAGCAGCCAGGTGGCCACTCTGAACATTCTTCCTGATACAAAGTACATCATATACCTAATGGCATAGTGAACAAGGCCCCCCAAAGTGGCTATAATCAGCAAGAAAACATTAAGGGGGTGGGAATCAAAAGTCTTCTTAAAGTATTAAGCATTCAAATAAATGGCAGAATCTGAGGGCCAGCTAAGAAAAAACAAAAAGAAAAAGACAATAGGCTCTGCTTAAATAAATCACCTGCGAAGCTGAAAAGAGATTACAGGAACACAGTCGCAAAAAGGACAACGGAAAAGTCCCAATGGACAGACAGAAACTAGCAGACCTGCAACACTCCTCAGCCTCCAGGCCAAAGTTCTGACTGGCTGCTAGAGGGTAGATTTAGTCTGAAAGTATGTTATATGGTTTCTCCAATGTCCTTTAAAAAAAATCAGTAGTGTTCAACATTTAAAATTTCACCAATGTAGCAATTTCACATTTATAAAAATATATTTCTGATTTCTCTAAAAATAATAGTAATAAAAGTTTGACAAGAGTCCACATTCCCAGAGCTACTAGCCAGCAGGCTGCCCTATAAATGGGGCTCCCTCCTGCCAGTTCTTCCAATACAGCCTTTAATGCCCTGCCCCCTGCAATGGCTGGATTTTAAGTAAAAGAATATCATAGCCTAAATGTCCAATGTGCAAAAGAGTATATGCTTTTCTACCATGATGGAGAGGTTCAGAATGCCAGGACTGGGGGAGGGAGGACGTTTCCAAGGTCATGTAAACTGAGGCTCTTTAACTGTAGACCTAATCATCTGTGAAAATATTATGATGACTATGCATAAAATGAGGTAAAAAAGCATCAAGTCTGTGTTACTAAACATTCTAATATGACTGCCACAGACATTCAAAGCATTCTAAATTAAAGACTCATTCTGGCCTGTTTACGCTACCATGGATTTGGATTAGAAAGCCATCTTGTCCACAAAGAATTAGGTATATCCTGTCCCTTCTGGGGCTGAGGAGAAAGTTAATTCAAACCTAATCAAAGACTTTGCTATGAGAAAGAAGAAGGGCCCATTAAGTGCTTTATCCCCAGGATGGGGCAGTGAGTAGCACAGCACACACAAAAGATAAAAATCACCTGGCATTATACCAGAAGCCCTTGATTTAACGTTACATTTCCAGGTTAACACTCGAAAAACTATCTCATGACACACCACAAATTATATTTCAGAGGTGAAACAGGAAGTAAGTAAGGAAGGAACGGAGATGTAAATAAGAGGTCTTACTTCACACCTTTTCTGCTGCTTTTGGTCTACCCCAATAGAATGCCATGAAAACCTGCTTCACATTGGCAAAATGGACAGGCAGAGGAACAAAGGCAATTCAGGGCCTGCAGAAAGTCTTTAAAGGCAAGGGAAGAAAGCGAAGCCCTGCCTAAACATTAGCTATTTATAGCACTGGAATGGAAGATCTGGGAGGTGGCTGAGGGAATATGAAAGCTAGAGAGTGGGTGGGCGGGCTTCCTTCTGGCTTCCTTAGACTCAGAAACTAATGCATTCTTCCATGCCTCCAAAGCTGCTATTTTGTTTCCTGTATAAGTTTTCAAATTACTGCAAGAGTGTCCCTAGGTATATTTGACAATTTCAGAGCAATTACAGTTTGGTTAAAATCTGAAGGTAATCAACTCACCATTCTTTCCTATTCTCTAGAAAAAGAAGCCTGAACAAAGAGGAGGAGACACCACCACCCAATTCATAAGGAGGGTCTCCCAGAATCCCCTGAACTTTCACAGTTTGGAAAGTTTCCGTGATTTCAGGCAGAGACCAGGAGAAACTATATTTTTCAACTCTTCTCATTAACCAAAAGTCACAGCTAAAAATAAAAAGCGGGAGCAATTCCAAAATTGGGAGTTTTATAGGGCACATTAAATTATTCCCTACCAACTGCAAACCTTTAAGGTTGCAGAGTACTATGTTAATGGTATTGGCTTTTTTTCCAGAATCTGTGGTAATTTTCCTGAAAAAAAAAAAAACAAAATCCTCATGAACTTCCAGGTCCAGTCTCCATTATGAGTGAAGTATGGCTTCCTAAATCTGCAGAGCATATCACCACACATAACTTACATTCTTTTTCCATAGCTGTATTATAAAACATTTGAACTGAGAACAGACCCCACAATTAGTATTAAATAATATAAATTATAATAGTCATTTTATACTTATTTCCTGATCTAGTGCATGAGATTCAAAAATCAGACAGCAGTCTCACAATAGAGAACTTTCTAAATAGAATGTGAAGCTCTCACATTTCACTTAAATATAAACACTAAAAAGTGTTTATGGTTCCCCCTTGAAATTAAAGTGTTATTAATTAACTCTTAAGATAAATTTCTAACTTAATAAACTTGGAAAACTGCTTTCTAAGCATATTTCTAATTTGATGACAGCTTACAATACTGCATCCTGTCTTTTTATAATCATTTTCTTATGATATTTACAGTCAGTTTACTGTGACCTTGGTAAGACAAACACACTTCTTAGCTCACATCCATAAACTATGTTGGCTATCACCAACATTCTTCTTATATGCTTCATTAATATCCAAGATTACAGAAATAAGCATATTTGACTGGTCTAAACTCACATCAAATCATCATTTATAATACAAAGCGACACCTAAAACACAGCCACTATTTTTCATATCTAAAACATCAGAAGCTAAGGCATTCGTTTATATTAAAATGAAGATTTCAGTTCAGTTTTTCAGTAGAGTTAAGACATGGCCAGGTAAATTAAGGCTAAGAAAGGACAAGTTGAAACACTATGTAGCATTCAGGAAATCTGGAACAAATTAAAGCTTTCACATAAAGCAGAGTCAAGGTTAGGAGTGGCCTCAGAGAGGCAATTTTCTCATTCCCAAGACCCAGGCTAACAAACTAACAAGGATATTGGGGAAAAAACAAAAAAAGACCAAAATGAAGGTAAAAGCCCACGTAAAGTCCAAAGACAATGACTGCTGGTCTTAAATCTGTTTCTTAGTTGTTCTGTGCCCCTCAACAAGTTTTTCACCTTCGGAACTTCCCTCCTCTATTAAGAACAGATTTCTCCCACTCTGCTAGCAAACAGGCTTATTAAAAGAAGTTATAATAAATTACAGATAAAAGAATGTCTTACAAAAAATTTCAGATGATATACAAAGCAGGGTATTATTCTCAAGGTACTAACCTTCTTGAGAACTGTTTTCTGCTTTCATGCTCTCCTAAAAACACATCTCTTAATTTATGGTAAGGTCAAGCTGCCATTATCACTGCAACCTGAGAAACTGAAATTAGTGGTCAAAGAAACACATAGACACACACCCCCAGCTTTGCTTTCTTCTTTCCCTCAAAAGGTCATTTTTTTCACCAAGCAGATCAGGAACTCTAAAATATACTACATTCCAAGTACCAAATATTTAATCCACCATAGCATACAGCAGAATAGAGTACTTGAAATTTTTTTTTTTTTTTTTTTTAGACAGGGTCTAACTTACCACCCAAGCTGGAGTATACTGGTGTGATCACAGCTCACAGCAGCCTCCTGCGCTCAAGGGATCCTCCCACCTCAGCCTCTTGACTAGCTGAGACCACAGGTACACGCCACCACACCCCGCTAATTTTTTAAATCTTTTGTAGAGACAAGGTGTTGCCACATTGCTCAGGCTAGTCTCAAACGATCCTCCCACCTCAGCCTCTCAAAGCACTGGAATTACAGGAATGAGCACCACTACGCTCGACCAAGAAGATTCTTTAACATAAAAATGTCCAAGCAGATAACCGAGTCAAAACACTTTATTACTCAACATACAATGATGTTTAGTTGATAATTTAAGAATCATACACTATAGCTATTCCTGAAAAATTCATAATCAAAGTACATGGTGGGCATTTTCTCAGAGGCTAGCAGAGTGCTTAACACAGAGTCTTAGCATTCTTAAAAACATGCAAGACCAGCCTGGGCAACATGGCGAAACCTTGTCTCCGCTAAAAGTACAAAAATTAGCTGGCTGTGGTAGCTCACACCTGTAATCCCAGCTACTAAGGAGGCTGAGGCACGAGAATCACTTGAGCCTGGGAGGCAGAGACTGCAGTAAACCAAGATCCTGCCACCACACTCCAGACTGGACGACAGAGCAGGACTCTGTCTCAAAAAAACAAAACAAAACAAAAACACCCACATGTAAGAGATTAAGCCATTTTAAAGAGATGCAACTATGAACTAAGATTAAGCCTGAAGACAATTAGTTTATGTTCCATCTCATACCAAAAAAACCACTTTGTATGCCCAAATACTTCTTGGTATATTCTGCCAATGAGGCAATTCTACCTGAAATTATTAATAAAACTATTTACCAGCCTGCTTGACCACCACCAAGGTTTGGTAAATAGACTTGGACACAATGTAGAAGCATAGCTGAAGATGGAGATCACGGGGCACAAGAAGTAAGCTGAAGAGAAAATCCAGGAAGGAGGTCAAATTTCTCTGATAGGCCCTTTCTTTCCAATCCTAGCTTCTCATCTCAGTTGTTCCTTGCACCTTCATCCCCTCTCCCATTTGAGAGCTCAGCTGTGTCTGCAGATATCCCAAGATACTAACTGGTAAATACTGGGCTAGATTGAGAGCCCACTTCATTTTCTATGCATCCCACAAACTCATACCTCAAAAGGGCAGGAAGTATACAAGGTTCATTATTGAATAAAGCCATCAGGAATTCTTGGAGATGGAGCTCTCAAATAAGGCTTTAGTCACTGCTAAAAGGACACAGAAAAAAAAAAAAGGATATGCCTCAAATATCAACACATTTGAAGGACAGACATCTGCATTCATTCTAATATGCAAATCCTATGTGCAGGGCACTGTGCTGGATATTCAAGATGACTCAGATAAGGAGTTCCCACTTACTGTCTAAGCAAAGAAGGGAACACATGGAGAACCAAACACAGGACACAATTTGGTAAGTGTGAGGAGGGATTATATCTGGATGACAGAGAAAAAAAACAGGCTCAGAACAGAGAAAGGGCATGTGGACTAGGCTCTCTGTTGTCCTAGGTTCAAATAGAGGGCAAGGTACACATAGTTGCAATCATTCTAAAAATGCCTCCTATGTGCCCAACACTGTGCTGGGTGCAGAGACTATAGCATAAACAAGACAGGTACTAAGGGAACTTAGTGGGAGAGATAGTAAACGAACCAAAAGATAAAGCTAGGTTTAGAATTGCAGTTCATGCCATGAAGGAAGAAAGGATGCTATAGGAATAAAACTGGGACAGTGATCAGAAGAAAAGCCTTCTGCAGATTAAGTGACATTTAATCTGAGACCTAAATATAAACATGATTAAATATATGTAATACTTGGTCTTTGGAAGGTAGAGGATGGTGCCACACACATACTAGGTAGTGTGGGGGGCAGAGGGATTGGTGAATAAGACACCTGTACCCTGAGGAATCTCAGGGATCCTAGGGATGCAATTACATGCAGTATGTGGAACCCAGCAGGCAGAATTTTACAATTATGGATAAAACTTAACCTATAGAGATCTTGAAACCCATCTGTGCTCAATAGTTCCTTTTTTTTCAAATGAAGAAATGAAACTCAAGAGACTGGCTCAGTGTTTGTGAACTAGGTAGGTGCAGAAGTGGGACACAACCTGTAACTCCCATTACATCAAACTGCCAATTAACTTTTTAATCAGAATTTATTTGGCATGTCAGAATTCAGTAAATTGATCATGTACAAGAAACACTTATTGCTGGGCACGGTGGCTCATGCCTGTAATCCCAGCACTTTGGGAGGCCAAGGCGGGCGGATCACAAGGTCAAGAGATCGAGACCGTCCTGGCCACAACGGTGAAACCTCGTCTCTACTAAAAATATTTTAAAAATTAGCTGGGCATGGTGGCACACGCCTGTGGTCCCAGCTACTCCGGAGGCTGAGGCAGAAGAATCGCTTGAACCCAGGAGGCGGAGGTTGCAGTGAGCCGAGATTGCACCACTGCACTCCACCCTGGCAGCAGAGCAAGACACCATCTCAAGAAAAAAAAAAAAGAAAGAAAGAAAAGAAAGAAACACTTATTATCTATAGGGAAAAATAAGTAGACTTGGGCCTAAGTGCCAAGCACTTCACTAGACATTGTGGATTTTTATTTGGTTTCAGGCAAAGTAAGAAATATAATGAGTTTTTTGTAAAGTGAAATATATTCAGTTTTTCTTGTGAAGTTATATGCATCCTACTTTGGGGCATCTAAGCAACCAGGAAATGACAGTAGTAACAGATAATGTGTCAGATTGTCTTAAATGCCTTTCCTTGGCAAAACAAAACTGACAAACTTATTAGTCCCCTCCTACAATGTGCAGTTTTATTTATTATTGTACTTCCCTGAGAAATACATGTTATCGAGGAACAACTGTTACAGAGAGGGTTGAGGCAGTAGGTGGAGCCACTAACAGAATTCACAGCAGCACTGTTTATCAAAGCACAAGAAATGAAAACTGTTTATCAAGGAAGATGAATAAGAAAGAAGATGCGAAGATTAAAAAGTCATACAAGTTCACACAACTGAATGTTCTTCAGCAGCCAAATAAGAACCCACACAAAGACCAAAGCATTTTATAAAATCAGAATGTTCACAAATTTAATTCAGTGTCCTCAAGGACAAAAAAGGACTTATGATCTTTTAGTTATCACAGCTGCGCTTACAAGTCAAATACAGGAAAAATGAAGCATTTTTAATCATGTATCTTCTAAACTTTGCATTACTTTAAGGATAGTGTGAAAACGAAAATAACAAGGAGGGGGAATCCCCTTCAAACTGAAGCCACTATAGCTCAATCCTCACTGTCTCATGTCTGTTAACCCAAAACTCCCAGTATGAGTACTAATCATTATAACATAGAAATCTAGACCTATTCTGCCAACAAGCAGTTGCTCCAAGTCTGTGTCAACCTGTGAACAGGTATTTCTGAAGCTTATGACCAGCTCCAATCTGAGCAGAATGAGATCAAAACTGGAGAGGACACACAATGGGAAAAGTAGTTAATTAGTTTGAGGAATTCTTCATAGAGGAGGAGACACTGGGTCCCGCTCAAAAAATAAATTACCTCGACCTTTTCACTGAATTTACAGTCTCAAAGAATAAATAGTAAACTAAGAATTCCAGACTTTTGGGTACTTGAAGGTCACTATAAGGTCATCTGAAATAGTGATCTACTGAAAGAACAGTTCTGACAGGTCTTCACTGATGCTACATTCTATTTTGTACACTGTCTCAAGCTACCTGAACTTGAGAGACTTCTAAGTCTTCCCAAGGACGTTAGAAACATCTGTGATAAATGTATGGCATTTATCTCAGTTAACAATGAAGAAAAGTCACCTTCCAGAAAAATTGCTGTGAAAGCCCACATCATGTGCACTATTATTTAAAAAGTAACATAGAAAAGCAGTTTAAAAACAAAATTCTGTTACATACCAGGAAAGTCAAGGAGAACTTTAAAAAAATTATAACCATAATACCTAAGTTTATCAAAATGATGTAAGCAATAAGATCTAATTTATATTGAGATAAACTATACAGGCTCACTCAGACTATCCAGGCAAGGAACCAATGAATGCTTATTTCATACTGAAATTTACAGGATATGAATGATTTAGAAATATACATGGACGCTGAGCTACTAAAATGATGACAACCCAAAGATGATTACTGATCTATCTGAAGAATAACAATGAAAGTTGAGGGCAAGAGTCTCTTTCACTCTTAAAAAAAAAAAATGCAGTTCAACAAAAATGTACCTTTTAAAAATAGAAAGACAGTTATCCCTTTCAACTGGTGTTGATCTGCCCTTTATTACTGGAGATAGAATATATCACTCAGAAAGTTACCCTGAAGCTATAAGAAGCTTGGAGGAAAATATTAAACTTCAAGGTAAAGATAGGACCAGGAGCCTATTAAGATAAAAAACTAAGACATTAGTGTTCAAAAAGTATATAAGCAGGAAACTTGCAGTTGTCTCAGTAACAGACTTCAGTGACAAAAAAAGAGAAAGGAAAGCCTTTTAAAAATCTAAGCCACTGAAATTTTAAAGTGACACCCACATGACCCAGTTTATTTTTCTATTCAAAGTTCCGATGCTATTTCTCTTTAGAAGTTTTTCATGTCTAATGTATTGTAAAAGGTACACTTTTATTTAAGCGCACAATGAAACAAAACATTATTGAGGACTGTGGACCTGTAAATAAATTTTAATTAGAAAGACATGAATTCAAACATGAGGAAAGAGCAACAGATACATGGTAAATGTGAGAAAGAATACGGGCATTTGTAAAAGGAGACAACATTGTTGGATAGGGTAGGAAGACAGCTATTAAGATGTGCTAGGCCATACTCTAAGACCTTTTAAGGGGCATAACCTGCCATGTGATCCTAAGAACTTAATAAAATGGGTCATTTCATCCATATTTTTCTCCTTTTTTTTTTGAGACGGAATTTTGCTCTTGCCACCCAGGCTGGAGTACAATGGCATGCTCTCAGCTCACTGCAACCTCCGCCTTCCACAATTCAAGTGATTCTCTTGCCTCAGACTCCCAAGTAGCTAGGATTACAAGCACCTGCCACCACACCAAGCTGATTTTTGTATTTTTAGTAGAGATGGGGTTTCACCATGTTGGCCAGACTGGTCTTGAACTCCTAATCTCAGGTGATCCAACCGCCTCAGCCTCCTAAAGTGCTGGGATTACATGTGTGAGCCACCACACTGGCCTCATCTGTATTTTTAAAAAGAGGAAATAGGCTTGAGAATAAAATGATTAATTTGTCCAGAACTCACAAAACTTGCCAATTTGGGTCTAACAAACTCCAAAGCCTATGCTCTTTGCACCACACATTAATGAAGCAGCTAAAATAACCAACGTCTTGCTTCACCCCAGACCAATTAAATAAGAATCTCTCTTAAGGGCCCAGATACTGGCATTTTTATAAGCACCCAATTTGATTCTTATCTGCAGGCAAGGTTTAAAGCCACTGTAAAAGGCCTTCATAAGACAAGTGGACTATCAGCTAGGTTGTGCCGAACAGACAAGAGTCAAATAATCAAGAGACTGGGGAAGTCATCCAGCTTTTAGAGGGGAAACAGAAGTTCAAAAATAGTGGAGGTGCTGAAGCAGAGCTGATCCAGAGTAACTTCAGGGAAAGTCTGAACACATGCTTTACTCCAAGTGGTGATTAAAAAAGACAGAAAAAAATAGGTTGGAATCATTTTGCCAAAAGAACAAAGTACAGGTTAGAAAATCTTTAAAGATGTTGGGTGTGGTGGCTCATGCCTGTAATCCCAGCACTTTGGGAGGCCGAGGCGGGCAGATCATTTGAGGTCAGGAGTTCCAGACCAGCCTGACCGACATGGTGAAACCCTGTTTCTACTAAAAATACAAAAATTAGCTGGGTGTGGTGGTGCATGCCTGTAATCCCAGCTACTTGGGAGGCTGAGGCAGGAGAATTGCTAGAACCCAGGAGCCGGAGGTTGCAGTGAGCAGAGATCGCGCCATTGCACTCCAGCCTAGGTGACAGAGCAAGACTTTGTCTCAAATTAAATATATATATATATATTTAAAGACTATAGGTAAGAAGGGAGCACGAAATTACTTTTATAACTAATGTAACAAATGGGTATGACCTTTAGGAAAACAAAGAACAAATAACAGTTGACTAACCTAAAGCCAATGGACCATGATACAAAATATAAGAAGTGAGCGACAATAAGCAGGGCTTGCTGAGCAAACAATGTAGCCCAGTAGTTACAACCATCAACTTTATGGTGATCCCTTCTAGCATTTGCCATCCTACATCTTGATTTCCTCATTTAGCAAATGGAGAACATAATCATCTCATTCAGTTATTGGAAGAAATATATGAGATATTGCAGTCCCCCTTAGAGCCCCGATGGATGCCTGAAATTTCAGATAGTACTGACCAATAGTACGTTTTTTCCTACACATACCTATGATAAAGTTTAACTTATAAACTAAGCCCAGTAAGGTATTAACAATAACTAATAACAGAACCAGTGTAGCAGTAGTACACTGTAATAAAAGTCACGTATATACAATCTCTCTCTCAGCATATTTGGTTTTCTTTAAGTCCAGAACTTTCACCTTTTCATTTAAAGGGAACACAGAGCACTTTAACATCTTCTCTTTGACATATCAGAATGGCCAGCATCACTACTCTTGTGCTTTGGGGCCACTGTAAGTAAAAGAAGGGTTACTTGAACACAAGCAGTGCAATACCTCAACAGTCAAGAGATGCCTTAAGCGACTAACAGCATGGATACACTAGACAAAGGGAGGATTCACATCTGACCAGCCAGCATGAGGGTACATCACACTACTCAGAAGGACACACAATATAAAACTGGTGCATTGTTTATGCCTAGAATTTTCCATTTAATATTGGTGAGCCACAAATGACTGCAGATAAGGGAAATCATGAAAAGCCAAACTGCTGATAAGAAGGGAACTACTATCATCAAAGCAAAAAAAAAAAAAAAAAAAAAAAAAAAAGAGACCAAGAGCTTCCGAATTCTTACAGAGAGCAGTGTAAGAATACAGTCCCCCTAATTTTTTCTTTCTTACTGTTAAAACTTTAGACGCTCCTGTTAAAGACTCATTAAATGAGGAATCAGTTTAGTGTGCTTATTCAATTCCTATTTTCAGTAACCCTCTACATCAGTCTAGGCTAGTGCCCAGACACGAGATGCAGCCATGAGAAATAGAATTCTTCCTAAGTGGTAAGTTAGAGTGTATGTTCCCTACCCCTACTGAAGTGACTGTCATTTCACAAATAGTGAATATATATATTAAGTGATATATTAAATTTATATTATGTATATACAAAATAATATGTTAAAATGTATATGTGTCTTCAACTGAATTCTTGGGGCCTAGTATTTAGAAAACAGTTAAAATATAGTAATAGAATTCGGTAGAACTTTTAATTATTACTCAAAAGAATCTACACAACTTAAAATCTGATACCTGCCAAATGATAAAGCTTGGTCATCTGCAAAACTTCCTATTCAACTTTCATTTTTGCAAACCTTATTTTGTCTTAAGATGATTTCCACACACTCAGTAGGTAATCTTTTAGCTAAATGATCCTGAAACCCACAATCTGAATAGTAAGAAATTGCTTCCTAAATAATGTATCATATTATATAAGCTATCACATATCTCCCTTCCCCAAGAAAAGAAAATAAACATTCTTAGAGGGACGCGGGAGGAATAGAGTATTGTTGTAAGAGAGTTAGCTTCTTATCTTTCAAGGCTTTACTAAATATCACTTATAAATGAGAAGACATATTTGAAGTTTTTAAGTGTTCTATGCTCTTTAAACCCTTTCCTGAATGTATATAGGTAGGACACTCAGGTAAGGGGTAAACCATGTTCCTAAATTACATTATTTTCTAACGCCTGAAACCAAAGTTTTCAAAGGGCTATAAATGTTTGAATAATCCATTAAGATACATACAAAACGACAGTTGATAGTGAAAAGGAAAAAAAGAAAAACCTTTCAACAAATGACAAATTTTCTCCTAAATCATTCTTCGGTTAGAGGACAACCATAAAAGAGGTGGGTCCAAGTGCTGTTTTATACTGGAAACAAAACAGATCTAACAGGTGTAATAAATACCAGGGAGATATGAGACAGAAAATCTTAAACTTCTGTGGTTGAAAAAAGAGAGGGGGCACAAAAATATACGGAAATGCCTGGCTTACATGAAAGGACAGTAGATATTTTAACCAAACCATTTAAATCCACATTATCAGAGACCCAGATACCCCCTTACCCATTCTGTGACTGCACAGGCAAAGTCAAAATGTATTTCCTGCTTTGGAATAGATTTTCTACTTAGGATTAATTACAGGCATATCAGCTGTTCTGGGAATTTACTTTCAAATAAAATGAGGCCACATTAAAAACCTGAAGAAACTGAAATAATATCCTTCATCTCATCTCACTATCACCCATAAACCTCAATGTAAAGAAAGCTAAAAGGCTCACTGCAATCCCTCAAGAAAAAGTTAAAGGTTTGGATCTCTGATGATTTCCTTGAATAGACAGCAAAATTAGGCTGGAGCCAGTAATTATAAACTGACTAGCTACGTAACTAGGCATTAGCCATTCATCCCAGAACTGTAATTTTATGTTTTATATATTAGGGTTCCCCTGGTGATTTTCCTGTTAGCAGGAACCTCATAAAGTTCTGACTTGAGGATGCCTGCTTTAAATAAGTACACAGAACAACACAACACAAAACATCTGAAACCTCACATCTCTTAGCATTTCCAACACAAACATTGCGGGTCTCCTGATGAACACTTAACCACTACATGTTCTCTAAGCAGAGAGTGCCTAGAGTCTCAGAGCTGTAGATACTAGCAGACATTCTATGAAAACACTGCCAAGACCCTCCTGACATCTGTGGCAAAAGCATCCTGTCTTCTAAATATATGTTCTGTTTAAGTGGCTTTTAAAGAATAAGCATGTTACCTTTAAAAGCAGTGTGTAACAAGAGGTCAAACTATAAAACTGAAGAGGTTAGAGAAGAAATCAATTGTATATCAATTGTCAAAACTCAACTTTAAAAGGCAGAGGTGGTCAGACAGGGTAAAGGGAAAAGAAATCTCTAGGCTGAAAACGGCAAATGCTAATCACTGGGGTGGGAGCAAGGAGTCTTGACCAATTGTAAAGATGAGAAAGCATTTCCCTTCTGCAATGAAAAACTAAAACTGTAGATCAGAAATTCAGGGGAAAATAATCATTTCTGTTAATCTCTGGAGAAATTAAATACCCTTACCCCTGTTACAGAATTGAACTGTATCTCCCAAAAGAAACATGTTGAAGCTATAATTTCCAATGTGACTATATTTGTACATAGGGTTGTGTAGTTCAATAGTTTCAGTAGAAACAGTACTTCAAGTAACTACACGTTTTGTTTTTCACTATTTCCTCAATTATTTCAGGAAATAAAGCAGCTAAAGGAGGTCATAAGTGTAAATAATTAAGGTTAAATTAGGTCATAAGTGTTGAGGCCCTAATCCAATAGGATTGGTGTCCATATATGAAAAGGAAGAGATATCAGTGATTTCTCCTTCTTTACATACCTAGAGTAAAAGCTAAGTGAGGTCACAGTGAGGTGCCCTTCTACAAGCCTGAAAGGTCTTGCCAAAACACCTTTATCTTGGTCTTCCAGCCTCCAGAACCATGAAAAAATACATTTCTATTGTTTATGCTACCCAGCCTGTGGTATTCTGTAATGGCAGCCCAAGCAAACTAACACAACCCCTACACCAATTCTTAATCTCTCAGTTGCCTTTACTTCCAACCGCTGCCACCCAATCTTTTCCTGGAATCTGAACCTTAGGTATACAGACAGTCCCCAACTTACATGGTTTGATTTAAGTTTTTAAACTTTGCAGTGGTGCAAAATTAATACACATTCAGTAGAAACAGTACTTCAAGTAACTATACAACCGTTCTGTTCTTCACTTTCAGTATTCAGTAAGTTACATGAAATATTCAACACTTTTATTATAAAACAGGCTTTGTGTTAGATGGTTTTACCCAATTATAGGCTAATGCAAGTGTTCTAAGCAGATTTAAGGCAGGCTAGGCTAAGCTATGATATTCAGCAGGTTAAGTATATTAAATGTATTTTATACTTCTGATATCTTCAATTTAACTTAAAGATGGGTTTATCAGGACATAAGCCCCATCATAAGTTGGAGAGCCTTCTTGTAGCCACTAAACCATGCCCCTTACTTTTGAATCAACACCGTCAGCTATCCATAACTGCTAACTTACCTTCACTAAAATAAGTGTCTGCCAATATCTACCCTTCATCCTCCAATTCCCATGACACCAAGGCAAGCCTTTATCATCATATACGCTGCTTCAAATCCATCTCCTCCTCCAACATTCTGATCTTTATATAACGGCTAGCTTCAGCTTCCCAAGAACATCTCATGCTATCGCAGGCTTCAATACCATCAATTGTATACATACAGACCTTCATTCAAGGGCCTTTTCATCTTTCTAATCCTCCCTAATGTCTTCTCCCAGCTTCTCAAGCCAAAACTCTGCATAAGGTCAAAATGACCCATAACTGTCATCTGAATCTGTCACATTATTTCCTTCCTTTTTTCATATATTTATTTTTTTTTTTTTATATATACACAGGTTCTCACTCTGTCGCCCAGGCTGGAGTACAGCAGTATGGACACAGCTCGCTATGGCCTCAAACAATCCTCCTGCCTCAGCCTCCCAAGTATCTGAGGCATGCGTCACCACACCCAGCTACTTTTTATTTTTTAATTTTTGTAGAGACAGGGTCTCACTATGTTGCCAAGACTAGTCTTTAACCCCTGGCCTGAAGCAATCCTGCCCCACTGCAGGTCTCCAAAAACACTGGGATTACAGGAGTGAGGCACCACCACCTGGCCTATTTCCATGCTTTTATTCTTATTGTTGTGACAATTTGGAATGCCCTTTCTGCTTATTTCCTTTCTAAATGGCAGCTGGAATAAAGTTCTGAAGAACATTACACAATCACAAGGGGTTATGATTGTGTAAGGTTTTATGGCAAAACCTTCTACCCCCAAATACTGCTCTGCCACATACTGATTATAATAGGCTTTTAGCTCCACCACATCATCCCAGGTACTTACACAATACCTGAAGGATAGTACCAATTTCAGTTCCATATAACCAGAAAATGGGAAGATCTAACACAAATGAAATGCAGTTTTCAGAGGGTCTCATCTTCTCTAAATATTAATATCCTAAGCACTGCATAAGGTCTAGAGACCATGAGAGAGACACACAGATTTGATCTGAGCTCAATCAGTTCTTCTCTCACTCAACTTTATTCCTAAAGCTACCACCTAAATCCCAGTAACAAATTAATAGTCTCTCAGATTTTCCCAATATTCAACCATCCCCTCCCTTATCAATCCTCCGAAGAACATCTTAACAAGCCTCTTCAACACTCTCTTTATGAGAGCATAACTGAGCTTCATAACCTATACTGCATCCTTACTGATTTTCATCATGTTAGTGACAAAACACAGTAATATACCAAGATTTCCAACAAACTGAATACCTAGCTCTTGATTTTTATATGCCCCCAAAATAGCCTCTGTCCCATTCAGTGGACTTTCCACCACCAAACTTTTCTAACTATTCTCTCCATTTATCATCTTCTTACTAGTTCCAATTTACACACATGCTCTTCATTATAAGCTTTGCTTACTTTCTCTAATAAATTTTGCTTACTCCTTTAAAAATGGTCCTCCAAGAGCTCTTTCCTGGTAACTTAGCATGCACTGTATCATACAGCCATTTGTAAGGCCCCACCAATGAGTCCACTTATATGTGGTCATCTCTTTATGTAGAGACCCAACCACAATGGAGACTTAAAATTCTAGAAGAGCTCTAGTTCTTCCATCACTCTGATCCAAATCAAAGGGCACTGTAGTCAGCAGCACCCATTGATACTCCAATGTCACTAGCACACCAAGAGCATTCAAGTTGCTTCATAAGCTTATCTTTCCCCTTCTAACTTAGGGGTGGTAGGGCAGAGAAATGACAACAAGCACATCTACAATCAGGGCCTGGAATCAGAAGTAAATTGACAGTATAACATTCATGGACTTCAGTGACACTTTCCTGGAACACTGAGTGCCCAAAAGGGCTGGGCCATCAGCTTCCCCTCAAGAGGGGAAAAGAACCACCCACTTTCTACAACAGATTGAATGTTAAACACATGTACAGCAGGCCTCTTGCAGGAGAAAAGGCAAGCTGTCCTGCCAGAGTTCCTAAAAGCTTCCGAGGACAACAATTTTTCTTAAGGAGGGAAAAGATACATTCTAATCCATACTGCATAGATAGCCCCCCTTTTTCAAATTCAAGGCTTAATAAGATACATTCAACTTTAAATATTTCTAGAATTTGAGAATTGCAAAGGATCAACCATTTTCATATCAAGTAACTACATTAGTCAAACCAGAGTAATGATTAAAGCTACACAAAGCTAGTATAAATCAATCCTTATTGTTTAGGAAAATCATTTTAAAATGTGTGTGAGTAAACCAGTCTAATCATTTCAGAGACAGTACACCAACCACTTAGCAATGCTCCATATAACCTGGAATGATTTCCTGACCAATGGAATAGTGATAAAATACGGCAGAGTCAGCATTAATGTTTCCATCTTCTCTTAATAGAAAGTAGAGAGCCAGAAACACACACATTAGGTATATGCAGCTCCTAAAAAGATAAAATTTAACTAAAGCTAAACAAGATTAACACTGCTTTAACCAAATTTCCCCCCTTATTTTATCTTATGCAAACCTAGAAAACATCTGTATACATGCCTTATAATAAATTTTGATCAACTGCTATCAATACGAACCAAAGAAGTAAAAGAATATTACTGCTCCTTAGACATTAAAAAAAAAAATTTCTAAGCAACATTTTCAAAGTCAACAACTTTGAAAAATTAAGTCTCTAGTTTTATAGACCACAGGCTTGTTATAATTAAGTGGGTAGTTTGCTTATATTTTATGTAAGATTCCCTAAGAACCTAAGATCCTGCCAGTGACTATTTAAGAAATAGAGAAAATGCTGGGCATGGTGGCTCACGCCTGTAATCCCAGCCTTCTGGGAGGCCAAGGTGGGTGGATCACCTGAGGTCAAGAATTGGAAACCAGCCTGGCCACCATGATAAAACCCCATCTCTACTAAAAATACAAAAGTAATCGGGTGTGGTGGCACATACCTGTGTTTCAGCTACTTGGGAAGCTGAGACAGGAGAATCACTTGAACCCAGGAGGTGGAGGCTACAGTGAGCCGAGATTGCGCCACTGCTCTCCAGCCTGATCAAGGCAGAGCAAGACTCCGTCTCAAAAAAAAAAAAAAAAAAAAAAAAAAAAAAAAAAAAAAAAAAAAAAAAAAAAAAAATCAATAAAAAATAAAGAAATGAATAAAACAGCATTTTAAGTACTGGAAAACAGTATGTCCACAGTCATTAATATATAAAATGCCTCAAAAAATAGGACTGTCATAAAAAACAGAACCTCTTACAGAGAATAAATTTTAAGTTGCCACTATTAAAATGGAATTTAAAATCTCAAGATTCCACATATTTAAGAATGAGTATTTTTTTGTTCATCAAAAAGCTCAGACAAAAACAAGATATTTGATGGCAACGTGTCTCCTCCCTGAAAGCTGACTTTATTGCTATTTAGCATTTCCGGGAAATAATTTCCAAGAGCTAAACAATAATTTTTAATACTGACTCCTCTTCACAGCCTGCTCTGCAGCACCTCCACCTCCCTACAAACCGGATAAAAAGACGCTTAAGTGGATGTTTAAATGACTTTCTTGGTCAATACGGATTCGCATCAGATTTTGGAATATCATGAAAAGAAAGTGTACCCATTTTTGTCCTTGGACCTTTGATTGATTCTTAATTTTTATGAGAAACAAAAATTTTAACAGTAAAATAGTTCAGCAACCCAAGGAAGAATTAAATCAAAAGACAAATGATGAACTTTCTAGGTCCTAGTATAAAACACTAGAGTCAGAAGGATGATCAATGTTAACATATAACTCAGGTTCAAGCCCTGGTTATGGGGCTTTCACTGGGTTATTACAGTTCCTGTTATTTACAAACGTGAAAGCTTATTACATATAAAAGCTCTTAGTTCTAATAAGCTTTGGATAACTTGCCATCTCCATTTAAAAAGCCTCTTCCTCACAATTACCATTCATTTGAAGAGCGATTTGACCCATACTCTATCCTTTGAGACATCACATAAAAGGACTCTCACCTACTCAAAAATCTATCTTTTTAGTCAGATGAAATCTTAATGAAAGCTGAGATCATTTTGAGGAAAGCAAAATACTGCCAAAAGGCAAAAACAGCTTTACTGTCTAACGGTAAACCCACAAAGTTGCCAGATTGTAATTCTGCTACTTAGTCATTATGGTCCAAAGATGTATGATTAGCCTCACCAGGGCAATGGCTCTCCGTAACTAAGATGCCCAGAGGTTGCCTTGACACTATTATTGCCAAATCCATATGTACAGAGTTAATTCCCTGCACAAGAAGGTATTTAATCATAGCTCTATAATTTTCTTCAAAACAAATAGTAATGCCCTAAATATGTAAAAGGTATTCTGAGAACAACTGCCCTTGCCCTATGTCCTTTGTATAGGTTATTCTACTGATTCAATATCACGATCATGGAATATACTAAAGAAAATAGATTTGGGCTTATCTATTCATTTTAACCCCGTTTTCCTCATTCCATATAGTAAGAATCCATCTGAGAGAAAGCTAACTATAAAGAATGAGGACAGGAACAATGGACTGCAAAGCTGGTTGATGCAGAGTCCAACTCACAAGTATGACATGTTAGCCAATGTAGCTAAATGGACACAGGTTGAATTAACCTGACCTTTATGCTTCAATGTCCTAATTTGTATAATAGGTACCATCTGCCCAGTGAGTACTGAGCATCTAATAGGATTTGAAGAGTTTAAGATTTGAGACAAAAATGAACCAAAATCCAGAATAAATCCTACTTTTACTTAAGCCCAACAGTGAACCTCCATCCTGTTTAAAAGGAAAACACAAGCGTTTTAAAAAAAATGCAACCAGTAAAGGCACTACAAAAAGAGAACGACTTTCTAAAAATCATTACATTGAATCTTAAAATGTAATGCACGCTAAGTTCCTAGTACATCACGGGAACAGTATAAATATAAACATAAAGTAAATGAAGAAATGTATAAGTCATCTTCATGTTATCTGGTAAATCCCATGTAAGATACACTTCAATAAAATCCCCAAAGGCCAGGTACTGGAAATTTAAAACAGAAAGAATGCTTGGTAGTTAGTATAGGGGGTGGGGAGTGGGGAATGGGTGGTTGATAAAGACAGAAATAGTAAAAGGTTGAGACTGAGAGGACATGTTTTAAAAGGCACGGGGTGTAGGATTTAGGGCTGCCATAATGATATACTTCAGTGAATTAAAAGTCTGGGTTAAGAATTCACCGGCCATGATCAAGAGAAAAACTTACTTGGCAAGATCAGGAAGTAAACATTGCATCTGACAAAGAACAGAGAACTCTGAATGCCTAAAAGTGTTTGGAATCTGTTCTGTAAGCAATAGGGAGCCACTGAAGGTTTCAGGCAGGATGACAGAGCCAAAGCTGTCCTTTAACTGTCTCTTACAAGATTCTAACTCAGGCCGGGTGCGGTGGCTCACGCCTGTAATCCCAGCACTTTGGGAGGCTGAGGCAGGTGGTTCATGAGGTCAAGATTTTGAGACCAGCCTGACCAACATGGTGAAACCCTATCTCTACTAGACATACAAAAATTAGCCAGGTGTGGTGGCACACGCCTGTAATCCCAGCTACTCAAGAGGCTGAGGCAGGAGAATGGCTTGAACCCAGGGGACAGAGGTTACAGTGAACCGAGATGGCACCACTGCACTCCAGCTTGGGAGACAGAGAGAGAGATTCTGTCTCAAAAAAAAAAAAAAAAAGAAAAGAAAAGAAAAACAACAACAACAACAAAAACAAGGTTTTAACTCAAATGCGCCTAAATTCTGCAAGGTTATTTTTTATCTGAGGAGACAGTTCATAACATTAGTGCTAAAAAGATCACAGCAGCAAAACAGGACTCTGATTCAATAATTTAGTTCTAACACCCAGGCACAGAGAATTCTAACATAGTTATCGTGCACTCTGAAGCCAGACTGCCTGAGTTCTAATTCTAGCTCTGTCATTTACTGCATCTTACGGCCAATAACTTAAATCACTCTATGTTGCCATTTCCTTATCTATAAAATGGGGAGGGGATAATTATACTACCTACATCTCAGGGTTCTGTAAGAACTCAAGTGAGTGAATCCATGTAGACTCCTTAGAACAGTGTCTGGCACAAAGAAGCAGCCTTCAAATTATACTGATACAACCACTTCTATGCCATAGTCTTTGACATCTGATAAATGTTATTGCAACATTTCATATAAAGTAAGAGAATATTGATTCTGCCTTTGTAGAGGGAGTATGTGTGTGGGAAGTGAGACAAGGGAGGAGTCAGATTTTTCTGTTGCTGTCCTTCAAAACCACAAGCTAAAAGCTATATACCTGGGTGAACACTTTCCATTTCCAATAGGCCTCCACCATTTTTCCCCTCTTGATGGTTTAACATGGTTCCCAGGCACACGTGTAATTAAAATTCATTATCTTAAAAAACTGCTTTAGGAAATGCAGCAATCAAATCTGCTACCTTCCATTTTTTATAGATATAATTACAACCTAATAGGCATCATTTAACCAAGACTTAACAATTAGGTTCTTAAATCCAAAACTTGATCATTTTCTTCCTTGATATGTGTACAAAATTTTCTCCCCGGTGGTGGTCATGTAAAGTGAAGGACAGAAGAACTGTAAAACCCTTATCATAATGGCCTTCCTAAAGTGCTAATTATTACACAATTAAGACAGACATAATCTGAGCAGACAGCCTAAGAAAATATAATGCAATTTCACAGCAGCTTTTCAAATTTTTTTTCCATCTCCATCTCCAAACTACCTAAAAAAAAAAAAAAAAAACCCAAAATATAAAGTAAGACCTCTCGCCTATGACTTCGAAAACAAGCAAATAAAGTCAGGAGTAACACCAAATCTTCCCCTCATTCTAACATCACCTAGTCAGATCCTTAAAGGAGAAAAGAACCCTATTTGTTACCTTGTTTCCCATCCCACATTTCAAGAGATAAGAAACCTGGGCCCTGAAAAGTGAGTATTTTCCTAAGGCACTCAGGGTGAAACCTGGACTAGAACCTAGGTGTCCCTCCACACAAAACAAGATTTTGTACTCTTACTCCACCCCACCATGGGGCGGGTGGGGAAAAGTGGAATTTTGAGGGCCTACAATCTTCAAGTCTGATCACTGGGTCTCTCACATCTAATTACAATATCCAGCCCCATTTCCAACTAAATAAGATTAATTCTTAGTCACTGGTGCTTAATAGTAACTCCTACTACTCCCAGCAGCCCACACCCTAGTTTGAAAGATGTGCAGGTCACTAATTAGTGCATCTTCTTTCAGAGCCTCTAATTGCCTTACCACACCCAAGGCCCTTTTGGCTAAACTAAGCTTCTTTACAGACCTAATAAACCAAACAAGAGACACACAGTTGGGCAAGTAACCTACTGATAATCTGAAAATCCTGAAAGGGGTCTATTTATCATTGAAAAGAGAAATCTTAAGCCCTTTACAGTTTTGCATTCTATTTCCCAAAAGGTGTAAGAGGTCTCCCAGTAAATCTAAACCAAGCCCCTGCTTTTATACATAGCTCTTCAAGGACTCTGGGTGGGTGCAGGGGACAGACCTAATCTTTCCCTAAGCAAGATTTGAAGGATTAGAGCATTAGAGAAACAAAGCATTAAAAAAGCAAAGCCTTTAAGTCCAATAATTTCTCCTAAAATTGCCTCATTAAGGCAAGTTTTCTTCAGTCTTCCAAAGAATCCCAATTCAAAAATGAGAAAAGTAGCTAACACTGAGAGCTTCACCATAAAGCATCCCAATCAACCTTTCATTATTCCCATTCTCTAGGTTAGACATTTAAGTCTTGAAAAGGTGGAGTAACCTTGAATAGGGACCCCAAATTGTAAACCTGAGGTGTAACAATCAAGTCCTTAAACAGGAGAGTTCCTATTCCTCTCCTCGGCTTATTTTAACACCAGCACGTGCAACCCAGGCTATCTGCTCATCCAGGGGCCTAAGTGTGTCCTTCACAACCCGGGACGGTAGAGCCCAAGAGCAGCTCTATTAAGACGGAATGAGCAAATGGCACCATGCTTCCACGACGAAAGGGACCCCACAAGCTGCAGAACATGTCCCTCTCATTCAAGGATCAAGTGAAATACACTACAGCCCCATAGGCTTAAGATATGAAATGGAAATTTTAAGAATTCTTTCAAAGGACGTAGGTCATTGTCCCCAACTTTGGAAAACTACTTCACATTACTTGGTTTTGGGGAGCAGAGAATCAGTACAAAATGCTTCTCAAGCAAATGAATCTACAAAATTAGAAAACTCAGCTTACTTAAAATAACTTACAGTAAAAGTTTAAAACTAAACTTTAAATTTAGTTTGGGGAAGCAGATGACGTATGAAATTTTTTTACTCAAATACTAATTTAGATCTTCATCCAATATGGGTGCCTTCAAGGGCAATGAATCCACTTTTTAAATCTCCTCAGAGGATCCCGTTCTTATTAAACAGAAGCCACAGGAAAATTGGCATTAACATTTCCTTCCAGCTTGTTGGAAGGAAAGGCACCTTATTTGAGAGCTTTCCAGATCAAGAACACATTTTATACCAATAAACTTTACAGCTGGACCCAGCAGAGATCTATAAATCCAGGCTAAGTAATTGTGAACTGTATAGCAACTGCCCCCACCCCTTTCATTTTCACATTTTATTTCAATTTGGAGCTACCTAACAGACACAGAAGCCCTCCAGACTATTTCTCAAAACAGCCCTTTCTGTTTGGAAGTAGGTACACTTACCCAGGAATATCTGAAGTATGAAATAAATATTAGGAGTCTTGAAGAAATACAATAACATTACTGGAAATAGGCTCAAGTTTAATATTTTTTAAAATAACATTTAAAACTTAACTGCTGCCTTTATTTCTTTTAAACTAGAAGAAATTTTCTCAGGTTGAAGATTTTTAAAGCTACAAGGGATTTCAAGAATAAAAAGTAATTAATATTTCTTCTCTTGAATGTTGCGCTTGAAAGGAAAAGTTTTACTGTCATTTATTCAATAAATATTAAGCTTTATGTACAGGAACTATCGGAATATCAAGTGTGTCTTTGCCTTCAAGGGCTACATAGTTTTCAGATGAGTAAATTTCTTGCAAGCAGAAATTCCAGAATATCCATGATCCTCACCACCAGAGGTGTCCTAGCTAAGGGACTTTAGTTTTAAACATAAATCAACATCATTAAGAATGCCAGATGTCACTATTACTGACATTTCTTGATCCAGTCAGGGCTTACCAAGGTCAATATCTGACAACAGAATGTTAAGAAATTAGTTATCCAACTCAAAATGCGGAGAATGTCTAAATCAGCACATCTGAAACTTGAAAGAAATTCTATTAGAATATTAAATGTGGAATCATACACAGAAAAATAAGTGGGCACCCTTTGCCACCAACACCCCATTTTGCATTTTAAAGGGGGCAGGGACTCCCACAGCATTCTCTTTCTAACAAGTTCTGCAACCAGGAATTGACAGGTGGAGCCCTGATTGATAAGAGTGGTTTAGACAACATCTCACCTCTCTCCTCCTTACCCACCTCATCCCATGACTAATGGGAGAGGGGAATAAATACAGAGCAAGGCTGTTTATCTGTTTTGTTTTTTGTTTTTTTTTTTTAATGTAGGTGTGTTCCACAATTGAAGAAAGAGGTTAAGATTCTATACACGCCCTGGGTTCCATTTACTCAATTTCTACTTAAGCAGCAAACTAGGACAATGAAACCAATATAGGAAAAAGAAAATGCATGGAGTAGGTGAACTACTCCAAGGTGCATTTTTAGCTCATGTGACCTTCCAAAGTGCTCCAAGTATGTTGTATGTAGATGTGTAGGCATGTGTGTATTTATAGAAAGTGTCGAGAGTGCTATAAAAAAATACATGAATAAATCATAGAAATGTTAGTGCTACAAGGGACTTCCAAACGCTAGCCCACAGCCTCAATTTTTAGACAGAGAAAGCAAGCCCCAAGACTTGGCCAAACTTTCTAGTGATAGAACTTGCTAGTAATAGAACCTGCTGATGAAGTTTTCAACTCCTGAAGACAATCTTACCTCCAAAGTACTCCAATTCCATGGCTTTATTCTTAAATTTACCCCTCCCCTAAAAAGATGACTGTCCACTCCTCCCTACAATGCAGAGTCCAAGTTTTAAGACTCAGATAGGCCTAGCACTGTCTTTGAAGAACCCCTTAGTCTCATCTGGTGGTTCTCAAAGTATGCCCTGGAAACCTAAGAGTACTCTGAGACTTCCTAATATATCTGGGAGGTCAAGAGAATGCTTTTTTCCTCTCATAAATGTACAGTAGAGCTTTCTAAAGGTTATATAATACCTGCTTCTGCATTCAGTCTGTTGCAATATGAGAATACAGTTGACTATATCTATTAAGCCAGACGATAAAGAGATGCAAAATGCAGAAGTATGCCCCTCTTATTTCAGAAAAACATACATATTCCTCACTTTAAAAATATTTTTGTTAATATGTAATAGGTTTACTATTTAAACAGGTTTTTAAACTTTCTCATCTTAATTTCTTATATAGTAAATATTGAAAAAACACAAACAAAAGGAGTCCTCAATAACTGAAGTATATAAAAGGATCCTCTGATCAAGAACTTTGAGAATTACTGGTCTAATTCATTACTACATAAGCTCCCCTTTATGGTGAATCCTTTTAGCACACAGAGATAAACCTTAGAACAGATTCCAACCGCTATTACTTTCAAAGGGATGTTCCTCCAGCTCTGGGACTATGTAAACTACACTTCTTATGCCCAGTACTACCCTAATTTATAACAAAAACAAATCACCTCAACTTCCTTTAATCTAAAATTTTTACATAAACATGGTAGGGCAAGAATATAACTGTATGCTCTGATTCTCAGAAAAGACGCTTTATAAAGCATAACAAGCTATTACATTTTCATGTTGCATACTTACACTGGTTTACAAAAATGCTTGAGTATCTTAAGAGTCTCTCCTACAGAATACAAAGCATGCCAGAAAGCAGTTTTTCACTTTCATTTGGGGGTTTCCACACTAGTCAGGCTCCCAAGCATGTTTCAGTATCCTCTGGAAGTCTTGGTTCCTTTCTCCTCAAGGCCCCTTTCGCCATATCAGCCCACATCTTTTGCTTCAGTTTTCCTCACACTAAGCCATCCTACAAAATTGTCCCAAGTCTGGCTCTCTCAAACAAAAAAATCAAAAATGTTCCTGCATGGATTTCAATGCCATCTAAAAACCCACCCATTTTCCAACAATCAAAACTGTTTCTTTATATGCTAGGAGTGCATCACACCTAATCTTCTCCAAGAAAAAATAAAGACTCCCTCTACTTGCATACTTGCATAAAAGCTCTCCACAAGTGCTACTCACATCTACATGGTTTTAGGAACCTTTTCCCAATGTTTGCAGCAGACCCTACCAAACTCCCCTCCCATAAACTCACGTTTTCTGCCTCTGGACTGTTGATCAGACTTGGAGAACCTAAGAGTAGCATTCACATTCTAGTGTTTCTGAACGCCCAAGTACCAGGCACAATGCTCAGCTCAAGGCAGGCACTGAACGCTAACAAACAGCTTACATATAGGGAAAGTGGAAATCTACTGAAATGCTCTGAAAAGCCCAAGGGGAATCAGCTTTTGAAGTAATTAGTAATTCTAATGTAATGAGCTGTGCAAATTAAAAAATATATATTTGATTCAAAAAGATAATAACCACAGAACTGTATAAAATATAGAATTTTTTCTTTGAGATGGAGTCTCGCTCTGTCACCCAGGTTGGAGTGCAATGACACGATCTCAGCTCACTGCAACCTCCACCTCCTGGGTTCAAGCAATAAAAGACAGAAATATTTAATTCCTTCAAATCTACACCTGAGAGGTTAACAATTTCATGAACAATTTCAACACTTTCAAAGAAAATACAAACATGTAAAGGCACAGGTGAGGAAAAGTAAATACTTAATACACAGATACAGCTTTCTGAACCTTACTTTTACATTTCAAGATCAGAATATATTCTTTAAAGATTACTATATAATAGAAGAACACCCTCATTAATTTAACCAGTCTCCTACTGACGAACATTACAAGGTTTTGCTATTTTAAACAGTGCTTACAATTTTAAATACCTCATATAGTAAGGCAAAAATGTAAATTTAAAGATAGAAATCGCCGGTTCGTAGTCTATTTGCATTTTTAATTACGCCAGTCTCTGCCAAAAAAAACCTTCTAACAACTTATCAGTTTGTAATCCCACCAAAGCATAATCAACATTTTCAAAAAAGAAGTAATGCAGCAGTGTAGAGGAGAGGGTACTAGGAGAAGGAAAGGTAAGTCAGGAATCAGCTACAGGGTTACAGTCACCAACCACAATCACTATACCTAAGACTTTAGACAACACATCTTAGCATCAGTTCTGAATGTATATAAAATAAGAGTGCTGTTCAACACTTTGGGTAGCCCCTTTCCAGCTGTAACATTCTCTGATGTCCTTCAATTTGTTATATATAAGAAATGTATATTAAATATGAAGACAGAATGCTTATTCTCTTCAGCTACCCAAGAACAACAAATAAACGCTCAGAAAATCAACTGCAGCACTGGGAACATAAATGCTCTGATAAAACCCCTGCTAGGAATTACAAAATGGAAGTGAAATTGAGACTGAAGGAAATGACCACCTAAAAGAAAAGATAAGCCAATTCAAAGATGAAAAACAAAAAAAGACGTTAAGCATTTAGGGGTTTTCCTAGTTTAAAACAAACCATATCTCTGTAAAAATATGGACAAATGGCTATAACAAGCAAGGGCCAAAGCACCCTCATGGCTACTAATAAATAAAAATTTACAAATACCCCTGTCAAGTCTACCATTTGAGAGAGTGGATATTAACAAGAGATATGATTTGCTAAGCTAAATAAAAGCTTTCATTAACAGGAAGTGGCAGGATCACAACCCTGCTGCTGATAAACTGCCAATATATCCAAGGTCTTCAATGAAGGACTGCCCATTTAACATAATGCATCTTTAAAATGAGCTGCTTTAGAACTAACAGTTCTATGTCAAGGCAGGCCTACAACATACATAACAGATGGAGCTGCTACTGTCCTTTGTGTTTGTGTATGTGCTCATGCACAAGCATGAGCCTGGGATATACCAGAGGAGAACCTGGCCCAATAACGCTTCTTCAAGTTAGCCATCAATGATTAGAGCATCTAAAGCACCTACCTTAGACCTCAACTCTGTATCTGCTTCCAAAGATACTCAGAGCAGAGCAGAAATCACTCTTCTGATAGCCGAAGAGGGTTCCACATAGCTATTAAATGACTGGCCCAGTGGTCATCCATGGAGACCCCTCCTTATTGGTGGCAAACACAGCCCTATCAGTCCAACCATGAAGCAGCCAGTGTCCTTTTAATGTAGCATATTTTGAAACTGTATAAACAGGTCATAAACACATGTAAAAAGGCATAGTTTCAGCCTAGTCAAAGTGGTTACAGAAGCATCACTGCATATTTTTTTCTGGGTGGTCCAAGTAAATTAAACTCACCAACTACATTGCAAATAGATACCACAAATTCTTAATTATTCACAGGGATGGATGAAAAGAAATAGCACTGTAATACAACAGTCAACTTAAAATATTAAGTTATTGAGTACCCAGCACTTAATTATCATCCTATAGTAATAAGTGAAACCTAAAATAGGATGTTTGATATAGTTTAAATATTAACAACTTTTATTAACTCCAATTGGTCAAATATGTAAGTTATACAACTTAATAATAACCAAAATACCAAGGCCCGACAGACAAAAGAAAAAAAGAAAGCTTGCATGTGTACGGCCAGTTGCCTTGCTGGGAGCTCGGATGCACCCCCCCCTTTTTCCCTTTTACAAGCCCCAAGCAAGCTCAGACATGCCCCGAGCAAGCTCAGACATGCTCGGGCATGTTCCCTTCTCCCTTGCTCGCACAGCCTGGTTTTCTCTTAAAGAGCCCAGTATGCAAACAAGGTGCTGCAACCATAGCTTCCTAACAACCAATAGCAGCTAAGCCTTAACAACCAATAGCAGCTAAGCCTTAACAACCAATAGCAGCTAAGCCTTAATAACCAATAGCAGCCGACTTTTAACAACCAATAGTAGTCGAGTTTTAACAACCAATAGCAGGCAAGTAATTCCAACCAACAACAAGCCAAGTCCTAGGTCAAGGCTTGTAACTTACCCAATAGCAGTCTTGCTCTCCCACAACCAATCGAGCTGTTTCACTCCCTATAAAAACCCTCTGTCTAAAAATAGACTTTCTAAAAATAGCCCAAGTCACTCCCTATAAAACCCCCTGTCTGAGAGAAGTCAGTGCAACTTCTCCGGCCCCTCCTTTCCGGACCGCAGAACCTCACCCGAGAGCCTGAATAAATTCCCTTGCACTGGATTATTTTGGTGCTGGCCTCAGTTTCTTCGTTTTATCCTCGGAAACAAACCTCACAGCATGTAATATTTACCTTCAGCATATATAATCTTATAATTTTAACCTTCATTTTAAAGACACAGGCCCTACTAGATTCAAGAAATCAGACTAGCCATGTGAGGTGGCTCAGATACGTAATCCCAACACTTTGGGAGACCAAAGTAGGAGGATCCCTTAAACCCAGGAGTTCAAGACCAGCCTGGGTAAGATGGTGAGACCACCCCCATCTCTACTAAAAACACTTAAAAATTAGCCAGTTGTGGTAAAGAATGCCTGTGGACCCCGCTACTAAGCAGGCTGAGGCAGGAGGATCCCTAAAGCCCAGGAATTCGAAGTTACAGTTAACTATAATCATGTCACTGCACTCTAGCCTAGGAAAAGAGGGAGACTAAATCTCTTTTAAAAATCAGCAATGAGACAATAAAACCTACTATATTCAGAAAACATAAGAATCACTGACATCAAAAAGCTTCCAATGTAGTCGAAAATAACATTGAAGTTGTGCCTAAAATTTTAAAACAATTTAAAAAGCTGTTAAGCTGTTAATTTTAAACCAATTTAAAAAGCCAGATATCCAAGGCAATGGGAGGTTATTACCCAAGTGCCCATTCCCTGACCAGCTCAACTCTCATACCTGCTGGCCCTGCATTGGCCGAAGTAAAATTCTCCTCTCCTGAGCTAAAACTTGGTTTACTTCTCTCCAGATCCCATCAAGAGTAGAGGTTACTACTGTCTGTATTTTCAGTAGCTTCTTTCTGCACCTAAAGAAAAGTGGCTGCAATCTAAAAGCTGTGATGAAATAATATCCACCTAGAAAAAATAATGCTACATCCATGTCAAATCAAACAATTCTAAGTGGTATAAACTAAAAGGCATGCAAAGTTTATTTTCCTAAAGACTAGCTTATATTAAAAGTAACTGCCAGAGTCCACCTCTCTGAGGAAACTAAGAGCATAGTCAAGTAAGCTTAATAGTCTAATAAGTAGGTCAGAAAGACACTATTTTAAAATATCATGTCTTTGTCATGCATTTACTGTACTGTTTAGTTCCAGTGATCTGTGTGAATGAGGAAACTAACCAGATGGAGAATTCACTTCCTCATTTTCCTTAACTTGTTTTTCCTTGTCTTTTCCAATTGCTTAGACTAATTTCCCAGACTCTACCCATCTCTTACAAACGTATCTAGCCCTTTGGGATTAAGGAACTCCATAAAAGCCACTGACACTTTTTAAAAAAGTATTTTTCAATACTCTTAAACAACAAATGTCTCCCAAAGTTTCTACAAAAAAAACTGCCTAAGTCTCTTCCACCCCAGCCAATATTTTAAATACATGGAATTTCTTTTTAGTTATAATTTAAATGAATATTGGAAGGAATACAATATAGTAAAGCAGTGGGTTGATTTGTCAGAAGAATTATCTAAAAGGTCATTCATAAAAAAACCAAATACTCCAATCAATGACAAAAAACAACTGTGGATGAATTAGTGAAATACTAACTTAAGCCAAGCAAAAACCCTAACAGATATTCTCTTAAGTTCTTACTGCATCAATTAATACATTAGAAAGTGTTACTTTTAAAAACACCAATAATATTTAAAAACCCAATACAGACAGCACATTTTCAAAGCCATGGGTGAAGAAAATAAAGGATACAAGACAATGCAGATCTCAGTACTGGGCTCTGCATTCACCATACAGTTTTCAAAGTAAATGCTGCCAAATTATGCTGTCCTACAGAGAATATTAAAATTGGTTTCTCATAAAAAAATAAAAGTCAGATCTATGGTGGGATACAAGCTGGGTGGCAGGAGAATCAGCTCCAGGACTCAAAGTTCACCATGAATGTATCGAAGAGAACAGAGTTTAATGTTAGGAACCTCTGTCTATTTTCATGCCTATAAAATTAAAAACTAGTCTGTTTTTATGTATAGCAAAAATAAGGTAACTAGGAAGTCAACAAATGACCATCATTAACCACCTCCCACACTGTGTTATAAGTCTTAAAGATTCTTTTCCTTCACAGCACATATCACAATTATAAATAATAATTTGTAGAACTTTAACATAACGTCTCCTTTAATACACTCTAAGTTCCATATCAGCAGGGAGTATACTGCATTCACTACTATAGTCTTAATACCTAAGACAGCATGTGACATATAGTTAGGTCACAAATATATACTAAACAAATGAAATTTTGCACAGAAAACCAAGAAATGTTCAAACGTAAGCTGGCAAAAGAATTGTACAATTTTAAACAACTGCGGGGCAGAAAAGGCTGAATCAATAATCAAAAACAGTGAATGGAAGGACAATCAAAAAGAGCAAAATATCATTCATGTCAGGAAGCCAGACACAATAAAATCATAAAATGTTACATGCCAGAAGACAGAGAAAAGTTTGAAGTTTTAAAGTGGCTGCTAACAAAAATTTTAGATATAAACATTTCAAATATTCATAGGCTATTTAATAAACTGTCATCAAATTGCCTCATTTTTTTGAGACGATAACAGAATAATCACAGAATGGGAGAGAAAAAGAAATGTCAGCCATAATGAAAAATTCCTTATGGATAAAGTTCCAGAAAATTCCTTAAAGAGACTGAAATATAACACCCAAAACTTTAACAAAGTCCCTGGATCTCTTAAGGCTTCTGAATTCCATAAGGAACTGGGGAACTAGAGAAGTGTTTTACCCAACAAAATCTTTGGTAGCTGGCCAGGCACCGTGGCTCACATCTGTAATCCCAGCACTTTGGGAGATTGAGAAGGGTGGATCACAAGGTCAAGAGATTGAGACCATCCTGGCCAACAGGATGAAACCCCATCTCTATTAGTAAAAAATACAAAAATTAGATGGGTGTAATGGCACACACCTATAGTCCCAGCTACTTGGGAGGCTGAGGCAGAAGAATCACTTGAACCCAGAAGGCTGAGGTTGCAGTGAGCTGAGATCGCACCACTGCACTCTAGCCTGGCAAAAGAACAATACTCCATCTCAAAAAAACAAACAAACAAATAAACAAAACTTTGGTACTTTATGCAAAATTTAAGAAACACAACAGAAATTAAATAGAAGTGGTACATATTCATTAAGGTCAAAGTTTATGATGTCCTATAAAATGTGATGATGAGTAAAATGCTATTGAGCCTTCACCCTCAACAATTAACTTCCGCTTCATCCTGTGATGTTCTAAATTACAGCTAAACAGTACAGAGCAGTCTTGGCAGGATCCCACCAGACTGCTTTGTTCATAGCCTGTTGGGCCAATTTTATAACAGAGGCACCTGCCTGAAATATGTAGAGACGACTTGATAACCTTATTTTCTAGGGTTTACACCAGCTTTGCATAGCACAAGGATAATATTTATACTCCAGAAAGAGTAAAATGTTTGCAGAGATAATAAATCAGAGAATATGTTAGCATGCAGCTACTTCAGCTTCTCAATTTTAAGACATTTTGGATTAAAAGATGCATCACTAACCTCACAGCTTTGGGGGACATGGAATCACAATATTAAGTAAACTTATGAGACTCTAAAGTAACATAAAAATTGCATATTTAACACATGAAAAAAATGGGATTAGTTAAGTCCATTTTTTTGCAAATATTTCTCTGTAGAGATTGAAATTCTAATAAGATTACCAATCATTCATGATTTACTTACAGATGCAAATAACTTTCAATTGATTACCAGTCTCACGTACTGTATACTTCTCCTTAAATTATTATCTCTATTCCAGACTTTGAGTTCTACTGTTCTAGTGACTTTCACGAATATTTCCTGAATTTCTACTACAAACATACTATGTGAGAGATCAAGTAATGAACAAGGGCAGATGGTCTCTTTCTAGGGAAGAGAAAAAATATCATTTTGAATCTAATTCTTTGTCATCCACCCCCAACCAATTTTTCTGACAGTAAAGTTGGAGAAATACTGAAAATTTGCTGGAGAAAGGTGAATCAAGAACAAACTTCACTGGGTGGATATTTTGTTTATTCAAATTTGGTTATCATTTCCTATTGAACACTTCACCAGATCTTTTTTCTTGGAAGAAAAAGTGGTATTTCTAAAAGCCCACCTGATTGGCAACACTTTTTTTTTTCCCCAAAAAACCTAACAAATTTAAAAAACAGCTCTTACAGATTCGCTACTACAATGAGCCAAGGTTATCTCAATGTCTCTTTCACCTTTTTCTTCATTTTAACAGCATCCTAAAAAAAAGCCTGAAGACAGTGTCTTCATTTCCTTGCTTACAGAAAATAACCAAACCATACTTCATATGGTTCCAAAAAGTAATCCTGCAAGTCAAGAATGCCAGCTGGCATCAGGAAGTCACCAGCCTGTGATGGAACTGCCTGCAGAAGTCACCTAGTCATGTACCTAAAATAATCCAAAGTCAGAATCCTGGCCCTGAGGAACAAGGTGTGGGCATACTGCTGGGAAAGCTACATGGACCACAGTGAAGCTTTAAAAAATAGAAATAAAAAATATTCCTAGTGTAACAGCCCCACCACTGGAGAACCAAACAAACTCTACAGCAATTTAATATGAAGGTGAGATATACTTGCTGCTGGGGTCACACCATTTTATCAAAAAACACCCCTAAGAGAAGCAATACATTTCCAAACACGAAAACTGAGCTGCCTTTTAGATCTGATTTCAGTCACCTTAAACTATAGCCAGCAGAACTACCAAAAGTAGAAGGAACATCATTTGGGGTCCATGGAAAGAGGTACAAAACTAGGAGTCTGACCTGATCCAACTTCCCCACTTGTTTGTATCCTTGAGCAAACCACCTGACCTCCGAGCTTCATTTACCTCACCTATAAAACATTCCAGCGAGCTGTGGTAAGTTTCTATAAGGACAAAAAGACATGTTATCACCACTACCAGAGGAAATGCTCCATCTCCTGGTTCCATCACCATGGGGTAGTTCACTACCTTCAACTGCCAACTCCACGTATTTTTCTGTCTTCCCAATAGTGAGTCAGTCAACAACTAAAATCACGCAGCTCCCTGCTGCCCCATCCCAAACCACTACTAACTTGACTGTTCAACACAAAATTTTTTACTCTTGCATTTTCAAGAGAGTCATTTGGAAGTTACCATAGAAGCTGCACAAAAGGAAAACCAAAACAGATGTCTTCACTCTTCCTGTCTAGATCAAAATCTATTATTCACTATAATAGTGTTTGTAAGTCCGCCAAACTCTTTGGGAATTTTTTTTTTTAAAGAGTCCAAGAAACAAGAATACAAATTATTCCCCAAAGAGCCAGTTCCAAATGAAGGAATGAGCCTTTCCAGTAAACCAAAAAGGTAATGCAGCGTACAGGCATTCAATCACCTTTCGGAAGTTAAAACAAAAAAAGAAATATAAATGCCATTAAGAGAGAAAAGCAGCAGCCAGGCTTCAGAAGACCAAGCACTGGCATGAGAAAACTATCATCAGCAGCCCAGAGAACACAGGATCCTGGAAGACATGGCCTTAGGCATGAAGAAGACACAAGGAGAAGGCATAGATCAGTGCCCTGAAAAGCATCCCAGCTTCTCTCCTGCTACTTTCTTGCTCCTGCAACTACACTCCTAAAACTAAGGAAGCCAAAAATGTTACAATTATTTTGACATTTTCCTAGGTGTTTTGAAAAATAAGTGTTATACCTAGAGTAGACTGCTGGCACATAAAGTTATAAAGAGAATAAAACTCCGGCGGAAAAGCTCTTTATGTAGTTTGACACACGTGTGCCTCGGATCCACTCTTCTGGGACAACAGTGGAATTAAGACAGTCACAGTGTGTCTCTCTCCAGCCACACCTTAAAACTTGGGTAGGTTTTGCATACATATTTTTCACCTGTGACTGAGCTCCTGGCAAACTAGGAAATAGTTATACCATAAAAGAAAACCAAAAGTAACAAAATTGATATGGGATGAAGTGGGGAGTGAACAAGACACAAAAAGCAAATCAATTCTCAGACAAAATGGACCAAGAAAAGGTACAGTCCTGTCCCTAAAGCAATATGCAACAACCTGGCCTGATCCCCTGACTCCCAGAATACAGGGATATGTCCCTTTGCTTAATTTCTCAAGAACTCAATTTCTACTATTAAATGCAGGAGAGGCGAGTGTGTCATTTTTTAAGTTATCACTTTCTGCCTCATCTCCTTAGGCAGGCAGCCCAAGGAAAATGAGGAAAACAGCGCTTTATAAACATCTCCAACGTTCTCAGTATCCAGCACTCAGTAATTTGTGATGAAACAATAAGTATTACACAATCTTCCTGGCTTCTGAACATAATCTCAATATAAAAACGAAGATATTTTTATAGATCCTTTAAAAAAAACTTAAAAAACAAAATCAGATGAATTTAGAGAAGCCCTAGACTTCAAGTTAACTAGCGGCCCACATATATCAAAGCTATTCTTATTGCAAAGTAGAAGTTCCAGGGGAATGACTCTGAATCTTCAGGGGGATAAAATATGCTTGCTTTTATTCAATTCATGCTCAATTCCCCACCCCTCCCCCAAGTAACTAAGCCACCCTGAGGTGCCTCAATCGGCTGCTGCAGGGAGCATCAAAAACAAGCAATATATTCATCTACAAGACTTATGTAATCATAGAAGATGCTTGGTACCAAGAATTTTTAAGTATCTCTGAAAAACAAGTTCCAAATATACCTGCAATAATCAGTGTGTATGTAAAAATCATACACATAAACCAAAATTAAGTTTTTAAGTAAGCAGACACATGTACTTATACCCCAAATATAACAAATAAATAAACACAACAATTGACTGGGTTGTAGAGTAAGCCAATGTTTAAAACTGCCAACACTAAGCTATTATTCTGAAGGGTTTTGCTAAGATGTTCAATAGAAGGGCACATTCTGATTCATCGTTATAACTGGCCTAGCTCAAGTGGCTGCCAGGAGAGCAGGGCTTTATGACCATTGTTCCATCCTAGAAGCTACATTAATGCTGGGTTGATAAAACAGAGCTTCATATCTATTTGCTAGAATGAACAAAAAGTTGACTAGAAGTCTAAGTGCTTAAAGTTACCAAAAGGAAGGCTCTACACTGACATTTTCTACCTACTTAGCGTTCATTTGTATTCATCGCACTAGACATTACATACACCAAAGTTGCTCTCTGCTATTCAAATTGTGCTATTATGCTCAGAAGTAGATTAATAGTATCCACCTTTCTTACTGTAAAATAAAATTACAGCATTGGTCCAAACATGGCATGTGGAGTCTCTTTCTACTTTTGCTAGCGCATCAGCCTGCTTTATGGCACACATGGGAGAGTGCTCTGCTGAGGCTGCCCTGCTGCTTCGGGGGTGGAGGAAAAAAGGCTGAAGATTGAAAAAATTAAAGGGGGAAGAAAGAGAAATAACACATACATAAACCTCACACACCTGGTAGTTTCATATAAGCTGTTTTATTTTTTTTTTTTTTACAACAATCTGAGGGGAGAATATCATTTATAAGCTCACACCATGAGCAGTGAGGTTAGTAGGTGGGCCACAGGGTCTTCAAAACAGCTCACAGCAACCTATTAAGTATTTACAGTGCCAAGTAACAGTGTTGACCCCAAAGCATCTTAACAAATACAAGCAAGCAACTGGCAGGGAGAAATCCCCATTCCCAATGGGGACAGGTCTGAAATCCCAGAGGAGGAGGAGAGAAAAGGTAAGCTAAGCTGACAGAAGATCATTTTATAAAAGGAGAAACTGTTTTTCAATCAGGGGTGAAGGAAGGAGAGACCCAAGACAAGTCTTCTCTAAAGTAAAGGAGACTATAAGATATACAAGTGTAAGGAACAATTTAATATGATTCAAACATTATCTGTAAATACACAGATCTAAAGCATATAAAATCTTTACAACTACTGTATTTTTCTTTATATTTAACTTTTTAATTCACGTGGCTTTAGAAAGCATAGCATTAGAGACACCAAGGTCAGGGAAGTAGAACAAGGCCAAAGTGAAATAAGCCATGCTTCATCCTAAAGGGACAGTCAATAAATGTGAAATCAGTGTTGCTCCATCCTTCCGAGTTTTCAAGAAACAAGACATTTGGCTTTAGATCTTTATACCTTACCAAACCCTAAAAACTCACAACTATTTAAAACACAGTTCAGGGCAATCAAAACACAGGCCATATGCAGTCCATGGGTCACCTTTCAGGACCTGTGGCACAAGTAATCTGTCCACAGATACCCACTGCTCCCTCCAATATCAGTGATTCGCTTAATCCAGAAGATATTCTTCAGTGAGTAAAATGTAATGAAGTGCCTAAGAGCCAATGCAAAAGCACAAGCAACGTAAGAAAATAAAGGGACAAGTGAGCAGCAGGATGCACCTGACCCCAAATTACCAGGCCCCAGAACTAGTACAAAACTTGAAAGGATAAACAAGGGACAGAGAACAAGTACAGAGGCATCACAAAGAGGGGAGGAAGGCTGTAGGTAGTTCAAGTTCTGAAGAAGTTCATGAAGGAGGGAAGAAATGAAAGTCAAAAGCACTGATGACACCCTATTTAGGAAAAGTCCATGAGTCATTTATAGTCATAGGCCAGAAAAGACCCCAAGGGTTAAACAAGATAAACCAGCAATTAGTAAATAGCCCCTGGGGATATCAAAATCGGTGTTTAATAAACTCATACAGAAATAGGTCTTACCTGGGAATAGACTATAAAAACTTGCTCACTCTGTAATAAATGTTGTATATTTAACACATTCTGGAAACCTCTGCAATAAAGGTGGATTACCCTCTCACCTGCCATGTCACTTCCAATAAAGCAACATCAGTAAAATAGAAAATTCTTATTTTTGAAAAGCAACTCAGAGGAAACTCAAGACCAAGTGCTCCAGAAATATTTTCCCAACCTTACTCAATTCACTGAATTTGCAGAGACACTGATTTATTTGCTTTGAGAAATATCTCTTGTACTACTGATACACACAAACGATGCCTAAAGAATAAAAAAGTGCTAAAACATCCTTTTAAAAACTGAACAAATGAGCAATTTCCAATAACTTACTTGACAGGGCATCCATCAATGATGTTCACATCATCAGCAATGAGGGGGAAACACATTTCTGTGTGAACTTCAATTTGCAATGAATAGGAATGGATCCTTGATAAGAGGTTAAAATTCAAATCAGGGAAAATGTGGAATGAGTATTTTAATATAAATGGTTAAATTTAAAATTTTGTTTTTTCACTGAAAAAAAAGGAGAAATTTAAATTAAGAAATTTATATTCCTGGAATGTTTGCTGGCTCAAGTGTCACTCTCATATGTAATTTTTTAGCATTATTTATATTTTCAAGGAAAATGCATTTTAAACTTTCCAAGTTTCATCATCACAGGTATAAACATGTCTATTTCCATACTGAGATGTCCAAAGTAACAACTCTCCCAAATCCTCCCTGTAGTCTGAGATTCTTTTCCTTCATGGCAGAAATATACATATGACGGTGTATTATAAAAAAAACAAAATCACTAAAAATGGTTCATAGTAATACACTGAAAGCCAAAAATACACAACTAATCACTAGGTAACCACCTATTTATTACCAACTTTCCAATTTAGTAAATGTCATTTCACTGCCAAAAATCTTGGACTTCAATATGCTCATCTTTCCTTCAGATGGGGAGGGTAATATTTTACACACACAAAAAAGGTTACAAAACCAAGGACAAGGGTAATTAAACCAAACCAGATGCTGAAAACTTCAGACTTCTATCCTTGTATTTTCCACCTGGCTGTGCTAAATTAAGAATCTCAACCTAAGTGACAAAACCTACTGAGACAACTCAGCAAATAAACTGGCTGCACAGTGCTCACAAGATCTTACCTGTGTGATATTTGTTTACAAAAACAATGGATTTTAAAATAAACTATGAGACAGGCAAGCTTAGAGTCATCCTTCAAAGAACGCCAAAGGCCCACATCGCTAACTCAACAGCAGACAAGAACCTCTCTGAATGGCTTCATCCCATTCTCACTAGTGTAAGATGACAACTCTAATTGCCAAAGTCCTATTTCTCAAATGGAACCTCATTTTAACACTTTCTTCCAAAGTGCACGATATTAAAAACTATATGGCAATTTCTTGCAAATTTGTGTATATTTCTCTAGGAAGAGAGAGCTACAGCTTTCTTCAGATGCTTAAAGAGACTCTAGCCCCTCAATATGGACAAGAATTTTCAGTTTTACAATGACTCTAAAGAAATGCAGGAAAGCTAATTATCTCAAGCAACTATCACCTCCTAGTCCCACAAAAAGACAAATTAGTCAAGAAAGTGCGTACTAAAGCTTTAAATGCAAAAAAAAAAAAAAAAAAAGGAAATTAAAAATCCATCTTCAAGGAATAGTTTATTGGTTTGATATTTATAAGACATTTTTGTGATATTCTATTAACATAGGCTTTAAAGTTGCTGAAATAATCTCCAATAATGAATAACTCACAACAAAAAAATTCTGGAAGAAAATCTAGTCATTTAGAAAATAAATTTCCTTTTCATGATCAACATTTTTAAGTCAAAGGAAAAAGCCAAGTATTAAATCTATCATTACAGATGGTCCCCAATTTATGATGGCTCAACTTGCAATTTTTCAACTATATGGCGATATAAAAGCAATACACGTTTAAGAAAAACTGTACTTTGAATTTTGATCCTTTCCCGAGCAAGCAGTCTGTGATAAGAGACTCTCTCAATACAAGGCAATGGTAGCAAGCCACAGCTCCCATTCAGCCAACGGATCACGAGAGTAAACAAGGGATACTCTGTCGCCAGATGATTTTGCCCAAGTATGACATAAATGTTCTGAGCATGTTTAAGGTAGTCTAGACTAGGCTGTGATATTCAGTAGGTTAGGCGTATTAAATACATTTTTAACTTAATGCCATTTTCAACTTATAATGGGTTTATTAGGAGCAACTGTATTAGAGTGGACAAGGGAAAAATATACATGTACATCAAGCTGTACATAATATATCTGATTCCAAATACACTGGTGCTAAAGCAAAACCTTCAGGGCATCTTTAAAAAAAAATAAAGCAGCCACCATTTTACTGTCACTGTCTTACAATAAGTAAGTATAATTTTAAATTTGTTGATTTTTTTAAAAATACATTTTTCGAAGTGGAAAAGGAAATTTTGCATGTCAGACCTTATCTGCTATTTATTTTTAGTCAGAAACTGATATAATGGAAATCAGTAATATAGATACATACTAAGAAACTGCAAGTTTATCTAAAAAAAAAAAAAAAAAAAAAGACACTGTAAGGCACTCTACAAATAGTTTGGTTTTATGCCCATGCCACCTATTCTTAGGGCATTCTGGGTTATTTTACCTGTTTTACTCCTCAAAGCGCCCATCCTTCTCTTCACAAAGATTTCTTACAATGAAAACCTATTGTCTGTTATTACACAAAACTATTCAGCAATATTCAAAAAGGTAACATGTCATTAAGAACACCAATTCAATTGACACATTGAAAGCCTAACTCAAAGGTATGAGAAAATAACACTCATTGCAAAAATAAATATTTTTATTAAGACCAATCTCTAGAAAGCATTGATATTAAAGGAGAAGATGTCTATGATAATGCATTTAGCACAGCGTTGTTCACACAAGAGTTAGCTTTTGTTTTGTTTTACACAATGGAATACGAGCCTAGAGATACAGAAAATCTTCCCTTGAAATAAAAAATTCTTCTAGCCACCTTACTAAAATGAAACTTACAATGCGCATCACACAAGCTGAAAGCCAAATCTGTTAACTTTACTAGTGAAAAATGTCCTAAGTACGCCACAAAAATCTAAGACTTCATTACGCAAACTTCTACTTTTAATTCAGGCTCCAAAAGTTATCATTTAAACCATAATAAAACATGTATCTTCTAATATATAAAAGCCTTAAAATAACCACTGCCTTTCAAGCTTAAGTACTTTGTTTCCACTTAGCATATTTACATTTGAAATCCTGAAATAATTAACTAGCATTATAAACCATCTAGTATCTTGAACCAAATAAATACACAATAAATATTCTTCTCAAATTAGAACATACGAAAGAGTGGATTTGGCACTAAACTACAATATGTGGGATCCGTACGTAACCAGAATCAGTGAAGACTTCTCCATCTGTAAAATGAAACTAGCCAAAGAAAGAAAGAAAATTATGCATTTTATGTCCTCCATAGCGAATTTGACAGCCAGGTATGGCATCACCAGACATAATGCCTCCAAACAGTTTTATAATATATCAACAAAGCGGCAATACTGACAGCTAAACACTAACAAGTGGGAAAATATCTAACCAGGATAAGCTACCTAATCTGCTGGTCCCAGGGCAATATGAAAATACAGGATAACCTTGTCCAAAAATTCTTAAGAATTTCAAGATATGGGAGGGTGTGCAATTGCACCAGTTACAAGCTGGCTCAACAGTCCTGCCTATAACTAAGTACCCATGCCAAAAAAAAAAAACAAAACAAAACCCTCCCCCCACACACTTACACTCAAATGTAGTAGATTACTATAATCTTTGACTTGTCCAGCTGAGTAGTCAAGAAACAAGGAGTCGGGGTAGACTGCTATGGGCAGGTTTTCCACAGGGTGGCACACCATCCGGACCTAATACCACCTATCCAGGCACTTACAATGTCACCAAAAAATAACCAAATCAAGCTAAGTACCACAGATCTCTAGCCTCTCTCAATCCCAAACAAACACCAAATGATAAAGGTGGCAGTAAGAACGAGATGGTGTGGTAGATTTAATAAGACATCAAATGGGAGCCATCAAAAAGTTGAATGGAAGAAGCTTAAGAAGCAATTTCAGAGAATGGAGTCCTTTGGGGGAAAAGAACATGAAAGCTAATTTGCCACTGTGGTGCTCTTGTGCCATCCTAATGCCTCAAACGCATCACAGATTTTTTTTTAATTTTTTTTCAGCAAAGAAAGAGGAAAAGTTGATCCCAGCTTACAAGTCAGGATATTCTGGAAGGCTTTGTTGTGTCCTTAAAGAGAACCTAATACTTGCTTCTAGAATAAAAGTGGGGTGGGAGGGAGGAGGAACATTATTTTTAAAAGGCAAGCACCAAAGGCTGGAAGAGCCAAGAGCGGTTGGTTACAAGGATTCACCCAGGAGCATGTCTGTGTACAAAAAACCAAAAGGCTGGTTCAAGGAATGATGGTATTTGCCACGTACAGCATCATTCTCCCTTAACCTAACAAGAGCTGAATCTTAACTAAAACCATTAAAACTGGGACAGAAGGGCTTTTTCTCTTGTGAAGAAGCGGTAACCAGAAGAAATTAACCAAAAAAAAAAAAAAAAGAAATCAAAAGAACTATAAAAACACATCTTAGGCATAGAAAAGAAAAAAGGTTCCATAGTAAGTAACATGTAGAGTGGCAGACACTTACCAGCACTGGGTGCTTGTTCTAAACAAGGGACATACCCTAAAACTAAAATTCTTTTGAACCACAGGGAAAGACTGTGGCAACTGAATATAGCTGACTTGATTGGTCCTGAAAGAAGACACTACACAGTAGAAAAAACACCTTAAGATAAGGAAGAGTGAGGCGCTTACACACCTAAAGGTCTGTCTTTAAAGGGGGTGGAGGAACTCCCCAAAAGGTGGCAGCACAAAGTTACCCAAACAGGCAACAAGGGGCCAATTTTAATCACACACACACACAAACACACACACACACACACACACACACTCACTCTCTCTCTCTCTCTCTCTCTCTCTCTCAAAAAGGAAAATTACAAAAGAGGAATGACAGAAAATTTAATATAATGTGTTTCTTCATATTCTAATTTTTCCTACCTCAGTCTGGCCTTCATCTTCCAGGTGTTTTCTTCCTCTTCTTTCTGCATAGTTTGCAAGCGAACTTCCCCTACATATATCCTCCCACAACCTTCACAGTTTTACCTTAACATCCCAACAAACCTCCAATAAAGAAGGGCCCTACCACTTAACATTCAGGTCCATTCGGCAACACCATTTCTACACCCAAAGGTTCCTAACAGAAGGTAGATCCAGGACAGCTTTTCCACTCGCTCACCACAATGGAGACTCCAGGTCAGTTTCCACAAGAAAGGGGAAATTCAAGTGACTCTGGAGAAACGATTCTTGAGAAAACTCTTCAAGGGCAACGAAACAGTATTTCAAACAAACATTTTATTTGAGGGAATAGTGAAATTACACACCAATTGATATTTGAATGGTTTTAAATGGACTGATTTGCCGTAAGTTTTGAGGCTGAGCTACATTTTTGTTAAGAATTATTAGGAATAGAACCACTAGAAAATTAAGTTGTAAAAGCCCTTTTATCCTTGTTGGAGGTATTACATTTTGGCACTGCTAAGAACCGTTCTTTGGGGGAGGGAATAAAGGAGAGTGGACAACCCGTAGCAAATCCTCCTCTTCCCACGTTTTCAGAAAATGAAAAGAGACGATAGGACCTGAAAATCTTTGTCGTAGAGATGGTCTTTAAAAATGCACACAATTCTAAATGACCATCTGGACGGCTACAACTCCATGCTCACAGCTCGAATCTAGAGGTATGGTTTTACGCTCTGGCCCTCAAGGATAACAAATAGGCTTTTAAGGAAATGCCGTGGGAAAGACTCTGGTCATTGTCACGGCCACTGGAGGAGCGCCTGCCAGTGAACCCACGCTGGCTCCCTCAATCTCACCAGTGCACGCACACACGTCCGCGCACCCGGGCCGCCGCCGGCGGGCCCTCCCGGCCGAGCTGGAGGAGCAGCCGCCGCAACCATTTCTGAGCTGAAATCCCAGAGCCGGCCTCGCCCGGCAGAGCGCCCGCGCTTCCCGCGCAGCGCACGCCTCGCGCGCAAACCCGAGATGTGACCGCGAGCTGCGACCTCCCGCAGCTGCGACCGGCCTCACCTAACACACTCATGGGGATCATCCTTGCTCCTGCCCCCGGGCAGCCGCGGCCCCACACCACGTCCGCACACAGCGCGGCCAGCGCGAGTCTCCAAACGCCCGAGAGCTCCAAGGACCGCGCGCGAGGAGGCGCCGTAGCAAATGGGCACACACCAGACACCACCCCGGCGTGTTCCGCAGGAGAAGCCAGTGCACACATCTTCCCACAAGGCGGGGTTGCCAGTCCAACACAGGAATCCTGCCCTTTTTCTAGAAAAGCCCCCTCCCCCACTTTCCCTCCAAGACACTCACCTGCGCCTCAGCAGTTTCCTTCTCGCGCTACACGCGGCCGCACCCCGGCACGTCCACGCCCGTGCACGCTGCCAGGCGCAACTGGCCCCGCTCGGCTCCCGCCGCCCCCAACCTTCTCGTGCTCACGGGAGGGGCGGTGCCACCTCCCGAGGCGCCCAATTCCCTCCACTCCCGCCGCAAGGGGCTGAGCTCTAAGAACTTCGCGGGCACAACCTCCGCCGCCCCCACCAGCGTTCCCGCCCAGAGCTCGGATGAAGGCGCACCACCCCCACCCCCGCTAGGCGCAGCGGGGGCGCGCACAGACCTTAGACTCGGCGTCCAAAATGGACCAGGGGCAAGGCGCGGTCGCCGTCCCCGCCCCACGCCCCACGCCCCCCGCACTTGCCTGCTGTGACTCGGAGCTGCAGCTACTACGGCTCGTGCCACCGGCCGTCAGCAGAGCCGCGGAGGAGTCGCTCCGGGCGAGCTCCGCGGAGAGACGACGGCGGCGGGAAGTGGGACTGGAAGCCGGCGGAACCCCCGCCCCACCCGCGCCGAGCAGCCAACCGCCCTCCTCACCCGGCCGGCTGCTGCCTCAGTGACGCCCGGGCGCCGCGGTCCCGCTGTTTGTAATGGGGCGGGGAGGAGGGGCTTGCTTGGAAGAGCGCCAGGAGGCGGGGCCGGCGGCGAGTTCGCGGCGCCGCGGCCGGCGCGTGCCCTGCCCGACCTCCCCGTGGGTCAGTGTCTGCAGGGAGACGCGGGGCTTCAGCAGCTCAACTCGGTCCCTCCAGGCTTCTGAGTCCCACCAGACCTCCCAGACGAGGTTTCCCCGGCTGCGCGGAGAGCGTTGAGCTCCCAAAGGAGGCCGATTCCAGGTGCAAGTTTGCAAACCTCGAGGCTCCGGGCGCTAACGGGGAGTCAGAGGAGCTAACACGGGGGTTACTTTATGTATTAATAAATATGTTTATAAATATACATGTAAGTATACACACACACTTATGTGTGTGTCTCTTTTAAAAAGTCTCTTTTTCCCCCTACTTCGCAGCCAAGGGGTCCTGTCCCTCGATGGAAAATAAAGGCTAAGCCCCTGCTGCCCCTCTAGAGGGAATCTGACTTTAAATAAGCCCAGAGTACCTGTGCGAGGTGCTATACTCTGCTTCAAACGCAAAGTAGGAAATCCTGCACTCGCCTGCGCAAACGCTTGCCGCTAGCCGCATCCTTCCAACGCCCCCCACGGCAGGACCCGAAATGGCCAACTCTTCACCGAGGGGGCGTCCCATCGTTGCCTTGCCTCGGCCCGCCCCCTCGCCAAGCTCAATCCCTTTTCCCCAGAAAAACCTGTGCCTGTCCTCAGCCCCCAGTCCCACGGCTGGAAGTCAAAACCGACCCCGGAGCCACGCGGCTGGAGCACGTTTTTACACCTGCTCGGCCGCTTAATTAAGAGAGCACCTGTGGTTGGGATTTTTTCATTGCATAAGGGATAGGTTTTAACGCTTCTCCTAAAATCTGCATTTAAAATAAATCACCTGTCATACCTACCTGAAATTGTAGGAGGTAAGAGAAAGGAACCGAGCAGTGGGCGACCGAGTCGCCGCAAGAACGTGACCGAGGTTACGGCTTCAAGGGCATGATGCGGGTTTGATGCAGCAAGGTCCGCTAAGGGCGCCCGGCGCTCCCCACCCCCATGCGACGGGCGGGGCAGGGATGGGGGAAGGGAGAGGACTCGTCTAACCCAGGGCGGGGGTGGGAGAGGCAAATTTGCCCTCTTGGGCGAAGTCTCATCAGCATAGTGAAGTAGGGGGCTCAATCAAGGTCACAAACGAGACAGGCCGTCTCTCAATTTGTGGACCTCATTCTGGGGACAACGGAAATAGCTAATTGATTCTATATCAGCATTTCTGTGTCACCCCAAATCCGATTTGCAATTAAATGACCTTAATTGACTTTGTGTGGGTTCCTGGGAAAACCTCTCAAAGCGCCTGCGCCTCTTTGACCTCTCTGTAAATAGTTAATTATAATATTTCCATCCCAGGCAAGCGGGATTGCTAAAAATGCCTATTTCCAAAACGTTAGGCGAAAATGGGCCTACCTAATTTGTCAATTCAAGCCTAAAACTCTTAGAATGCCCTACACCCTACTTCCTGACGCTGACTAAATTGTGGTAGAGCTCTCAAAAGAGTTCCCCAAGTCTTCCAAACCACTTCTGCCTTATAACCATGAGGGTTTTTTTGTGAAGAGCTCCAGAACAGGTTAGCTTTATGAAGCGGGGTGCCCAACCACTTGGTTAGAAGAGGGAAAGGGGAAGAAGTGCCAGCTATAAGACACACTCAGGCAATGACACCGATAAGGGCGAGAGTTAAAAAATAAAATGTTAACCCCATAAAAAGCAACTTTGAAACTCTCTTTTTTTTTTTTTTTTTTTTTTGCGGACTTATCTGTTCATATTCTGACAAATCTTTCAGATGTCCCATTTAAGAAGCCATTTTATAAGGAAGTCTTAAGGCCCAAACACATTTTCTATGCCCCAAAACACGAACATCCTTTTTCTGACCTTTAGGAACCGATTTTCAATTTGGAAAACAATGTCTTCGGTTACTATTGTCTGCTGTGTACTTTCTAAAAATTTTCATTTTAAGCCTACGTTTTATAGGTTGCAGTTAATAGTGTAGGCCTGGGAAATAAAACATTCACCTCCTTCCCACCCTCAGAGTATAATAAATAAATAGGGTTACGGAGAAAGGCTGTAGGTTTAGAATCTTAACCAACGGGAGTGTTTGTACATGAGTGGGGGAGGGGACAGAATCCGTGCATTTCGGGGAGAAAGTACAGAGACATCCATCCCTGTCCAGCAGTGTTAATAGTAAATACTAAATGGTTGGCTATCTCTCTCACCCTCGCCATAATAAAAGCAGACCTGCAGCTGGTAATTACGAGAGAAAATACCCAGTCTCGCCATCAGTTTTGCTAACTGGTACTTGAAAATGGGAAACGGGGAACGTATCCAACCTCCAATTTGTCACAGTTGTATAGCTCTCGTATTAATTCTTTACAGACGTGAAATAGGTGGGTACGTAGCAACGTGCTGGGCATAAATTAAGCAACAATGGCCACGCGAGGTCTTGTCCGCCGCGGAGCTCCAGTGGCGGGCACTGCCACCTTGCCATCCCTAGCCCCCACTGCCCTTTGCGGAGTCGAGTCCGAGAGGCTGGCGCTGCGCTGTCTTTCCCAGCCCGGAGAGTGGGTGGGGTGAGGAGGAACGAGACGTTAACCCCAGTCGGCTTTGTACCTTTTCCCCATCCTCTACCTCTCGAGCACCGCATGAGCGCTCTCACGCACACACTCACCCACACCCCCTCGTGCCAGTAATTTAAACTTCTCTTAGGCAAAGCCAGCACCTCGTTCCGCCACTACCACCCCTTCCGCCCTCCCCGCCCCGCGAACATCCTCCCCCTTTCCTACATCTACCCTGGATTCTCTCTTTGGCAGTTGAAAGCCATCTGGTTTCTCCTAAACCTTAAGAAATCACAAAAGTTAAAATGAAGCGTGTGCCTGTCTGCCCAGCTTCTCATCCCGAACCATCTTTCTCCTGGCGTCAGTTTAACAATAGCTATTCGAGGAAGCGGGGGGGGTGAGGAGGGGTGAGGGCCACCTAGCCGAGTTGGCTCTCGGGGTGGCTGAGAAGCCTCGCGGTTGCGAAGGGGTTCCCCTTCGCCCAGAAGGCGAAGTCAGCCGCGTAGGACCAAGGACAGGGGCTTAGAATGCACTTCCATCGCCCAGCACGGCGAGGTTCCTAAGCAGCCGCCACTTCACAGACACAGCTCCAAGGATCTTATTTACGCTTTTTTGAACAAAGGGAATCTCATATCCGGTAGAGGCTTAAGAATTCAGCCCCAAATTGGCTATCTTCTTTTAAAACTGAATTAGGATAATTGGAGTCCGTGAATCCGAGCCCGCATACAATGATGAGTTTTGACAGCTTCTAACAGCCCTAGCCTCAGCTCAGCCCAGCCCCAGCCCCAGCCCTCAGGCGGCATGTACTTTTTTCAGTCAACTACAACTCGCTGCCTGGTGCAGCATCTAAATTCCATCTGGCAATCCCATCTCCCCAGCACATGCTATCTGGTTAATGCAATTAAGCCTGTGGTTTTCGCTGGTCTAATCTGCCAGTCCAGGCTTCTGATTCCCCTTAATGATTCTAAAGCCTCTCCCGTCCTTCGGTTGCTGAGCGAAAGTAGAGGCATGCATCCCCAACACCCAAGTTATCCCTCTCTTCCCACGAAATGAACTTCCAATCTCAATCCTGAAGCTCGCTCCACATCTGACCTCCCATTGTACCCCTGCTCTCCCCTGGCCACATTTACCACTTAAGTTCCTGCCATGGACATTTGCGAATATTCAGTACGCTAAGCATGCGTCCACCGTCTTTTAGCTAGCTCTCTAAAATTAAAAAAGCAGAACAGTAGCTTTGAAATGAGACAAACATGTGCAATTAACTTCATATTCTGTATTCCGCTCACTTACAGGTTTTCTGGGTTTGCCAGCGCATCGCTGCAACTAATGAGTAAAGAAACCAAACCGAAACTTACCTTTCTCCCTTAAGGTTTTTGTGTATGTGTGTTTTTAAAGTAACGGTGCAGTTCTCCCAATAAGGATGAGCAAGAAGCTGCTGGATAGTTCTCTTAAGACAGCACGGAACCTAAACTGTGCTCGGCTTAAAAGAAGCAAATAAAAAGAAACGCTTTCGACCCCAAAGTCCAATGCTAAAAGAAATGGCGGAAAAAAAAAATATGAAAGGGGAGGGGAAACTTAAAAAAGAGTTTAAAAAGACGGAGAGACTACCCTCCTATTGCCGTTCAACTAAACAAAAAGGGGCAAGAAAAACAAACCAAGGAACAAAGAAAAGAGACGAAAGAACGTTTTTTCAAAAAGACGATGTCTTTCTCCTTGTTGCTTTTTAGTAGGTCGCTACAGGAGTAAGCTGCTGCATCTCTAACTGAGAACAGAAATGGGGGGAGGACGTCTTAAAAGGGAGGTGGACTGGACCACAGATTTATAGCACCGTATCACCAACCCCTTCTCTGCCTCCGCACTGCCGTGTGTGCAGCTGCCCTGCCAGGCTCCTATCCCGGGCAGCACGCGCGGAAGTATACGCCGAGTCGCGCCACAACGTAACTTGCTCATCGTCCCAGGATCCTGATTGGTCCAGACGCTTCCATTGAGGCCGCCCAGGCGGGGCAGCGTGAGACGATTGGCTACGGGCTGGTGTCACTCTCGAGAGCTCAATGGAGTCCCGTTTCAAGGTAAGTTGCGCGGGGAGGTACACTCAACACTGGCGGCGAAGGGAAATGCAAGAAGCAGAAAGAAATGTGGAAACAGCAACGTGGGAGGGTTGGAACTGTACTATCAGAGTTTGCGATATGGCACAATCTCCTTTCCTCTTAAATCTTTCTGCTTCAGAAAGATTCATTTCCTTTGCCATCGCTGCTGCATCTATGGCATATTTCTTTATAACATTAAACTCTGTCCGGTATGTATGAATCATTGAGAGCTCCCTCTCTTTGATCTCAGTGAAAGGGATGAATGTACATCCATTACTTGCCCGCATGCCTTTTTTAGTACTGTATTTTGCATTAGATGTTAGGTAATTGTATGTCTTTTATTTTAATATATGCATATTGCAGATCTCTGTCTCCTCATCACCCCCTTTTTAAAGCATCCTTTTAACATAAGGATGAAGTCAGAAATGCTGTCAAATAAAGCTGCACGGTTTGAATTTGCTTGCACTTCATGTTAGACTAGAAAAGTGTAGGATAAAAATCCTATCCAGAAAAAGAGGTACGGAGTAGAGCTAAGGTCCTTCACTTCGAGGTGTCTAATGGCTCTCAAAAAGAGCAGCTGTACATTAAGTTGGAACAAGCCACTCCTCTGTATTTGCAGACAAGTACAGTCCTTGGACGACACATGTATTGCTGACAGCAAAGATAGACGAACATTTATCAGGGCTCTTTCTGTGAGGATTTAAGAAATTTAACCAGAAGACCAAGTACTGTTAATGTTTCTGCTTTATAGAGGAAGACTAATTTATTACAACCCCATATTTTAATAGCATTCAGGAGACCAAAACACAGTTTTATACATGATAATTATTTCTTCCTCTAAGTGAAAGTGAGGTCCTGAGGATCGTCTGGATCAATATTCACTTGACCCAGGTTCTTTTCCAGCCAGAATTTTTCCTTTCAAACCTGAAAGATAACACCAACTTCCTAGACAGTTCGCACCATTCTTACACAAACAATGTAACATATCTTCTCCAGAGGCACATGCCTTTTTGAAAGGAATTCCTTTACCTGTTTACAACTAGTCGATACCTTTGAGAATGCCGGGAAAAGAAGATACAGGTAAGAGTTAGAGATTGCAAAAGGGTGGGGTGTCGTGGAGGGGAATGGGGCAGATGATAAAATGACTTGGAAGTGAGAAATACAGTAAATTGGTGTTCTTTGGAAGTGAGAAATACAGTAAATTGGTGTTCTTTGAGAGTGTCTTTGAGTATTGATAAATGATTAATGGTGAAAAAAAGACCTGTTTATCTCCTGTGTAGCCTGTATAATAATATATGAGTTGTATTACTTTGCATGACAATAACTGGGGCTTGAGAAAGAAGGCCTGAATCTATGCTATCTTATAATTTAGCATGTATAAAATTATTCCTTAACCTCCACCCCCACTTTTTACATAACAATAGCCCCCAGAGTCTTAATTTCAACTTAAAACTACTCTCTAGATCTGGGTAAAACTCATAGCAAGAAGAAGGAAAAACAGTTTGAAGAAATGGAGTCAAGGGGGAAAATACAGAAGAGTAGATATATGAATAACAGAAGACTGGGTTTGTAGTCTGCCTTCAACCTCTCCCCCCTCATCCCTAGCTCCATACAGAGAAATAAACCTTAAATGAATACAATCTGGGGAAAGTATAATACTGTTTGATTTAATCAATCTTACCTATGAAGTGAATTGTCTTTCCTTCTTGTTACCACACTCTTAAATTAACATTGAATTAGTTGCATATGCTCATATAATTTCAGTACGTTGAAGTAAATCTTTACCATTACAATTAAATAAGTGCCTTCTAACTAGGTGGAAATTAATACTTTGTTTTATTTTTTTGTACATGTTTATATCCACAAGAAAGATTTGTAGTTAACTGTGGTATATTTTCCAAAATGATAAGGACAGGTGTGGAAAGCTGGGAGTGATATGGAGTAATAAAAATCTAGCATGTGTATTATGTAAAGAAACTACGTGGAAAATAGTAAACTTGTTCATTCAAATGCAAATTGCTAAATTCTGTAGATTCAGTATTTATGGGTTTTCTCCAGCTTGGGCAGAGTGACAAAATATTATTCAAAGTATTGTCATCCCTAACATGTTGATTTTTTGTATAGGTAACATGGACTTAAATTATTTTTAAAAAATGAAAGTATCTTAAAATGCTATTTTACTTCCTTATTAAAACAGTTGTTTTTACATTTTAAAACTTTTAAGTAGATAGAGGTATCATAAGCAACATGTACTTCTTCAACTTTTAAAAATAAAAAAACATTGATTACAGCCACTTTAAAACAAGTGATATCTGGATGTAGATTTCACTTTGAAATTCATGTGCCATAGCTTGAAACATTAACAAATACATACTATCCTGTGCTTAATTAATGAGGGCTATGGGCAAATATCTCATTTTAGAATAAGCAAAAAATGCGGTGAACCCCTCTTCACTCATCATTAGGTAAAAAAATTATCCATAACATCTGAACTGGCACTAGAAAAGCACTTAAAAGACATTTGAGTATGATTAAGTCATATGAACTCTGACATATCTTCAAAGTACCTGGCATTATTTTGAATGGCAGCAGAAAAGGGAGAGATGAAGGGAGAGACTGTGAACTTGGAGAAAAAGTGTGATGTGGATAAAGTTGCAAAAAAGTAGTTCTCAAAACTGAAAAAGTAATGAATTATTTCATTAAACTTTCTATACAAAAGAACAGTTATTCACAAGAATATGTAAAGCTGTTGTGGAAAATGTCTTTTAGGATAAATAACTCCCTTAAACTAGTCCTCCTGGGGGCAAGGGAGGGAGTGATTTTACATTTTATAATATAAGGGTACTGGAAACTACTTGTAACATTTTTTAGGCAAATAAAAAAGTTAAACTATTAAAATGAGTTTACAGTGTTTGGCTTAAGGCAGTAATTCCCAACAGTAAACCTTAGATGAATAAAAACACTATGTGTTACTCTGGTGGGGTAGGGGGCTGTGGTTCATATTATTGGAAATGTGATAGTTTAATGTCTGCATGAGAAATATAGATATCATATAACTTGCTGATTACTCTTTTATTTATTCTTCTTAAAGAACTGTGTCGACTTGCCTTCCACCGTAAAGGAGGAAAAGTTGTGAAAATTGCCACTAGTGTGAATTTATACCGTGGTAACCACGCAAGAGAATGAGGCAGGAATTAGCACCATGGACAGAGATGAGCAGACCTCGAGTTAAGATTTGCAAAGCTTGACAGGGTGTTTTCTGTCCCTTTCCGTGAGACACGGAAACTGCACGTCTTGGGAATGTTTCATTCCACGGGACTTTGCGGAAAAGATTGTCCTACTCTACAGAAACTCATTTATTTTGAATTAGGCTGGCTTTTCTTAGGACTCAGCCATTGTGACAAACCACCAGGAGAGTTAGAGCCCCGAACTCTCAGCGCACCCTCCACTGTCCTCTTTTACAGACATTCCCTAGCTGGAGTGAGCCCGCCTTTCGTCAGTGTTCAGACAAAATAAATGCAAATCCAGGTTGTCTTCGAAAAGTCTGGTAAACATACTTCAGAGATTTTAACCCTCGAAATTCCCAGCTGGAATTGCAGCAAAAATGCCTCTCTGCTCACCATTGCTCCCCTCCCCCAGTTCTTCTCCCGGCTCCCTCCACCCATGGCAAGGGGTAAAGCCTTTTATCCGAAGGTGAGTGACTCCCAAGACTGTTTTGCGAAAGATCCTTTACATTGCAAACACTTTCGTTAGGGACAGTGCCAGGGGCGGCAGTGAGCGGGATCTCACACATCCTTTACTTTCTCTTTACATTGTGTCTTTAAACTCCTGTTCAAGGGGGAAAGACTAAAGAGAGCACACTCAACGAATATTCCCCCTAAATCCTGAGGTTGCTGTTTACACTTAAAGACACATGAATTGTTCATTTAAATGTTTTTAAAGCATGTAACTAGTGTCGCGGTAAACCTTTGAGGCCAGGTTAGTTCTACCTTCCCAGCCCTCCACCTACACACACACACACACACACACACACACACACACTTTTTTCCCCCAGAACCAATGTATGAAGTTCATTGCCTTTAGATGATTTGCCTGCAGATATTCAGACTAAGAGCTGTTGCACATGCCCCAGAGGGTTTCGGAAAATATATTTGCTGCCTCAGATCGATGATTATTTTATGTAGATGCTCCCACAAATGTCCCCAGATTTCCCTCCCCTCTTTTACTCAATAGCAACTTTTAGGAGGATAAACTCACGTATTTCCTGAGCGTGCAAAGGGAAAATCTAGGTGACTAGACAGGGTGAAGGAAAAAAAAAAAAAAACACGGAGGTGAGAAAGGGCGAATCAGCCTTATGTGCGTTCCCTTCAGGGATACTAACAGCCTTCTTTAAGCTTCCCCCTGGAGCCGATACATCTCATGCAAAATTAATACAAGTAATTAAAAATAGCAGTTTCCAAAGTTAAAGGTAACCATCTGTCTCAGCTGGTAGCAACCAGTCTTTTCTCCGGCCCCTTTACCGGGACCTGGGAAGAAACGGTTTTTCTGCTTCCGATGCTCGGAGGCTCTTTCTTATATTGAAGATTTATGTTTCCACTTGTGTGCGATGCACGTCTAATTTGAAATAATAAAGCCGGGCTGAACAACCAGTCAGTCAGAGCCATCCAGGGCGCTCAGCACGCCGCCCAGCCCTCCAGCACCCTCTGGTCTCTAACCCCTTCCCTCCTCCCCGACCCTCGCTCTCCTGGCCTCCCCTCCTTCTTCCTCCCTCCTCGGTTCTCACATGCGCTCACACTTTTCCCCCCACGTGTGTTCAGATCAAACCCTTGCCCCACGGAGCAAGTGACGGCACCGGGGCACGGTGACAAAGGCGGAGTTTGTGTCAGAAGAAGACTGAGGCCCGGGGAGACATAGCGGCTAGAGAGACAGCTGTCTTATCAGCCCGCTGCAGAGATGGAGATGGCTCCAGAGGTCCTCAACAGATAATCACTTGAATAGGTTTGCAATGCGCCAAACTTCACGCTTGATAAGGCCAGCCCAATGTAGAGAGAAGCCCAGATCCTGCTCCGTTCTGTTTTATCTGGGCTGTAAATTAAGAAATTGAAATTCAGGTGGCAGAGGCAGCGGTCTGCTGATAGATAGACCGCTAAAGTACACTGTCATTAAAACGCTTTCGGCAGGCAGAGGGGGCACCTGGAATGGGATATTGTTTAAAAAAAAAAAAGTAGTGGGAGGTGGCAGTAAGAAGAAGCACACCTGCCTTAAAAATTATTTGGGGAAGGAAAGCTGTGAGAAGTGGAAAAGGGACACAGCATCTGGCCCTGATTCCTAATCATAGCTACTATGAATAAACAATTTGAAAAGTACAATATGAAGTTGTGTGAAGTTTGGTGTGATGAGAGATCAAGGAACAATGCAAACCAATCTGGTATAAAAAGGAATTCTGTCTTTATCTGAGCAGGGGTGAGAGGAAGTGGATATCAAATGGACTCTAGTTTTCCTTTCATTAAAAAAAAAAAAAAAAAAAAAAAGATCAACTGGATACAGAGGAGTTACCATAAATTGAAGTTAACCTGGCCTTTTGGTTGAAGTGATAGGGCCACAGAAGAGATTCCAGGATGATTTTTACAATAGCCTAAGAAGTTGTCATCTACAGGAAAGAATCTGCTGAGCTAATTACAGAAATAACAGTTATATTTCAACTCCCTCCTCCCTTTACCCAGGTAATTGTTATAAGATAATTCAGGAAACAAAAAATTCCAGGTATGTACTCTGACACCTACCTGATTCTTACGGCATACTGTATATCTACATTCTTCTGTCTGCTGTTTTGGATATGAGGTTTGAAATTTTATGCATTATTTAAATAGATGTTTTCACAAATATTTAATATATATAATGACCAGCATATAGCCAGTGACCTTGTTGTCTCGATTCACTAATGTCTTAGTATTATACCTTGTTCTTTGTGTCTTAAGTGAATTGCAAGTTCTTGGTGTCCCTTTATGAGGTGAGTAGTAAGTATGAAAAGATACATGGCATTTTCTACAATGGCATTTATATTTTAAGTCTTAGAAACACTTATAAAAAGTTACCTTCAGCTAACAACACATAGTTAATATAGCTTTTAAAAATGAATCAATTTTCATTTTGTTTAACTTCAAAACTGTGATCAATGTCAGAATGCACTTAACTGACAACATAAAGGCTTATATCACTTTAGGGTTAGGAAAAATCAAAAATGAATTTGTTGAAAAAGAGATGAGAAAAATTTTAAGATGCTATAATAAATGTTAGCAACTACTAAACTATTTGAATAAAAAACAATTATAACTTTGAAGTTATCTGATTACTCATAGGGTAGTAAGTAAATATGTCATGAAATCTCAAAGACATTTCTGTTGAATAGTTACATGCAAAAAGTCCTTCATCTCTAACATAAAAAAATAGGTGTTTCAAGGTTTTTTATTCTTTTAAATTTGAGTGTATAGATGAATAAGTGCTATACGTATCCTTTAATGAGAGGGAAATGTATGCTTATGTAAGCTAACTTGTCCTTTCCATACCATCATTTTCCATAGAGTTATATTGGTTTAAATAATGGCTACTATATATGCATATTAAGAAATATTGTTTTAATGAATTCCAGCATTTTAGGCAAGCTGATATTATCTCCAAAAATCTGACAAAAAGGTATTTTTCAGCTTGTTAGAAAACAAGTTTGAATTAACCGCTTTAATAAGCCCCTTAAGCTAAGATTTTTATTTTTTTCTTAACTAAATTGAAAATATGCACACAATGGACAGTGTAAACTATTCTTTGTTAATACAGGTAAGAATTTTTTTAAGATGTGAATTTGCATAAAGATTAAAAGATACACTGTCAATAAGTTTGAAATGTGAAAAAAGGTATTTTATAAACTTAAATTCTAGTATTTTAAAACTAATTTTAAGAAGTGATAGTTTTATTAGGAACATAAAATCTTTTAGCATGATCTTTTAGCATGAAATTAGTATAAAACTCATTTTTATATAAATTTTTTGTCACAAAAGGAATGATATATGTGGTTTCTAAAGGCATAGCCATTCATTATAAATGATGAAAAATAATAAAATAACCAAAAATGTAAAATTAGCTTTAAAGGATTTTCAATTATAATCCCCCTCTGTGAGAAATGGGATACTATATTTTTAAGGGAAACAACCTTCCTATGATGTATTAAGGCAAAAATGGTATACGCTTTTGAGATATGCAAAAGTCCTTAATGTTTTTGTTTAATGACTAATTATAATTCTGTTACCAAAAATATCACACATAACTATGTCCTTCCAGATATAACATTTATCATCAGGTAAGAGTCAAATGAGTGATACATAATCACTTCCTATGTCTAAATAGTTTTCCTAATCTTTGACAAAAGGCCCATTTCAATTTGATTCAAGCATCCTTTGAGTGCCTAGCATGTGCCAGAATAACAAAATTAGATTAGAGACAAGAAATGCTTGAAGGAAATCAGATTATATTTTGGGCAATAATAGTAAATGGAAAATTCAAGAAGTTTAAATAACTCAGTTAATATGTTGTATAATACATATTCACAATGTCTGGTTTATGTTGCTATTGTTCGTCGTTACAAATTTTTGTGAAATATTGTTTTTAAATATATAACTTGTCAAAAAATTACTCTTTTATATAGGAAATGTAATGTTATCCTTCTAGGAGTTATAGTTTTACAAATTGTTAATGGCTTGGGTTTTGACTTCAGACACGTGGATTTGAACCTGATTTCACAAGGCCTTGGACAAGTTACTTTACTGCCTCTAAGCCTTGGTTTTCTAATCTAAAAAATAGTGATAATAATGCCTAATTTAGAATCACTGTGAAGTTAGATGTAATCATAAGTATAAAATACTTAAAACTTCCTAGCATGGAGGAAGTAGTCAATATATGGTAACTACAATTATGAGAACAAAAATGATAACTTAGCACATTTACTTGATAAAGCCAGAATTAGAATTCCTGCCTTTATATACTGTCTCTTAAATATTTTCATTAGCTCTGATTAATGTCCCAACTGATATATTTCATGGTAAATATCCTCTCACATTTCTAATTGCAACCAAGTTTAAAAGGTACCAAAAGACATAAAATCTTCTATCTGCCCTGTTACGTAACTTCAATATATTTCCCAATACAATTTCATGATTCACCCATAAAAAGTTGTGGGTCTTCAAAAAGGAACTGAGTCTGAGATCCCATTTGACTGATATAATAATAAAAACACCTTAGATTTTTATAGTACCTTTTATCACAAAAAGCTCAATGTACTTTTACATATTTATCATTGTAACCCCAGGAGGTAAAGAAGGACATAAATTATTTCTCATTTTCAGGGGGTATAACAAAGGCATTAGGAATTTAGATAACATTTCTAAGGTTAATAGAAATAATTTTACTGAATGTCAGTCTTTCTGCAATCTGTTACTCTCTTTGGCATTAATTATGGTATTGTTACTTTAGTTAGGCTCAAACGTTGTTAGTTTTGGCATTAAGTATAGCTAAATTCAGTTAATTACTTAAAATTCAGTTAATTACTTGATGAAATCAAGTTGAGTCAAATACATACCATAACAGTCCCATCAAATTAAAATATTTTGATGTTAAGACACTTTTATTATTCAGTCTTATATATGCACACATTATTCTTATTTACCATTCTGTGTTAATTTCTAAGGCAAGACTTTAAAGGTTATTACTCATTTATGGCCTTGAAAGAAACCAGTTCCAATGTACTTATCAGTCACCTCTCCCTAGGCTCATTCTCCCATCTCCATATATATTTTTATAGGCTATTATCTTTATTCCATTTACATAGGCTAACAGTATTTTCTGCTCTAGTTTTCTATTTAGATTGTGTTTGAAAAAATCTATCAAAATAAATATCCGAAGGAATATAGAGATAGACTATATAAAGGGCTTTTTATAATGGTTTTTTTGTTTTGAATGAAACAAAAATGTATAACTAACATCCTCTTGACATTATAAAACATAGAATATCAGAAGAATGCTAAAACTTGCTTACGGTTATAGTTTTGCAGTTCCCTCCTGGGCTTACATTGCTATGGATTGATACAGAGCTATAGCTGTGGACTTTCAGTAAGTGAAATGGAAGGAAACAACATTTTGCAGCCTGATAAGAGAATGAACCTTAAACTTGTAGAGGTATAAATTTATTGTAAGTCACAATGGAAAACAGACTTAATGTTTTTATTTTAAGCTTCAATAAGCATCTGTCTGCATCTTAAATGTATCATATAATTTGATAAAATTCACCCACTCAAGGTCAAGCCCAGTCATGTGACTGCAGACTTCTATGAGCAAGTGTAATTAGCACCAAGAAGAAACACATGAATACACATAGAACAGCCCGTGCTGCTGTTTATTACCATTTCACACTAACCTCTCTGAACTCTTCATGTTGATGTGATTAAATAAAAAAATCCATTTCTCTGATGGAGCATTTTAAGGCTGAGGATACTGTTGTAATAGAAATAATATTCTATTCCTTTGGTCATTATCATTCTGGTATGAGAAATTAGAGAATATGGTTGCTTGAAATGTCAGTTTTTGTAAACATGAATTGGAAGATGTAACATAAATAAATGATGTTACAGACTGTTTAAGCTGTATGAGTAACAAATCAACATTTCCTTGAATTATTTTAACACTATTTACTGTGAATTTTTTTCTCTGGATGATATTTCTGGATTCCTTGTACAGACAATAAAAGACTTTCTTTTATTCAGCACTTATTTAACTCATAGAGTACTGATATATTCTAGAATACTAATATTTCTAGATGTAAAATGAATACTAAAAGACAGGCATTTCTCCATTTATTAGTCATATCAAAAGGATACATGAAAGTTTGAGCCTCTTTGTAAGGTTTGTATACAAGAGGAAAATGTTCATATATATTACAGTGTTCAGTCCTCAGTTTTAAAAGATCTTTATATAAATCTACTCAGTTGGGTGTGTGTGTGTGTTTATGTGTGTGTGTGTGTGTGTGTGTGTGCTTTAGAGCAAATAAAAGGAGGTTCAGAGGTGAAAATTACAATAATTTGTTGAAGTAGACCAGTCTGACTACAGTTGAGGAAATCAGTTTAGTTGGGTATTGTGGTATCACATTATGCTGATTTTGAAAACCAGCAGAGGGAAGTACAGATATACAACTATTAGAAACAGGATAAACAGAATACACCTATTGGCAGCTGTGAATTCTAGAAATGCCAAGCAGAAAGATATCCAAAGGTAGAGGAATTAGAAACAACACATAAGCAGGGTTAAGAAGCTTTCGTCTAAAATTGCAATGAGGTGGCAGGTTCAGAGTATAATAGACACAGGGAAAAGAGAACAGGTAGAGAAGAAGGTTCATGACATTGACAATCATGAAAGTGTTTTGATGGCCAAATTGTTTCCACCAGCACCGGGAAAGAGAGAAGGTTCTGAGCAAATGTTTCTCAGTCCACAAGCCCACGGAAGCTGTGAGGGAGAGAAAGCAGACTAATGCACTGTGTAGCCCTCGATGCCTCTAAGGTACCTTTGTGCCTAAGGGAGGGCTTCAAAAACAGTGCTGGGAGAGCACGCACTGTGGCACTAAGCCAAGATCTCTAGATGTGGAGAAAGGAGACATGAGTTCCAGCATCGTTTCTCCCACTAACTAGCTGATTCTCTTCAGAAAGTCACTGACTACACTTCATGATTCCTAGGAGAGGACGAGATTAGTAATAATAATAATGGGTAGGTGTATTATATGCTAGGTAACATTCTAACGCTCTACATGCATTAAATCAGTTAATCCTCACAAGAATCTTATCATTCTACAGGTAAGGAAACCGAAGAAGTTAAGTAATTTGCCCAAGATAACACAGCTAGAAATCAACAGAGCTGTTTTTTCTCCCCAAATAGGCTGTTTCTAGGGCCCAAGTCCGTAGCCACTATTATTAGAGTACCTCTAAGGTACTTTCCAGATGTCAAATTTGGTAATTTAAAATAAATACAACAGAAATTACAGATGACATAACACTTGCAAGAGAACAAAAGCCTAGGGAAAATAGATATTACAATGAACATAAACACATAGAACACTTTTTATTTCAGAAATAATCATACTCTTATAGCTTGCCATGCTCTCTACTGCTGACAAATAGAAAAGAGAGAAAATTTATAGTTGGATGATTTCTTCCTTTAAAAAGATTCAAGTCAAATATAATAGGATTTTGAGAAATATTTTATATAAGATGTCCTAGGCTATTCTAACCAGCAGGTAACATTGTTTTGTGGTTTAATTATTTAGCTTCTACACATTTTAAGAAGTCTACTCCATAAACATATAGTAAACAGTTTTAAAACCATAAAAAAGATAGTGTTTATTATTTAATGAAATGTGTAGATTTTTATGAAATATTATTAAGCATATTAAACATCATATAAGGGATGTTTACTAGAACATTAAACACTGGCTATTTTGAGGTGATGGGAACTGGATTTATAGTTACTTCTTTACATTTTCTGCATTATTGGGTTTGTACAAATTCTGAGCATGCATTCTTTTTTATAAATCAGAGAAACAGGTAGTTTATTGTTTCAGAAAAAAAAAAAACTCTACAGCTCAAGCTTGAGGGCCTATAGCCACCAGGTGGGGGCAGGAGCTAGATGCTGGATGGTAAGGACCAATGACCTCTTAAAAGACAACTTAGATTAAGAGAGAGGTCACAATAACAGCCCTGGAGCTTTACAGTTTATAAACAAAATAATATTCACTTATAAAAACAAATTGAGATTTAATACACATGAAAAATAAATATGACAAAAATCTCAGAAACTGCTCTACCATTTTCTTAGACAACAATATCAGGTATAACTATCTTGTCCAATTAAAATTGCCTGATATTAATTATATACAATAACATAAACTGTTTCCCTCACTTATCATCTGTATTATGATCAAGGAATGTTCTTCTTTTCATTGAATTAATCATTTATTTTTCCCTATGAAATCCTTTCTCAAGTTGCCTAAGAATCTCATAAAATGAACCTTCATTCTCAGCCAGCAAAACCCTTAAAGTGATTTGCTTATACTTCTATGGCATATAAGTAAGTGAAAACCATAATACAGTAAATAATTATAACGAGATTGAAGAAAAACTGGCTTCCTGACAGGTACCATTAGTGAATTGCTATTTCAATGTTCTAAACAGTCACCTGAGTTAATTCAATTTTCATATTATTTAATTTTTGTCTTTAAAAATCACTCTTCAGAGGATGGAAAACTGGCTCCATGTCTCACCTGTGACTGATGGCACAGTCTCTGAACATTTTTACTTATTTCATTTTGCTATTTAGAAATATTCTAATAACACGACCAAAAATCTGACAAGAGCTATCTAACAGGTATTACTTATCTTAAAAGGAATACTGTCATTAGATTTATGACATTAGTAGAACTGGAAGATACTAAAAATACAAAAATAACAGAAACTTATTTTTAATACAATGTGTTTTAATATGCCCTGTTATTATCTTTTAAGCTTTATAAACCACAGACATATATTAATTTTTAGATACGAATGATGACCATTTTGAAAAAAACTTATTTGTCACATACCGAGGACATAAAGTGCTGCTGCCCTCACTCATGCACTCATCTGACTCATGGCGCAATCCTGAATAATTTTAAACCAAACATGACTGCAGCAATCAATTTTTGTCCAATTTATTGGGCATGAGTTAAAGCCAATTAAAAAACCATTTTTGGTGCAATTCAAGAGGAAAACTGTATAAACTCATGAAAAACAAATTTCAGTCCTAGACATGAGTCATCACTATTCTAAATATTGGTGTCAGCCCCAAATCAAAAAGAACAAATCCTAAAATTGCACAGTCCACACTGGAAACTGCATTTATCAGCAATGATTTTACACAATTATTAATATTTTTATAAGAAATTGACCTGAAAGGAAAATCATTCTCTTCTGTCTCATATCTGAATAATTTTTGCAATGAAATTAATAGGTAGTTTATAGCAGTTCCTTGAGTTTCTGCATTAAAAACTGAGGTAGAAAGTCATTGTGACCTTTATATAAAGAAAGCAAAATATTTTACTTGTAATTTTAAAGTATCTTTTACCTATTAGACCATGTCTTCTTTCACATGAATATAGTAGCTCTCTTTTAAGGCCATAAAATGAAACAATCCCTGTACGCTCCAGGTATTCTTAGGGTAATCAAAGCAGCAAAATTGAAGCTTCTAGGTTGGAAATTACAGCTATAAAATACATCCATACATTTTCAATCTGTATATTAAAAAGGCCTTTCAAGTTCAGGGTTGTCTCAGTTAAAAGTATTCACGCAGACCTGAATTCTGGTTCTGCCTCTCTTGTGTCCTTGGTATATGACTTTGGGCAAGTTGCCCAACCTCTCTAAACCTCAGTTTTCTCATTCTTAAAATGGGTATTAAAAATAATCTACCTTTTAAGGCTGTCATGAGCATTAAGTGACTCAAGTATTTGTCTGACAGAGAGTGAATCTTCACTGGATGACAGAACTGGATAAAGGAAAGCCCAGTGGTTCTAACACATGGCTGTGCATCAATGCCTCAACCTGTGAGGTTTTTCAAGTACAGGTGTCTCCTCTTTACTTCAAGAGATTTCACTCTAATTCTGAGGTGTAGTCTAAGCACTTATGTTTATTTAAAAAAGCTCAACAGATGATTTTGATGAACAACTGATTTAGAGCAAAAATCGGTACAGGTTTTTCAATTGTGCAATTAACATGGAGTTAAACAGTGGCTTGAACTATTTTGGTTATTTCTGTTGAGCAGATTAATTGGAATAATTGCCAATTTTATACGTTGTGTTATACTGAAAAAGATTTAACTAGGACATCTTTAAAAGATTTTATTTACATTTATATTGCTATAAGGTCACAGAATAAGTGTGATTTTCTGCAACTTCCTATTAGTAAAAAGAAAGAACATGTGAGATAACCCTGGGAAGTTGCAGTCATTCCACTGGCATAGATATATTTTACTGTTTGTTATGTTTCTTACTTCTATTTAATAAACATAGGCAGATAAGCCAGAATTATCTAATCAGTTTTTTCGGAGTTGTATTTTCCCTTTGAGTTAGTTCATTTCTAACTGTCCTACTTCAATATAAGTAAGCACGCTCCTCAGTGATAGAGATCAGGTGGTGCCATGCTGTTACGAACAGAAAGTACCAGAAAAATATACATGTTGGACTGACACAACCACCCCACAAGTTACTCACCATGATTGTTTAATAGAAACATGCACATTTTCCTTGGGATCTAATTTTAAATATTAACAGAAATCAGGACTCTCCTTAATATCCTCCCATTAGTGGAAATTAATTTATTAGATGAACAACCTGTTACCTTGGAAGGAAAAGAGATATGTCCTAGTAGACCTTAGGTATTAGCAATGTCAGTAAAGGTGGCAGCATCAGCCTAGGGGACCAAAGAACAGTCAGGTCCTAGAAATATCAAGAGAAGATGATGAGGAGGTAAGGAAACCAAGCAGATAGTTTCCACCATTTGCCTACAGCAAGTTTGGGTGCAGCTGGTACATTCTCAGGCTTTTATAGACCTTCTTGGTAGAAAACCAGAGTGATTTACATGCTGGCACATCTCTATACAGAAATTCAGGGAAATTCCAATGCTGCTACACCACCAGACAGTTTTTAATTTAGAGATTCTAGAGAACAGACTTTTGTTATACCCTCTCTCTGAATTTAAGAATGGAAACTGCATAGATTACCTAAGGGCTCACTGGGAGAATACTTAGTCTCTGGGGACTCCCTACCCTCGGGTTTTAGAAATGACTCTGCCATCTAAATATAATTCAACAATTATGTATTGGCAAAATGTTGGTAGATCAAGGAGATGTTGATCAAGAGGTTGATGAAGGAGCTGGTATGCCTAGATTATAGTTTTTCAACTTTTGTGAATCACTATGTCTCCACATGTAAAGGGAATGATAATGTTTGCTTGTTTTACTTTGTAGGGTTATTGTAAAGCTAAAAGTAAGTGTATTAACACTGGAAAATTTTTTATTGGCACAAGAAATGAGAGGAAAATAATTTTTAATTGATATAACTTTCTAGTAAATTATACAAATGCCTGTCAGAAACATATTTCCTTTTTTTAAATTAAGTAAACTTTTTTCATTTTCAGTATGATTCTCCAAAGTTTCAAAATCAACCCTATATTAAAACTTCAAAAAGTTAAATTGCCTGACACTTGCTGAAATATCATGGAACACAAAAATGAAAATCTATAGAAAATTCAGAACCTTCCATTTCTTTTTTGGTTTATGAATATAATGTTTTATACAATTGGTTTAGAAAACGTGGCTCTTTGAAATTTCAGAAAGGAGAGAGCCCTTTCAGAGATTTTTAACCAGCAGAGAATTGCATTCTCACAGCTGGAAGCTGAACAGTTGTTGACTCTGACATTTTTCTGTTCCCCTGGGTGAGAGTTCAAGGACCCTCTCTATGCCATCAGGAGGAGAGCTAGTAAAGGGGTCAGAAACATGTTCCAGTGCAACTCAATTCCAAGGCCACCCTAGAGGACTGGAGAACAGATTAACTCAGAGCCACTGTCACCCAAACGGTAGAGACAGTCTCCCTGTTGAGGAAAACCAGCCTCCATGAGAATTTACTTTCTGACTTATGTCCAGATCTCAAGGCTTATATGACCTGAAGGACCCTTGATATTGGCCAGTCTCAGGAATTCGGTGTCCTTTTAGAATATATCAATATATGTCCCTTTTTTTTTCCACATATATAGGAAATTTCCCTTTCACTCAGAGTGCATTGCTGGGTGCTTCTTGGTGGATACTAAATAGCTAACTCCATTTTGATTTTATAGGAAGAAAAACAAACAAAAAAGAATATTTCAGAATAGCTGTCACTGCAGCACTATTTATTGTATCCACTAGAGGACTCCTCTCAGAATAACTCAAAATCTCTCCCTTCTCATTCTCTATGGCCTCTGGCATTTGATGCTCAACTAACTCTTGAGTTGGGCCACTGGCTACATATCAGTGTCAGAATGAAAACATTTCCCCTACTTTAATACCTCCTGCTAGTTCAATAAAGCGATGTTTAAATAACTGAACTGGCTTCAATGAACTGTACTTGCCATTTTTTCCTGTTTCTTAGCTAGATAAAATGGAGATAATTAGGAAGTGGATGAGCAGGTTTAATGAAAGCCAGTTTCTTTTGGTATACTCCTGAAGCAGCAATCATCATCTGTTTGGCTTTTGAAGAGCAACAATTATAATCACTTAAACCCCCAAGGGGAACAAAAATAGAATTTACATTAGCATATAAAATATACAGCTGGATTGGGCAAGCCTACAAAATTCTGGGGAAATCATTCTAATCTGAATGCTATTCAAACTCACAAGTAAAATGAGTTCAAGAGTATTTTACATACTTCCTTCCTATAAAGTAATACATATAACAATATTGAGAGGATTTTCCTAAAAATGAACACAGGGAAATAAAAAATTGTTGCCAGGAGAGAATCCCAGAAGGAATAGGCTAAACTGTATTGTCAAGATATCAGAGAGGAAAATGCATAATGATATTCACACAAAGTACTAATCACTCTGAAATGAAGGTTTTTACCATAAAGCTACACACATTTGGGAGTTTAAGAAACAAATTTTGTTCGGATCACTGGTATAACTTATTCATAAATAAGGAAAATTTCAGATTAATAGTACTTTCCTTCTCTTCCACTGCAAATGTGAAAGTAATACAAAGGAAAGTGAAATTGCTTAAGTTGATAACCTATTGTTATAAAACAGAACTGTTTCCTATTTTAAACATTTTCATATCATTTCCTCTCAAATAATCTCTTTCTTACCCCCTTTCTAATTCTAGCCCAGATCACAGGCAATCTCCCTCATCATTTACATTATTTAATTACTTTTGCTTTTGTATGTCTTTCACAATTTGCAAGATACTTTTTTTTTATTGGTAGAGCATAGAAGAATAAAAATGGGGCCTGTGCTTGATCCATTATGCTACTAGAAACAAAACACTAACTTTAATCAATATATTAAAGGCTTTCCCGGCTGTGCACATTTGTCAAAGGCAGTGTATCTGAGAAATTACACTAATGAATCTTGAAAAACTCAGCATCCTACACAGAAAACTTGCTCTCTCATCATAAGTACATATCAATATGTAAAGACAAGAAAAACATATACTTCATCTTTCTGTATATTATTTGAAGAGCTAGTGCTACATTTCTTTAAAATGGAAAAGAAGTCAGTAAGCAAAATTCCACCTCCACTGAGAAGCCTTCCTGAATACCTCACTAAAGCCAACCACAGGCATATTAGCGAAAGCTTCTTCTGGACTCCTAAAAGCACTTTTTACATTTATCTGATACCAATTATCTAAGTACATTATAACCATCTGTTGACATGTCTATCTATCTCTTACACAGACTATGCATTACTTGACAGCATAGCCAACATTTCCAGCCAAGTATTATCAGTTTCTACCACCATGTCTAACCCATGTATGTAATAATGTCTGTTGAATGAAGTGTATCATTCACTGCATCCTAAGACATCAAAATGTTGTGGTATCCATGGTAGGAATCAAACTTACATATTAAATTCCATCTCTGCAACAATATCAGATTGAATGATAAATTAAGCACTAAGTAATTAGAAATTCAAAAGTCTAGGTTTCTGTAGCAATCTTAGCACTAATTATCTTTAACAAAGGATGGTGGTAGCATTTTAGATTTTGTTAAATATTTATAATGTTAATCAGCTCTTTACCTATCCCATAGTTAATTATTTTTACAGAAAACACTTGAAGAGCTGAGTTCTTAGTTCTTATTGGTAATGACCTCAGGTTTCATTAACTTTATAATCTCTATTTTAAAAAAATTAAATGCATTAACATTGCCTTCTCAGTCTCAGCCTTTGTCAATGTCTGTCAAGTGAGGCAGTATCTAGCTTGTATTACTCTGCCCTTTCTGTAATGCTGTGAGAGGCTTTAAAAATCTACAACATATAACATATAACTTTACTGTGAACACAGAATGTAATGATTTAATATTCAAAAGCATTTACAGGGAGAATTGTGGTGCATAGCTTGAAGGATTCCAGGAACTATGCAGTAACTTCCTTAAGATCCTTTGGTTTTTTTCTTACTTTAAACATAGTCCACATTTTTCCTACCACTTTTCCAAGTGAATTATCATTTTGTATAAAGTTATGACAAAGCAGTGGAGAGGTAGAAGAAAATAGACTCCAGAAGACCTATCCTAAAATACTCCTGGATTTTTAGTTAATAATAGTTAATATTCTTATTAAATTCTATTTTGAAAAATTAATTATACCATAAATTTAAAAATGAACAACTGCTTTAATAACTTTCCCTTTTAGCTTCATATTGATATGACCATAACTTTTATATGTATACTTACACATATTCATTATTGATATAGACAGATTTGTACACTTTAATGAATTTGAATGGAAAGAAAAATTGTATAGACGGTCGTATGATTTTAGTACATAATCATGTAATATAAATTTCCACATCAAGGATGAAACAGAAAATTATATGAACATTTCATTAGCTATAATAAAAACTTAGCCTGAATTTTATTTGAAATTAGACCAGTAACTAAAATTAGTTTTTGGAGTGGTAATAACTCAGGGTTTTTTCCAATATCAAAGTGAAACAGAGTTGAATGGTTGAATGCTGGAATACTGTGGGGTTGAAATGCTCAAGCCTCGTAATTCTCCCCTTTATAACCTGGTTCTTAAAATTCCAAAATTATCTGACCAAAAAATCTATTAGTACTTTCATAGTAATGTGGTTTAAACATGATTAATTTGGATGGTTTCACTTTATAAAAAATTGAAACTTATAAAATGGGATGTATCAATTTTTTTAAGTTATTCACTTAACAAGATCATTAATTCAAACACTATTTTAAAGTGTGAGCTCTCTGCATTAAAAAAAAAATTAAAGCAATTAAAAAAAATTTACCCAAAACAACTTAGAAGCCCATTTACTGCATAAAGTGCAGAAAGAGTTATTTTGAGTGCTTTCATTTATTCTCAGGCGAAAAGTGAAATATTGAGCAGTTTTTTGTTGAATGTCAATGATGTCCTTAAACATTTCTTCATTGTTACTTAAAGATGCTTGAATGAATTACCTTGATAAACTCTTATCATCTCTACTCCACATCTAAGCTAATAAACCCAAGAATAGGCAATATTTATATCCCAATCTCTCAGGTCCAAAGATTTTATAAACAAAAAAGATCAAATTTAGAGCATTTTTATGGGAAAGGATGTTTTCTCTGTATTTATTAGAAAGTCTATCATCTTTAATATTTAAAAAGGAATCATATAGTAGGGCTCTATTTGAAACTTTTTATTTTCTGTATCACTTACATGTTTCCTTAGTTCACAAAATGAAGGCAGCTTAAAAAATTCCCCTTAATCACTGTGTTTAGAAGTTAATTGATTAAGTATATCAAAGTAAACTCTTGCTTAGAAAATATATATTACGGTAAAAAATATCAAATGATTTGCTACCTATAAAAATCATATAACATTTTATTATATTAGCAAATATAACTGTAATTAAAATTTTAAAAGTCTTGAAAATGAAAAATTAAATCACATTTTAGTCATTAAAATTGTAAAAATCACTGCTTATTTAAGTTTCCTTTTAAGGAAAACTGGGTACAGTTAGGTCTTCCTTTTATTTAGTGGGCATTTTTGCTATTTATTTTAAAGTATTTTTGTCATTATAACTGAGTTAATCTTTCTTTTTGTTTTTGGAATGGAATTGAGAATAAATTCTCCATAATTAATGTCCCAAAAAATAAACAACCAGACGAATCAGGCTATGTATCCAAACCCAACTTTGGTTTTGTTAGAAATATTTCAGTGAAACTTTTTTCTTCAAAAATGTTGTATTGCAAAAGTGCCAAGATTGACAGGTAATCCTTACCCTCAGAATTTGGGGCAATTACATGAGTTTTATGTGGAGGGCCTTTTAAAATTTAGTAGCTAGAATCTCCTGTCCTTCTATTATTTGATTCTCATTTTGTTTGATTTTGGATCCAATTTTGGAGTCAGATAGATTTTGATTCACATCTTCACTTCATGGTTCATGAGCTATCTTACCTTAGGTACTCACTCTCTAGGTGAAATAAAAGCTACCATCTAAAGTGTTTTGAAGATTAACTGACATACTATATATAAGGCACTTACATACGTGATTGAATTCATGACTGGATCATAGCAGGTAGACAACACATGTTAACTATTAAAAGTTAACGTCTTTAAGATTTTAGATTGTGTATTTGACATACGATACATACTACTTTTAATACCAATTAGAAATAATAAATGAAGATTATTTTTGCATTTTTAAAATTATAATGTCACATCAGCCATTCTTTTTTGCCTTTATGCTTGCAGGTACATTTCATGCCCTGGACATGGTACAAAGGGCAAAACTTGCAATGTACCATTAGATAACCTGGCTGCCATCCACCTTCACTTCCTGCATCTCACTTTTCTCCTTTATGCATGAATATTTTTTCACTTAAAGTGAGTCACTGTTATTGGAAACAATGACTTCCTATCAGAGCATTGCTTAGTTGAAAACACTTAAGAATTTTGTGCTTATGAACATTATAAGCCTTCTGCTATTTGTAAGATTTATTCTAATAAACTGAGGTTCAAGAAAAATACCAGAACATGACCAGCGTATTTTCAACGTGCCAATAACATAAATAGAACATTTATAATTTTGGTATAAAAGTAACTAAACTGAAAATAAAAATATTTGTATTTTGTAGAAAAAATTTGGTTATTACACTTTTACATTTTAAATTTCTATGTTAAGAATATTTAGCAAACCTAAAATTGGCACAGAATTATAGTGAGGGAAAGTATGAGGACTATATAGCATTAAATATATAGCATTAAAGAGTCTAAATAGGCAGTTGAACTACATGCACTATTAATTATCATTTAGAAGATAATTTTCAATTACCCAGCTTATTTTAAATATTAATTTTTAATGAATCACTTAACTGAAACAGTATTTTCAGTGTTTAGGTGAAAACTAAGTAAAGTTGATGGCTTGAGATTATGATTATGATTAAAATAATTCTGAATAAAGGTGTTTTTCTCCACATGTCAAAGTAATATAATTTTACATGTATATAGGACATATATTTACTTATTTATAAATATCTATACATCAGAATTAGATAATGAATTCTTACTTTGTTTAGCACTGTATACATATAGTTCAAGGTATTTATTTTTAAAGCCCAGGTAGTGTTAGTAAAGTTCAAGATTCATTATAAAATTAAATCCTATGATAGTTGAGTAATATGATCTAAAATGAATTATATAGTTAAGAACATTGTTAGCTGATTGTCTGTGGTCTAAGAATATTAGTGGGTAGGAGAAGCAAACCTCCCAACTGAAATTCTTGCAAATACAAAGATATACTATGTTCTAATCTAAACTCTTCTGAGATTTTTTTCACAAATTTTACTGAATTGATTCCTCTTGTACCAACAAATTCGTAGTTTGACCATTTTGGTGTTTTAGGTCTCAAACTGAAAACTGTTTTAAGGATAGTTATTGCAAACAGCTAGACTAAAATCAATAGTGATAGTTTTGGAAGCTGAGTGCATAAAGTATCACTTTCCTGTGATAGTTACTGGTGAACTACGGTAACTTCAAGTAGAATAGGCAAAAAATAAGTCAGTTGTCAAAAGAAGTTATTAAAATATATGCCCACTAAAATACATTAACCTTTACTGCGATACAATTTGTATTTTTTATTTTCTGTGTTTCCTGTGATCACAGGAAGTTTATAGTTAATTTAAAAATCTTTATTTCAAAATAGGTCTTGAGAAATGTAGCCACATGCAATTATATCTTCACATACATAAATGAAAATTAAGAATGGACTCAACAAAACAATTCCTTTCAGTAGGTATTTCTGCTTCTATCCCATCCTTCAAATGAGAAAACTGAGATGGCCTTGCCTCATTAGAGAATAGGCAGGTCCATTCCAACACAGGGCATCCCAGTTCTCTCCATGGCAACAGCCCTGGATAAGTTAAAAGGCAACTGAAAGTTTTACAGCTACTGAACATTATTAATCCTTTTTTTTCTAAGTGCAGAACAGGCCAAATTTATAATTCTCCAGAGCAAAGGCTTTTACCCAACTTGGAATTGTTTACTTTGTCACAAATACTGTGTTGAATGGCTATTCTTGGAAAACGAGTAAGATAAAGGGGCAAAACCCAGGAATCCATTCCTGGAATATACCTTCTATTTTAAAACAAAATGGGTTAATTAGGAGAGGATGCCGATGAAGGACTCTTGAATGAATCTGTACACTTTAAAACCTGGGATGAATGGGAAGAGGGAGGGGAGTAGAGGGTAGTGGGAAGGAGGGTTAATAAGCAATTCTTTTCTCCAGCCCCAAACCTTTCAAGACCACAACTTTGCAAATGTATTATCATCATTCAGCATTTAAAATTTGTCTAGGAATGCTGGCTTCAAATGTTGCTACCTGAGGAAGTGTGAGGAAGAATGGTCTAACTGCAGGTGGGGACACATAGTTGTAGTAGCCGAGGATGACCCCACTGTTCCTTTTCAAGATTTTGATCAGGAATGACCCAGCTAATGTGCCGAGTTCAGGAAGTCAGAGCTTCAAGGTTCTTTTGAAACCAGACAATAACCTAGTTCCCTCCGCCTCCCTTCCCTACACCTCTCCCCTGCTGACTGCCAACTCTCACCCATTTTAAATGCATCAAGCCTATTACCATCCCAGGAGTCTCAAACATATAAATACACAACTTGTCCGCTGACCATAGTAGAGAGAAAAAACAAAATCAGCACTACTGGTTTGTACGGATTTCTTTTTGTTGTTGTTGAACCAACCCCTCCTCCCAGCCCTCAACCCTTTGTGTGTGAGGATTCCCCTTCAAACCACCCACAGACCGAGCAGACGAGAAGAAATGGTAATTTTCTGTTTAAAAGTTCACTTACCACGGCAACCTCATATTGCTTTGTCATGCTTTTTGCACTTAAATTTTCAAAACTGCTTGTGCTGGGCGCAGAACTGGGAAGGCAGGGCTAAAGTATCTCTAGTAATCATAACAGAAAGGAGAGAACATTCACCAGTCAGAATTACATTTAAATACACAATCAAACCCCAGAGCAGGACGCACGGTTCAGAACACAGCAGGGAAGGGGTGGGGGTGGAAAAAGCCAAGCTACCAACACAAAAGGTAAAGGGGAGAGTTGAGTGGTTGGAGGGGAAATTGATCCAAGCCGCCTTTTGACCGTGGACTGGCGTAAAACCACCACTACCCCACCACCATCACCCCCCCGGCCCCAGCACCCCCGCGATTACCCGAGTGCCTGCACTTGCCTCCAGCCAGCTCAACTGCAGGAGAGGAAAGCCCCATCTAAGTTCACTAGCCCTGCCAGTCTTCCACTGCCTGATGGGTTCCTTCAGGAAAACACTTCCAGAGGCATTCATCCACTTGAGGTCTGGGTTGGTTGCTGCTGCGAGGCTGCTGCTGCGAGCAGCTGCTAGGATCGTTGCCGTCTCGTTCCTGCCTCTTTCGCGCTGCACAATAGCCCCGGCTGGGTGCACCTCATTAAGCCAGCCGAGAGCCCCAGGAGCAGGGCAAGCGGTGCGACCGCGCTGCCCCTTTGTAATGACTGTATGATGGATGCAACCGAAGGGTGGGGTCTGGGTGGGTCAACACTGTTAATGACAGTATGTATCATTCTGTCTGTCGTCCAGGAGAGCGAAGCCCCCTGCCCTCGCCTCAGGTCTCTCTCTCCTCCCTCCCTCGTCTCCATCTCTCCTCTGTCTCTCCTCTCACTCGGCGCGCGCACACACGCACACACACTTCGCTCCCTCTTCCCCCACCTCCCTATGGCATTTTCTGCATTCAGTGCTCAAAAAAATCATGAACAGCATCGGGTAATTTCCACCTAAACCGATTACGGACGGGCGAATTTATCCAAACACTTGAGGAAGGAGAAGATCCTAAAATCGAAAAATGAAGGCAGAAGGGGCGAGGAAAGCGGGGTGGAGTTGGATGCCGGAGCAAGTGGGACGTGAACTGGCCAATAGTTTGCAACTGCGGGTTCACACGCACCGCCGGCTCGGCGCTGCCCGGAGGCGCGGGACGCCGCTTCCACGTGCACCGCGCTCCTCCCCGCGCCCGGGACGGTCTAGGGGCGGGCTGCACGGTGAGAAGAGCGAAATGGATCAAACAAGCCCGAGGGGCCGTGGCTGGGGCGGAAACTAAAGGAAGAACTCCTGCACCCGGGCTGCGCGCAGCCAGTCGAGGAAGAACTCTGCAACCGGACCGAAAGGGAGTCCGACCCACTCGGGAGGGGCTGCCAGGAGGCTGGAGCCAGTGTCAGGGTCCGAGACGGCCTCGTCGGGCGAGGGCTCCTGCCCCCGGCGATGGGGTGCCCCCTCGGAGCAACACCCCCGTCCCGCTTCAGAGCGTCAGCCCCACAGGTGCGCAGCGAAGTAACCACGTTGGGGACCAGACCCCCGCCTCTCCCTCTTGCCTTCTCCCGACCCAACACCCTCTTTGAGTCTCCCCTGTGCTGGCCGGCTGACCCAGGGAGGCCAAAAAAGAAAAGAAAAGAAAATATCTCTTGCTCCCTTTTAGGGGAGCCTTGGATCTTTGTCACCCCACTGACTCCACCCCGTTGACTTTTTCCCCACCTTTCGGCTTTGTTAATGGTCCCAAGAACCTAGTTCACAGGCACCGATTTTTCTTCTATAGGAAAGCCTTGCAGAATGATTTTTATTTCCCTACGTGAACAAGTAGACTTATTTTTACACTCAACCTCCCGTTTCCAACTTAACTGTGATGCTGTACGTTCTTGATGTAGCTACAAAGCGCCTTCCAGACATCCTGAGCAATTTCTCCAGAACTGTGTGGATATTTATTTACGTTTATTAGAGTTTATGGAGCACCACTTCTCCGACTCTGTGTAATACACTTCTGTTTTTATCATTGTTGTCTTATAGCAGCTAAGAGAAAGCAAGAAGCATAGAGAAAACAGGGCATTTATGTCTAATGAAGCATCTCTCCCTTTTTATGTCAGCCATTTATTTATGAATCAGTTAAAATTTGTGTAGGTTGTGCAGCCTGCTCTAGGCCATGGGATAGCACTAAAGATTTTATGCCACTCCTCAAAGAGCTTCTGATCCACAGGGAAGGCAAAAGAACCTTCAGCTCTTAATTGCTTCTAACAAGAAACCACTTTTAATAGATGGGAAGGAGAGACCTTGTCAGAAGGCTTTCAGCAAAGAAAAGGAACGCTGTAGTGCTGACCTCAGTGGTTCTTTCAGGTCATAAACCTGCAAGGCCTCAGAAGTCTCCCTGCCTTTTTTTTTTTTTAACCAGTTGCTTTTCCCACCTTTTTACAACTATTGTAGTACCAGACTTCTGTTCACATATTTCCTAAAATTAAATATAAAGGCAAGGGTAGGGGGCAGGGGAAGGCCAGTTAGAATTAGTGAGAAATCTAAATTGACTAATTAATCGACTAACAGTAACACTAACTTAAGCTTGCCTAAAAGAAATCCTTAGTGATATGCCTTAATAAGTAAAATTAAGAATTATATATAATTATGTATCATGCATAATTGTATAAAATTAGCAAAATAATTTTTTTTATGTAAATAGCTCTTTATAAGGGCATCTGAAGACTGTTCAAACATTTCCTCTGTTTTTTGAGTTGGAGTCTTGCTTTGTCGCCCAGGCTGTACTGCAGTGGCTCGATCTCAGCTCACTGCAGCCTCTGCCTCCCAGGTTCCAGCGATTCTCCTGCCTCAGCCTCCTGAGTATCTGGGAATACAGGTGTATGTCACCACACCTGGCTAATTTTTGTATTTTTAGGAAAGACAGGGTTTCACCACGTTGGCCAGAGTGGTCTCAAACTCCTGAGTTCAGGTGATCCGCCTGCCTCCGCCTCCCAAAGTGCTGGGATTACAGGCGTGAGCCACAGCACCCGGCCTCTCTTACATTGTTTTACTAATAACATTGCATAATGAAAAAGATGAGTATAAAATAGTTGAGAGTTGAAATAGTTAATGGATTTTGTATTATGTTATTAATTGTAATCATAGCAAAAGTTTATTAAAAATTTATTATTAAATTTCTCAATTTCTTTAAGACCTAGATGGGCAAGATACTAAATATGTTTCTTGGAATACATCATCTTGATTGAAAACTACCAGGATATTTTTGAAAAAATAGCTCACTAGCTGGCTGGTAAGTTTGTTTACAATGGACTTTACAATAATGGTGGTAGGCATACTGGAAGATATCCACTTTACTAAGTTCATTTTTCTGTGTTCTTTTCTGCTTCTCTAACCTTGAACTTTAGTCAGGGAAAATGGAAGGAATGGGAATGCTAACCAATAGAAGAAAGATATTTTCTTTGAACTTTGAAAAACAGACTTAAATAATTGAACCATAAATTTAGAAACCGGGGCTTTTAACAAATGAAAATGTTGAGATGTGTAAAAACAGCTCCCATGGGTATATGCACCAAATGTGTTAACCTTGTGATACAGAAGATTGCACCTGGGAGAAGTTAACACCATTGGAGATTATTAAGACTTACCAACTCACTTAGCTTTAATGTAGAGAACTTGAGCCAAGTATGGAACACAGTTGTACTGAATTGGCAAGAATTATACACTTTAATGTAAATAAATTTTTTTTCTGGGAGGTAAAGATATTATCAACCCTCCCAAAACACTTTAGATATTTTTTGAAAAGATTACTGTCCTGCAAAAAATGTTTATCCTCATCCCTGGGATGCAAGGCTGGTTCAACATATGCAAATTAAAAAAAATGTTTATCCTACCAAAAGTTTCTAGCCTACTTCATAATAACCTATATGACAGTGTTAGTACCACTTGGAAAAGATGTTTAATATCTGAATAAGTTAATATGTTCTATTTTCTACTTTTGTTAATGGGATTATAGATGTGATGTGTTTCAGGTTCTGTGTTATCTATGGCAGGAAAAAATTTGAGGGCAGAAGAGTTTCTTTGGTGTACATCAAGGATTACATTATAATCAATACAAGCAAACCAAGTCTGGAAAATATATAAGCTAGGTATTAAGTAAGTAATTCACTGTCTATGAATCTCCTACCAGTGGGTGAATGTTGAGAGTCATGTAAGGGCTTCAGTGGCTGATGGAATACAGTTGTTCATCCCAAGCAACCTTGGCTATCCTTTTAGAAACTTCTCAACAAGTTCTGCTTCATGTAAGGACAAGATGATTGTCTAAGAATCCAGTAAGGCTTTTAAAGATTCTCCTTCATGCTACCTTTGAAAAGCAAGTTCAACACTCAGTCTTTCAGAAAGCATTTGTTTGCAAGCTATTAAGATTTCTTTATGCATGTTACAGAGCAGAGTTTCTGGAGTCATACAGAAATTGGTTCCAATGCTTATAAACTGGGTAACTAGTACAATTCTCTTAATTACTCTGGATCACACTTCCTTCTTTAGTAAAACTAAAAGAACAAGGACCAACTCCTACAGTTGTGGTGATTTAATGATACAAAGTGTAAAAACATACTGCCTAGTAAAAGGTCAGTCCTATTGAGACAGACATTTTAATTTGGCTCACTCGACATGAATTCTTAACCTCCTCCCTCCTTGTTTTACTCTAACTTAGAGACTAAGAAATTGAATATTTCATTTTCCAGTTTTCTTTGCAGCTAGTAGTGGCTGTTTCACATAGTTGTGGCAAACTAAATGTAAATAGAGCCGGGCACAGTGGCTCACGCCTGTAATCCCAACACTTTGGGAAGTTGAGGAACATAGATCACCTGAGGTCAGGAGTTCAAGACCAGCCTGGCCAACATGGCAAAACCCCATCTCTACTAAAAAGTACAAAAATTAGCCGGACCTGGTGACGCGTGCCTGTAATCCCAGATACTCAGGAGGCTGAGACAGGAGAATGGCTTGAACCCAGGAGGTACAGGAGTGAGCAGAGATTGTAGCCATTGCACTCGAGGCTGGGCCAGAGTGAGACTCTCTCAAAAACAAAAAAATGTAAATACATATTTGCTGGGGAACCTTCTCAAAATGCTTTTGTTTTCCTTATGAAAGACAAATAGCAACAGCTGTCACCACTTTTTGCTGCTTCTACCTACCCACTTCTTCCTACATGGTATGTGTGATGTCTGGAGCTAGAGCACCAATAGATGTGAGTTGAAGGCCAATTGCTGCAAGAAGGTAAAGGAAGATAGGAAGAACGCGGGCTTCTGATAGCAAACTTGACTTGTTCTGTTAGTCCTGGACTGTCGACCTTTAGACATCTTGTTGTATACGCAAACATAAACTGCTCTTTAGTTCAGCCATATTTAACTGAAAATTACTGACATATCTGCCACAATTGTTGTAGTTTTCTGCTTTTAAATAAAATCTGCCTTGATTATCTATATGACTTTGAATGTCAGCCATTTTGAAGAATTTCTGGTAAAAAACTTCTCTGAGACTCCACCCATGCACCTATGACTATGTCACTGGTTTGGGTTTGGATTATCTGCTCAAATTATTGAAACTGGAGTGGGTTTGTAAGGAACATTTATTTTTAAAATCCCACAACTGACAATTCTTTTTGAGGAAGCCACATAATTGTACTAAAAGAGACTGAACCTAATATGTATATTGAGTCTAAATATCTTTTCTCTTTCCTTCAATAATGTATTTTTGCTTTTGTTTTCAAATAAACATACTGGGATGTATTTATCTTTGAATATATTTATATTGAAATATTCAGAATATTCACTTTGGAAAATTATAAAATATTTAATTGATGATTCTAGTTTGGCGCCATAGCTCCACACATTTTTTTTTTTAAATACAAGGTCTTAATCTGTAGCTCAAACTAGAGTGCAATGGTGCCGTCATAGCTCACTGTAACCCAGACTCCTGGCCTCAATCTGCCGTCCATCTTCAGCCTCCCAAAGTGCTGGGATTATAGCACGACCCACCATGACCAGCTTCTATACAATTTAAAATGTCCTCTTTAGGAGTCATGTTTACAATGTGAATCACAGTTTTGGAGAATGTCAGCAATGTGGCAATATTATCCAATATGTTCTCTGAGGATTGTATTTAATCTAGGAAAATACCCAAAATGTTGTTCAGAATCAAATCAAGTAAATTAAGTGAGCAATCACCTAAAAACTAGATAATACAGGATTTTTCATTGTTGTTACAAACAAATTTAGGTATATACACAAAATAATAAGATCTAGAACATGTCTAAAATGTGTTATAACAGGGATGGCATCTTTCACATAAGCATATGTCTTCCCAAGGGACTGCTTTGGAGGCCCACACACTTGGTCACTTGTGTTAGCTAAACATGTCAGTCTCATAGCTACTTTCAGTTGTAATTTCTTTGAATAACCAGATGTTTCCTTTTCACCTTTCCCCTTCCATTCTGTCATAAATTTCTTATTCTGAAACAGACTCAGTATTCAATTGATTCAAAGCTATTTTTGTAGTACTATCACTTTACTGCAGTTGATTAAAAAAATGTACAAGTAGCAAGACAGAATAGTGCCATGGATACGATAGTAAAATTTTGAATCAAACAGAATTTCATTTGAGCTCCAACCTTTCCACTTACTAGCTGTGTGATTTGAGTGGTTATTTAATCATTTCAGTCTGGTTTTTTATCTGTAAAATGAAGATTAAAATAGTATGTCTCTTAGTGAGTTGTCCTGAATATTAATTAGGATAATAAATATGGGGTTTGTGTATAATACTGTGCATATAGTAAGTGATTAATAAGCATTACTTATGATAATACCATGTTAGGCAAATAGCAGGGTCTTTGAAATACTTAAAATGTAAAGAATATTAGGCCATTTATAGGCATTGCTACCAGTAACTGCAAATCTAAAAATAATTTAGCTAATTATGAGTTAATCATGGATAGCTAACTTAGACTGATCTGGATGTTTATCTATCACTTTGTTTGATGCAGTGAAAAGAAATTTGGTCCTAAAATAGCCCTAGCTCCAGTGTGTGATGTAATAGGTAAATCTCTGCCTAAGTCTCATTTTCCACAGCATAATGTAACTAATGACCATCTTCCCAGGGAAATGTTCTTAAAAAATAGGTAAGAACCTGGTAATTACTTCTCTCCCTCTTGTTAATAAAGAATAGAAAACCGGATGTATTTTCTGAGAACCAGGAAATCACCAATTAACTTTGAGCTTACAAAAGATCTCCGGAGATATTTCATTACTTGGAGAACTAAGATGAGAGTAGAAGGTAGATGATTATTGATTTAGGTCATATATGTTTATGACATATCAAACAGATGATTAAACAAAAATTAGTGTTTTGGTGCAAATTACTCAACTCCTCTGAGTCTGTTACTTCATCTAAGCAATGAGTTTGTAGACTATGAATGTAGCTTTTAGTTAGTCAATTATTTCTAGTTAATTTGTTTCTAGTTAATTTTAACAAAATATAAAAGTCAGTTTTCTCATTTGATTCAACAAGACCTTCCCCTTACTCACCTAATTGTATTAATCATGGAGGTGGATAGAATGTAGGCATGGGGAGAGATGAAATAAAATAAAACCATTCAGTGGTTTTCGATTGATTAGAGTTGATTATGTGATTAAGGGTAGAATATTAAAAATAATTTTTTTCAGGAAAAAGGGAAAGTCAAAGTCCTCTAAAAAGTATTTAGATTTTTAAAATTTTATATTTTAATAGGAGAGAAATATATCATGAATAATATATGTTAAGCTATAATGGAAATAAAGTTTACTTAGAAATAAAATTTTGTATGTTAATTTTTTTTCTCCTTATAAGAGACAGAGTCTGTGTTGCCCATGCTGGAGTGTAGCGGTGAAATCACAGCTCACTACAGCTTTGTTCTCCTGGGCTCAGCTAATCCTCCCAACTCAGTCTCCCAAGTAGCATACCACCATACCTGGCTAATTGTTTTTAATTTTTTTGTAGAGAAATACAAAAGTGCTTATCTTCCTGCCTCAGCCTTCTGCCTCAGGCTCCCAAAGTTTCTGGATTGCAGGTGTGAGCCATGGTACCCAGCCTTATATGTTAAATTTTAATTTAATGTTTTGCATAGAGTCGAAGACTATTGTAGACCAATGATTCCCAAAGCATGATCCGCAGCCAGCACCGTCATCATCTGGGAAATTGTTAGAAATGCACCTTACTGGTCTTTATCCAAGACTTACTAAATAAGAAAGGTGGACCATTAACCTATGAGTTATTAAAAGCAAGCCCTTCAGGTTATTCTGATGCAAACTAAGATTTGAAAACCACTGCTGTAGGCTTGAGCAAAGGAGTATGTCCTTTGTAATTGAGTTTGCAGTTTCTCTCATGAAGAGAAGTAGTTTCTCTCTACACTCCTGGAATCTGGCCTAGTTTTGTAAAGTGCTTTGACCAACAGAATGTGGTAGTAGTAACAACATGCCAGTTTGAAGCCTTGGCCTCAAGAGTCCTTCACTTTTCCTCTCCCTTGGTACCCTGGTGCCACCATGTAAATGGCCCTAAAGTAGCCTGGTAAAACATTGGAAATCATGTGGAGAAGAGTCCAGTTGTCCTAACTGTGGCCATCCAGACCAGCCTAGAGCCAGCCAGTTATTAAACATGTGGGAGACTCCAGCCAAGATCAGGAGTGCTGACCCATAGGCCCATGAGCAATAGTAAATGTTTATTGTTTTAAGCCATTAGTGCAGTTGATATTAGAACTTACATCCTTTTGGGTCCAAAGTCTCTGTTACTACTGTCATACGGTGAGGAACTGGGAGGACTATAAACACCTTCCAATGCAAACCTCTTATTTTTCACATAATAAAACCAAAGAGGCGTAATAACTTGGCTAAACTCATTTACAATATGAAGCTTTCAATATTTATAATGCCAAATTCTCACTCTGATTGTGAAAATAGAGACCCTGAGCAACAATATCAGAGTTGTTTTGACCTGAGTGGATCATTTTTATTTTTAAATGAGTGTAATAGGTGATTCTGCTGCATATGGGTCATGAATTATCTCAAAATGTCTAAGTCAAATTAGTTGTGGAGCCAGGACTTAAAATCTGGTCTTCTGATTCCCAGTGAGGCCAGCTTTAAACTACACCAGTGATTTTCATCAGGGTAGAGGGATGGATTCCCTCTGGTGGTACAGTATTGGCAGGAGGTGGCATATAACAGAATCACCTTAAGGAGCTTTTGCAAACCACCCCTTCATGGTCAGACGACCCCTTTCAAAGTCCCCTCAAATGGGACCCCTTACTATGGTAAACTATTACTGATGGGTTTATGTTAACTTCTCTGGCCTTCAGGTATGTAGGGGTTATAAACAACAGCAGCCCAGGCCGGGCACAGTGACTCGCGCCTGTAATCCCAGCACTTTGGGAGGCCGAGGTGAGTGGATCACCTGAAGTCAGGAGTTCGAGGCCAGCCTGACCAATGTGATGAAACCCCATCTCTACTAAAAATACAAAAATTAGCCAGGCGTGGTGACATACACCTGTAATCCCAGCTACTCAGGAGGCTGAGACAGAATCACTTGAATCCAGGAGGCAGAGGTTGCAGTGAGCCAAGATCACGCCATTGCACTTCAGCCTGGGCAGCAAGAGCAAAACTCCATCTCCAAGACAAAAAACAAAAAAACGGCAGCTCAAAGAAGGTTGAGAAGTTACTTCTGTACTTACTTCTGTACTGAGTTGTGCTGCCTCAATCTCGTTAAATTTACTCTCACCCAATATTATCTAATAAATAAAGGCTTCAGTGAGAATGAGACTCAGAAGTATTAGGTTTTGACAACAGTAATTCTATAATGACTAGCTTGGATTTGGCTCATATAGCTTTATACCATTCCCTAATGGGGGCATTTAACTGCAGCCCTACATTTAGATGACACCTATCTCTGGATAAGAACAATATATGAATCTTTATGTTGGAAGTTTTCAGCCTAGCATTGATTCAGCCTAAAGGTTTTTCTACTTTGACCATAATTTTCTGGTAAGAAGTATCCTGCCTTTTTCTCCTTTTGCTTTGCTAATGGGTATTAGATTCTTGTACATTAACTGACTGGTATGATCATGCACAGATATTATTCATCACCTGTCCTAGAGCTCAATACCTGCCTTTCAGTTTCTCTGATATTAAACCACCATCCTCATGTTTAGATATCTGCTAATTTTTTGCTATAGGATTTACTTGCCAACTTTGTTTGTGTCCAGTCTGCTCCTCTGTCTTTTCTTCCTGACATCCTTCCCACTCAGGAGGAAAAATGGTTGAAACCTTCCCTGGAATGGTCTCTCCTTTGGATAATGGACCTCTTGCCTTATTTCTATGTAAAGACATCCTGTCCTTATTGTACACTATAGGCTGTCTCATTGTGGCTGTCCCTCACACCACCTGTGCCTCAGAAATGAATGGCAAAAGACTGAAAACAACTGAAACATGTGCCATGTGCATGCTCCTGGGAAGACCAGGCAGTGCGGGTATCCCAAGGGCTATGGCTTTTTCAATTTTGGCATTCTATGGTTGGTTGGTTTATTTGTTTCTTTTTCTAAATTATATTTTAAGTTCTGGGACACATATGCGGAATGTGCAGGTTTGTTACATAGGTATACATGTGCCGTGGTAGTTTGCTGCACCCATTAACCCGTCATCTACATTAGATATTTATCCTAATGCTATCCCTCCCCAGTCCCTCATCCCCTAACAGGCTCCAGTGTGTAACGTTCCCCTCCCTGTGTCCATGTATTCCCATTGTTTAACTCCCACTTGCAAGTGAGACAGGCAGTGTTTGCTTTTCTATTCCTGTGTTAGTTTGCTGAAAATGATGCTTTCCAGCTTCATCCATGTCCCTGCAAAAAACATGAACTCATCCTTTTTTATAGCTGTGTAGTATTCCATGGTGTATATATGCCAAATTTTCTTTATCCACTCTATCATTGATGGATATTTGGGTTGATTCCAAGTCTTTGCTATTGTGAACAGTGCTGCAATAAACATATGTGTGCATGTGTCTTTATAGCAGAATGATTTACAGTCTTTGGGTATATACCCGTAATGCCATTGCTAGGTCTAATGGTATTTCTGGTTCTAGATCCTTGAGGAATCAGCACTCTGTCTTCTACAATGGTTGTTCAGTTTCCATGTAGTTGTGCAGTTTGAGTGCATTTCTTTCTTAATTCTGAGTTCTAATTTGATTGCACTGTGGTCTGAGAGACTGTCTTCCCAACAGGAGGTATTAGGGGTCAGGGACCCTCTTAAGGAAGCAGTCTGAGGTGTCTGTTGTTAGGCGCTGTCTTCCCATTAGGAGGTATAGGGGTCAGGAACCTTCTTAAGGAAGCAGTCTGTCCCTTAGCAGAACTTAATCGCTGTGGGAGATTTGCTGCTTTCTTTAGAGCTGGCAGGCAGGAACGTTTTAAGTCTGCTGAAGCAGTGCCCGCAGCCACCTCTTCCCCCAGGTGCTCTGTCCCAAGGAGATGGGAGTTTTATCTGTAAGCTCCTGACTGGAGCTTCTACCTTCTTTTCGGAGATGCCTTGCCCAGATAGGAGGAATCTAGAGAGGCAGTCTGGCTTCACAGCTTTGTGGAGCTATGGTGAGCTCCACCCAGTTCGAACTTCCTGGTGGCTTTGTTTACACTGTGAGAGGAAAACTGCCTGCTCAAGCCTCAGTAATGGCAGAAGCCCCCCCCACATCAAGCTGGAGCGTCCCAGGTTGACTTCAGACTGCTGTGCTGGCAGCAGGTATTTCAATCCAGTGGATCTTAGCTTGCTGGACTCCGTGGATGTGGGATCCGCTGGCTCTTGGCTACCTGGCTTCTGCCCCCTTTTGAGGGGAGTGAACGGTTCTGTGTCACTGGTGTTTAAGGTGCCACTGGGCTATGAAAAAAAAAAAAACGCTGCAGCTAGCTTGGTTTCTGCCCAACTGTTTGTGCTTGAAACCCAAGGCCTTGGTGGTGTAGGCACCCAAGGGAATCTCCTGGTCTTTGGGTTGTGAAGAGTGTGGGAAAAGCTTAGGATCTGGGTTGGAATGTACCATTCCTCACCGCGTAGTTGCTCACAGCTTCCTTTGGCTATGGGAGGGAGTTCTCCAAACCCTTGCACTTCCAAAGTAAGGCACCCCCACCTTACTTCAGCTTGCCCTTTGTGGGCTGCACCCACTGTCTAACCAGGCCCAGTGAGATGAGCCAGGTGCCTCGGTTGGAAATGCAGAAATCACTCGTTTACTGCATTGATCTCGCTGGGAGCTGCAGACCCAAGCTGTTCCTATTTGCCCATTTTGCCTGGAATTCTATGGTTTCTATGAAGCAAAGCTACCCAGAAGGAGCAGTAAAGTGCTTACAGGGAACAGGTGGCCCAAAATAGCAAGTTTGTTTTTCCTAAGGGCCACCTTGTGTGGACTTCCAGAAGCATGTTCCAGGGAAGAATGCTGTGCCTCCTTTTAATCTTTACTGCACTGTCTTTTGCTGATCTAACAAACTACCATAAACTTTCTGGCTTAAAACAACACAGTTCAGCAACACAAAGGTTGAAGGTCAGAAAATCAAAGTGAGTCTTACTGAGCTAAGAGTATTCTGGAAACTCTAGAGAAGAATCTATTTCCTTGCCTTTTCCAGCTTCTAGAAGGCAGTCACATTCCTTGGCTCCCGGCCCCTTTCCATCTTCAACACCAGAAGTGACAGGTTGAATCTTTCTCATGTTGCGTCACTCTGACACTGCCTCTCTTGCCTTCCTCTTACACTTATGAGGATCCTCATGATTACCTTGAGTCTACACAGATAATTCGGGATAGTCTCCCTATCTCTAGATGATCTGATTAGCTACCTTAATTCCATCTAAGACAAACTTAATTCTCCTATGCCATATGGTTTATTTACAAATTCTGAGGATTAGAATGTAGACATTTTAGGGGGACATTATTCTTCTTCCACATCTATGTAGTGAGGAAACAAATTCTCATGGTAAATATATATTTGTAAAAATATCTATTCTTTAGGATTCACAAAGACAAAATGCAAATAAAAATGTGTCAGGCTCTTTGACCTTAGGGAATTCATGTAATGTAGTAAAAGTTTTAAGGAGATTGGGGAAGGAATTACTATGCTGCAGCCTGTATGAATGTACCTTTTTAAAAGAGTATGCGGTTCTATAGTTCATGTTCTGTATGTATTGTTTTTCACACTTCATGTGTGTGAGGAAAGCATTGGTGAAAACTGGACCACCATATCCCAAATAAAGAAATTGTGATTAACTCAAATGAAATGGGTACAGGTATAAACAGAAGGAACTGATCAAAAGATGACTTTATAAAACGTAAAAGCAGTTTTTTGCATTCTTATTATCATGGAATGATTTTTAGTCTCAAACCTTCATCATTTCCTCTGGCTCCAACCCTGGATCACATCTATGCTGCTGATTTAGCAGCCAAGTCAGTAATTTAAGTACTAGGACTTATTCTGCATGCTAAATTATGTTTACAGAATCAAAGGATTTTCAAATGGAAGGGCTTATCTGGAATTTGGAGATGAAATCTATCCAAGTGCAGAGAAAAATCTTAAGTCTGAGAAATGATTAAATTACAACACTGTTTTTATTGAGCTCAAAATCAGTTTGTTGAAAAACTTAAATGTCTCTCTGATTTTATCTTTCCTGTTCATTTTTAAAAGAAAAATTACTATTGATTTTGTAAATATAACACTTGCTCGTTATAATGAGTTCAAGTCATGCAGAAAAGTAAAAAGAGGTTTAAAAAAAATCACTCCAAATACTTTTTTAAACCATTATTAACATATAATACATGCTATTTTTATAAATAAGTATTGAAGTAGAAAGAAGCCAAATGAAGCTGAAATGAATTGGAGTAGAATTCTGTACTTCAAATAAATGTTGTGTTTAGTACAGGAGATATATATATATGTATTTTTTTTTTTTTTGAGAAACAGTCTCGCTGTTGCCTGGGCTGGAGTGCAGTGGCGTGATCTAGGCTCACTGCAGCCTCCACCTCCCGGGTTCAGGACTACAGGCATGCACCACCATGCCTGGCTAATTTTTGTATTTTCAATAGAGCAGGGTTTCACCATATTGGCCAGGCTGGTCTTGAACTCCTTACCTTGTGATCCACTCACCTCAGCCTCCCAGAGTGCTGGAATTACAGACATGAGCCACTGCCGCCTGGCAGGATGTGTTATTTTTTAAGAGATTTCTCTAAAAGTTAAGAAGAGATTATTGAAAACATTAAAATGTTGAAATTATAGCTCTAAAATCTAGATATGTTGTTTATGGCATCAATTGTTTTCCTGTTCTGAAAGAAAAAAAGTCATTAGCCTCCTCCTTTTCCCCTCTCCCACCTCTTGATCTTGTTATTTATAATATTTATTTATATATTGCCAATATTTATTTATATATTGCCAATATTTATTTATTTATATATTGCCAAGGTTTACACATTTATATTCTGTTCTATAATTATTTAAATATATTTTCAATGGATTTGATGTTCCTCATTGCTTACCTTTCAGTCATTTCTTAAGTAGCTGGATTTCATTATCAAGTAATGTGTACTTATCTGGTTTTCTCTTTAGTTTAGCTTCGGTTTAGTGGGAAAGGGTGCATGTTTGAAGACATCTATCTGCTCTAACTATTGCAGTTATATATCTTATATACATGGATTTTTGCATACCTTGAGGGTTTGTAATGTTGCATTATATCTCTTTTCCTTCAGAATTTCTTATATATTTTCCAGTGGCTTAAGAATGTTTCTATGGAATGATATGAAACCAAATAATGACTTATCTCAGGGTTGAGTGTTTGTATCAAGTTTCTTTGAAATATATATTCCTTTTCAATCTGAAGATCAAATTTTTGTCATTTCAGAGAAATTTTCTTCATTTTTTAAAATTATATCTTTGGATACTTTGATGTGTTGCTCTGGTTTATTTTATTATTATTATTATTTTAACCTAAGATACATTGCTTTGTTGCACAGAATTTATCAGTTCTCCAGTTCTATGAGCTTTTTGCTCGTTGTTTAATTTCATCCTTTTGTATTTAAAGATCGGCATTTACTATTATTATCTCATTTTTTTCTTGCTTGAATTTTATTATTAGTTCTTTAATGATATTGTTTCCATCTTCCATTTCCTTAAGTTTGCAATCTTTCTTTTCTCCATTCTTCTGTTTTAAAATTTATCTTTAAATTATTTTAGTCCTAAGTTACTTAGTAGCATACAGCATACATGGTTTTATATATTTTAAAAATTTTATCTTGAAGATGGTTTCATATAAAAACTTACTCAACTTCTGCACTCTTTTGAAATGTATATAACATTTCATTTTTATTCATATATAAATTATGTAACTCAGGCTTATGAAACATAGTGTAAATAAACTTTTGTTTCTGCCTATACTCCTTTAAAATTTATTCAGTGGCCATAATCTTCCCTGCCTACCTCTGGGTAGGAATTTGGGCAGATTCTCAGGACATTCCTCCCTCTTGAGAAATGAGTCAATTCCAAGGGCACTTTATCACAAACACAGACCAAATTTAAAAATCAGAATGCACATGTCAGAGATTTTTCAAAATTCAGAGATAAGCAATTCAATTAATTTTTTTTTTTTTTTTTTTAGTAGAGACGGGGTTTCACCATGTTGCCCAGTCTGGTCTTGTCTTGAACTGCTGGACTCAGGCAATCCACCCACCTCGGCCTCCCAAAGTGCTGAGATTACAGGCTTGAGCCGCTGTGCCCAGCCAGAGATAAGCAATTCAAAATTGATTTAACACAAAATCTTCTCTCCAAACAAACTTTATGTTAGAAGTCTGCAGAGGAAAAGGGCAATGGAGTTGTTTTCGTGTGAAACTTTCTTCCTTGTGGAGCCCCTCTAACCTGCCTCCCCACACCTTGAAATGTGCTGGTTTCTAAGCCCTCAGAGCTTAGGATTTCAGAGCTGGGAGAATAGGAAAGAGTAAGAAATGTGGACTAGTCTTTCTCTCTCTCTTTTTTTTTTTTTTTTTGAAAGAAAGAGCAAAAGAAAGAAAAAAAGAATGAAAGAGAGAAAGAAAGAGGAAAAGAAAGAGGGTAAGAGAACAGGATTCTTGTTCTATTGCCCAGGCTAGAATGCAGTCTAAAAATGGGTATTAAAAACCTCTTTTATGCCAATAATTTTGATTAACGATGAAGACAGGAAGGAATAGGGGATGAAAATAACAAATAAGCAGCCAACCAATATTTTATTTAAACCTGTGAAATGCTATGCAATTGCTGAGGAATGATTTACTTCCAATTATGTGGTCACTTTTAAAATAGGTGTAATGTGATACTGAGAAAAATGTATGTTTTGTGGATTTGGGGTGGACTCTTAAGCTGCATTCCTTCATGTCCTCTAGACCTGGCATATGTTTAAAAAGAATTCTCCCTGGTGGGCTTTTCAGAGTTTCCCTGCTGAGTCCCATCAAATACACCTCTCTTGACATGAGACATGAACCTTTTCCTTCAGCAGGTCTTTTTCTCTCTGGTTTCAACTTACATTTCTCTGACAGTCCACCCTACACAGCGGCACAGTGATGAGTCCCCTCATTCTTTGCCAGATACCAATAGCCCTCTTAGGTTAACTAAAGATGGCCTCAACTTGGTTCTTTCTCTCCCATCTGTAACTGGACCAGGGAGAATTATATGTTTTCTCCTGCCAAGCTTGGGACTGTGGGCCATTCTCAACACAGAACTCTCTTGATCTCACTGTCAAATGGTAACTTAGCTTTTTTCTCACCTCTAAACTTCTCAATACTCAGATAGTAGGGCCCCTGCAGGGAGCACATCTTGAGCTCTCTCACTGGCCCCACCAGAAGCTCCCTCCTACTACCTTGCCAAGACACACTGGCACCTGAAGCAGAATAAAAAATCTGCACCCCTATGTACACTTACAAAATATCCTCCCATAGTTTGAACAAAATGAAAAAAGTTTAAAATTCTCCCCATACTCAAACACTCACAGAACAAATTTTTAAAAAGCCTCACTGTTGTCTAATATGTTTGTGTGCCTTTGTCAACCCACATAAACATATACAATGAGATAGACATATGGCTTTCTGCCCTGGAACAAGGGCTGTTTGGAAATGAATCTTTCATCACCCAATACTGTGAGGTCATAAAGCAAACAAACAACAACCGGCTGTCTTTATTTAAATTTTTGATATTTTCCTCAACATGGGTTTTTTTTTGCATTTTTATTTTTTCAAATCTTGCACTAAACTATTATTTATCTTGATTACTATGTTTTTGGCATCCCCCTTAATTCTTTTAATAACAGCTTTATTGAGATATTCACATGTCATAGAATTCATTGTTAACATAGGAAAAGGACCAAAATGGTGGATAGGAGACAGGATTAACATGTAGCTCCCAATTGGATAGACAGAACAGCTTCTGGAGTCTCACGTTGTGAACTTTTACTACAAGAACCACCACTGGAACGTATCAAGAAATCTGAAAGAATTCACAGACCCTTTGAAAGAAGTGGCTTGTTGCTAAAAATGTCATGAGACAGCACAACTGTGAGTTCCCAAAGTGTGAGGGGGGAAAAGTCTGCCTCCGAACCGACATCCCCACTGAGGAATCTGAAAATCCAGATCACAGGAGAAGGATTTAACCGTACTTAAAGCTGAAACAGATTTAGGGAGGTGAGTGAAATATGAAAGTAGAAGAAGCAGTGTGAAGAGCCCTGTAGGCACGCCTGGTCTCCTGCTCAAGCCCAGGGAAACCATTCCTAGCCTTATCTCACAGAGGTCTTTGGAGAAGGGAAGGCAGCTAGTGGAACTTGGTGGGAGGGGTGGGGGAGGGTGCCAGAGAGTGAAGGAAGCTCCTAGCTAAATTTTGCAATAATTTCAACTCAGCATGAATTTTCCTGAGCAGAATCCAGGAGCATGAACAGGAAGTGCAGACACCAGCAGAGAAGCCACAGCCAACAGTGCAGGTGGGCAAGCAGTCGGGCAGAGAAGGGCAAGGCCTGAGAACAAGAGCCCTGCTTGCTTTCTTAGTGGGGAGGCTTGGAGCTTGGAGCAAAAACTCATTCCTGCTTGCCAGCTGTGTGGATATAATCTCGGTGTGGTTGGGGACATGGTAGGAGTTAGTCTGGCCTTGCTGGCTGCATTGGAGCAGGATAAGGCCTGTCCCTATCAGCTTTCTCCCACTCCCTTGGTAACCTGTATGATGTAGCAGAGGCAGCTATAATTTCCCTGATAACATCACTCTACCTGACAACCACATCCTCATCTCCCACAGTGACTATGGCAAACCCTGCCCAAGGAGAATCTGAGCTCAGGATGAGAAACCTGCGTACTCATCCTGGCCAATGTAGGGCAAGATTTTATCCCCCTTCTACTACTTCAGCTGATACTGTCTTGAAAGAGCCACCTTCTGATTAGAGGCCAACCAACTCAGACCATTACAGAAACTCAGAACAGAACAATCCTGTTCCAAAAAAGGAGAAAACAACAGCTAATTTTGCCACCTACAGCACCTGGCTAACTAGAGGTCCTGAGTCCATCTATGTGACAACTTCACTGCTAAAATAACCAGCCATTCAAGAAACAAGTGCACTAAACAAAACTACAATGAAGGACTACCACAGAGTCCACTTCCTTTCCCTGACACCTCCACTAGAATAGATAATGGTATTCATGGCTTGGAGACCTGAAGATGGATGATATCACAGGACTCTTTGCAGAAATTCCCCAACCTGGACCTTGGTAGCCCATTGGATGGCTAGACCCAGAAGGGCGATAACAACCACTGCAGTCTGTCTCTCAGGAAGCCCCATCCCTAGAGAAAGGAGGAGAGTACCACATCAAGGGATCCCCTTGTGAAACAAAAGAATCTGGACAGCAGACCTTGAGTTTCAGATCTTTCCACTGAAATAGTCTACACAAAAGAGAAAGAACCAAAAAAGTAATTCTGGTAATATGACAAAACAAAGTTCTGTAACACCCCACAAAAGATCATACTAGCTTTCTAGCAATGGATCCAAACCAAGAAGAAATCTCTGAGTTGCCAAATAAAGATTCCAGAAGGTTGATTTTTAAGCTACTCAGGCACCAGAGAAAGGTGAAAACCAACTTAAGGGAATTTTTTTGAAACTGCAGGATATGGATAAAAAAAGTCTTTGGAGAAATAGATATCATAAAGAAAAGACAATCACAACTTCTAAAATGAGAGACACACAGAGAAACGCAAAATACACTGGAAGGTTTTAACAATAGAGTCTAACAAGTAGAAGAAAGAACTTCAGAGCTCAAAGACAGACTTTCAAGTTAACTCAATCTGCCAAAGAGAATTTAAAAAAAATGAACAAAGCCTCCAAGAAGTGCAGAATTATGTTAAACAACCAAACCTAAGAATAATTGGTGTTCTTGAGGAAGAAGAGAAATCTAAACGTTTGGAAAACGTATTTGCAGAAATAATCCAGGAAAATGTTCCTTGCTAGAGATCTAGATATCCAAATACAAGAAGCTCAAAGAAGATCCAGGAAATTCATTGCAAAAAGATCATCACCTAACCTAAAGTCAAAATTTAGGAAAGAATCTTAAGAGCTGTGAGGCAAAATTATTAGATAATCATATAAAGGAAAGCCTATTAGATTAACAGCAGATTTCTCAGCAGAAACCCTAGATTAACAGCAGATTTCTCAGCAGAAACCCTGCAAGCCAGAAGGGACTGGAGTCTTATGTTTATCATAAGAATTGGTACCAATCCTACTGAATTTTAAGTGAAGTAACTCAGGAATGGAAAACCAAACATTGTATGTTGTCACTTATAGGTGGGAGCAAAGATACACAAAGGCATAGGAATTATATAATGGACTCTGGGGACTCAGAGGGAAGATTGTGAGGGGGTGAGCGTTAAAAGACTACATATTGTGTTCAGTGTACACTGCTTGAGTGATGGGTGTACCAAAATGTCAGAAATCACTAACTAAGTTATTCATGTAAACAAACACTGCCTGTTCCTCAAAAAGTATTGGGAAAAAAAAAGAATGTCCATCTAAAACTAGCAAGATTGCAGAGAGAAATTGACATACCATATATGTACTGCTGATAATGTTTTATCTTTTTATAAAGCAATTTGTGGTAAGAGCCAATAAAAGAGAATTCATCTATTAAATGTATACAGTTGAATAGTTTTTAGTATTTTCTAAGAGTTTCCAGCCATCAGAATTTTAGAACAGATTAATCATCCCATTAAAATGCACATCAGCAGTCACTCCTCTTTTTCTTATCTCACCTGCAGCCTAGGCAATCTCTATTTTCTATCACTATTGATATACCTAAGAAAAATTTTACATGAATGTTTATAATAGTACTATGCATAATGACCAAAGATAGCCCCCTTATGTTTTACCTTCACACCTGTTGCTTCCTTGAGCTTCAAGAAGGAACATCCCTCATTCTTTTCTCCTTATATCAGTGCAGCATTTCTCTCCAAGGAAATTGCTTCATATCTTCCCACTTTCCATACACTGAGCTATTTTTGTATCCTTGATCCAGCTGAGACATCCACTGGTCTTGAAACTGGTTCTGAATAGGCAAAAAAAAAAAAAGGTAGTATAGGTTAGCATTTTGAGACACAGATGCAAGAAATAAATGAGCTCATTCACATTCTGCCTGATATGGTTAGGATTTGTTGTCCCCATCCAAATCTTGTCTTGAATTGTAATCCTTCTATGTCAAGTGTGAGAGGTGATCGGATTATGGGTGCAGTTTCCTACATGTCGTTCTCATGTTAGTAAGTGAGTCTGTGACTGAACTGTGGACAATGGGCTCAGGTTACTCCCCAATTGGATGTGTTCTTCCTTGATCCCTCACTCACCCAAGAACGGGGAGAGGACCCTGCTGGGCACAGTCAGTTCCTTTAAGTAAATATCAGACCCTAAAGAGTTTTACAAAAAGTGATTTATTTAGGCAGAGACAGAAAAAAAAAAGATAGATAGAGCAAGCTCCCACACTGTCCTGGGAGGGGATCCAGAGATGGAGTCCACACAGATTTGGGAGAAGGGGACTTTTAACCTGGGAGTTATTCCTTCCCCATTCAAGTTTTTTGTCCTATGAAAGGAGTTCCTTTAAACTTCCACTGGAGTGATTGATTTTTGATTTCTGACATCTGATTTGTTGTTTGGCCCACAATCCTCCCATAGCTTTTTGCGGGCTTTCTAGACAAAGGGAGCTCACCTGGGCAGTCAATCTTCCTGCATGTGAAAGTTAAACAAAGACCTCTAAGCTCCTGGATGGATATGTGAAAGAAGACAGGTCAGGCATGTCGCTTGGAAGTTCTTGCCTTTGAAACCATATCCCTTGTGGACCCGAGGAGAGAATACATTCCCTCAGGTTCTCATAAGATCTGCTGGTTTTGTAATGCATTTTTCCCTGCTCTTCTTCCCTCCTCTCTCTCCTGCATCCTTGTGAAGAAGGCGCTTGCTTCCCCTTCTGCCGTGATTGTAACTTTCTGGAGATCTCCACAACTATGCAGAGCAGTGAGCCAATTAAACCTCTTTTCTTCATAAATCACCTAGTCTCAGGCGGTTCTTTATAGCAATGTGAGAATAGACTAATACTCTGCCTTTGCCAGTTACAAGGGAAATTCTTAAACTTTCTGAAGTTCAGTTTTCTCTTCTGTAAAACTGAGATAATAGTGTAATATTCTCATAGATTTGTAATGCTTAAATGAATCAATTTATGTAAAGTGCTTGTAGTAATACTAAATACTCAAGAAGTAAAATGTGTTAGTGATTGTTTTTATTTTTAACTTGTATTGTGTAAAAAGCATATATCATAACATTTACCATCTTAACCATTTTTACATTTATAATTCAGTAGTGTTAAGCACATTTAAACTGCTGCAAAATAAATCTCCAGAACTTTTTCATCTCTCAGAACTGCAACTGTTTAGAACAACTATATCCTAATAGTCTTTTAGCCCCTGGTAACCACCATTTTACTTTTGATATCTAGAAATTTGACTACATTGGATACTTCATATAAATGGAATAATATTTGACCTTTTGTGATTGCCTTACTTCACTTAGCAGAATGTTCTTAAGGCTATCCATGTTGTATTATGTAACAGGGTTTCCTATTTTTTAAAGGTTGCATAAAATTTCATTGTATCTTTATACCACATTTTGTTTATCCATTCATCTGTCAATGGACATATGGGTTATTTTCACCTCTTGGCTTTTGTAAATAGTCCTGCTATAAACATGGTTGTGCAAATACCTCTTCAAGTCCTTGCTTTCAAATCTTTGGAATATATACCCAAAAGTGGGATTGTTGAATCATCATATGGTTGTACTATTTGTCATTTTTTTAAGAATTATACTTTTTTTCATAGCTGTTGCGCCATGTTGCAATCTCACCAACAGTGTACAAGGGTTACAACTTCTCTACATGTCTGCTAATACTGGTTATTTTCTGTGTTTAAATTGTAGCCACCTTAATGGGTATGAGGAAATGCCTCATTGTGGTTTTAATTTGCATTTTTCTTAAGATTAGTGATGTTGAGCATCTTTTCATGTGGTTATTTACCATTCATATATCATATTTGGAGAAATGGTTACTTAAGTCTTTTGCCCATTTTAAATTTTATTTCAATGCTTTTTACGGTACAAGTGGTTTTTGGTTACATGGATAAATTCTTCAGTGGTGATTTCTGAGATTTTAGTGCACCCATCACCTAAGCAGTATACAGTGTACCAAATATGTAGTCTTTGATGTCTCACCACCTCCCAAGCTTCCGCCCACCACATTCCCCCAAAACCGTTATATCATTCTTATACCTGTGTGTCCTCATAGTTTAGCTCCCCCTTATAAGTGAGAACACACAATATTTGGTTTTCCATTCTTGAGTTATTTCGCTTATAATAATGGCCTCCAGCTCCATCCAAGTTGCTCCAAAAAATTATTTTGTTTCTTTTTATGACTGAGGAGTAGTCCAGGGTATATATATGACACAATTTCTTTATCCATTCATTGGGTAATGGGCACCTAGCTTGTTTCCATATTCCTGCAATTGTTAATTGTGTTGCTATAAGCATGTATTTGCATGTGTCTTTTTCATATAATGATTTTTTTTCCCTTTGGGTAGATACTCAGTAGTGGGATTGCTGGATTGGATGGTAGTTATACTTTTAGTTCTTTAAGAAACCTCCATACTGTTTTCCATAGTGGTTGTACGAGTTTACATTCCCATCAGCAGTGTCAAGGTGTTCCCTTTTCATGACATCGATTCCAACATCTTTTGTTTTTTGACTTTTAAATTATGGACGTTCTTGGTGGAGAAAGGTGGTGTCTCGTTGTAGTTTTGATATGCATTTCCCTGTTAAGTAGTGATGTGGAACATTTTTTTTTTGAAGTTTGTTGGCTGTGTGTATATGTTCTTAAGAGAATTGTCTATTCATAGCCTTAGACCATTTTTTGATGTGATTGTTTCTTGGTAATTAGACTTCCTTGCAGATTCTGAATCTTAGTCTTTGTCAGATGCTTAGTTGGTGAATATTTTCTTATTATCTATTTGTTGTCCTGCTTATTTATTCTGCTGTGCAGAAGATTTTTAGTTTAATTAGGTCCATTTATTTATTTTTGGTTTTGTTGCATTTACTTTTGGGTTCTCGGTCATGAATTCTTTGACTTAGCCCATGTCTAGAAGAGTTTTTTCAATGTTATCTTCTAGAAATTGTATGGATTCAGATAATAGATTTAAGTCTTCGATCCATTTTGAGTTGATTTCTGTATAAGGTGAGAGATGAGGATCCAGGTTCATTCTTCTATATGCGGCTTGCCAGTTTTCCCCGCACTATTTATTGAAAAGGGTGTTCTTTCTTCAATTTATGTTTTTGTATGCTTTACTGAAAATCAGTTGTCTGTAAGTATTTGGGTTTATTTCTGGGTTCTCTATTCTGTTCCCTTGGTCTATGTGCTTATTTTTATTGTAGTACCTTGTTGCTTTGATAACTATAACCTTGTTGTATAATTTTAAGTCAGGTAACGTGATGTCTCCAGATTTTTTCCTTTTGCTTACTATTGCTTTGTCTGTGCATACTCTTTTTGGGTTCCATATTAACTTTAGGATTCTTATTTCCAGTTCTGTGAAGAATGATAATGGTATTTTGAAGAGAATTGCATTAAACTTACAGATTGTTTTTGACAGTATGGTCATTTTCATAATGTTGATTCTTCCCATCCATGAGCATTAGATGTGTTTTCAGTTTTTTTCCTTTTTTTTGTGGCAGCTGTAGTGAAAAGGATTGAGTTCTTGATTTGATTCTCAGCTTGGTTGTTGGTGTGTAGCAGTGCTCCTGATTTGTGTACTTTGATTTTGTATCCTGAGACTTTACTGAATTTATCAACTCTAGGAGCTTCTTGGATGAGTCTTCAGAGTTTTCTAGGTATATGATAATATCATTGGCAAACAGCAACAATTTTATTATAATACTTTCTCTTTTCCAATTTGGATGCTCTTTATTTTTTTCCTCTTGTCCGATTGCTTTGCCTTGCCCATTTTTAAACTAGATTATTTGATTGCTTATTGCTGCATTGTAGTTCTATATGAATTCTGGATATTAAGAACTTTCATAAGAACCAATATATGATTTGCAAATACATTTTCTTATTATATAGGATTTCTTTTTACTTTGCTGATTATATTTTTTTGTTGAACAAAAGTTTTAAAGTTTGATATAGTGAATTTTTTTAAATGTGCTCTGTAAATTCTAAGCATAACAGTCTCTCTTTGGAACATCATATATGTCTCAGGAGAAACTTCTATTTTAGTGTCCTGTAATATATAGTTAGTTGGTTCCTTGTTGATAGGCAGTTAAGATTTTCTAATATTTTACTATTGCCAACATTTCTGTTCTTTTTACATGTGTCATTTTTCATTTGTTTGAGAACATCTGTAGGAAAAATACCTAAAGGTAGAATTCCTTAATAAAATGACTTATATTCTTAAAATTTTGACAATGTATATCAATTTACATTCTGACTAATTATGAAAATTCTTATTTTCTGACAAACAGAAAAATATAATACAGTATGTAAGCCAACATCCTGATTTGCCAATCTGATAAATAAAAAGTTGTATCTTATTGTCAGAATTGTATCTCACTGTTCTTTTCATTTGCATTCTCATATTCTAAGGGAAAGTGAAATCATTTCAAAATTTGAGGACCATTTGTTTAATTTACAAAAATAGTTCTGTATTAAAGAAATCAACTGATTGTAGCATGAATGATAATGATTTTTGTCTAAATGTTATATTTTTGACTTGTTCTAGGCTATTTGTAATTATTTACAAAATTTTTAGTGAAGCTAGTCTTCACCACCACCCTGACCTAATTTTTAATGCTTTCTTTATCATTTGTTATATTCCCATATATATTTAGGTTTATTAATATTTCATTGGTATATATGTATGAATTATGTACATATGTACACACACATATATATTCATAGGCCAAAATTCCATACTCACTAAAAATCCTTTTGTATCTTATTAAAGTATAATTGATAAATAAGAATTGTATATATTTAAGATATGTCATTTATTCTTGTATTTAGCATAGTGTACTTTAAAAAGTTGACGTATATTATTTCTACATATTTATGTGGTACATAGTGATATTTTGATACATATAATGTATAGTGATCAGATCAAGGTAATTATATCTATCATCTCAAACATTTATCATTTCTTTGTATTGGGTACATTCAATATTCTTTTAGTTATTTGAAACTATACACTGTATTATTAAGTATAGTCATCTTACAGTGCTATAGAAAACCAGAACTTATTCCTCTATCTGGCTATAATTTTGTATCCTTTAACAAATCTATCCCTATTTCCTCCTTTTCCTGACCTTCCTAGCCTCTAGTATCCTTTGTTCTACTTTTTACTTCTTTAAGATAAACTTTTTTTAAGCTTCCACATATGAATGAAAACATACAGTGTTTAATTTTCTGTTCCTAGTTTATTTCACTCAACATAATGTCTCCCAGTTCCATCCATGTTGCTGTAAATGACAGAATTTTGTGCTTTTTTATGGCTGAATAGTATTTCGTTATGTGTACATACCATATATTTTTTTAATCCATTCATCTGCTGCTGGACACCAAGGGTGATTCCGTATCTTGGCTATTGTGAATATGCTGCAATAAACATGAGGGTGCAGATGTGTCTTCAATATACTGATTTCCTTTCCTTTGGATAAGTGCCCAGCAGTGGATTGCTGGATCATATGGTAGCTCTATTTGTAGTTTTTTGAGGAACCTCCATACTATTTCCCATAATGGCTGTACTAATTTACATTCCAACCAACAGTGTACAAACATTCTCCTTTCTCTGTGTTCTCACTAGCATTTGTTATTTTTTGTCTTTTTGATAATAACCATTTAATTGGAGTGAGAAGATATCTCATTGTGGTTTTGATTTGCATTTTTCTGATGATTCGTGATGTTGAGCATTTTTTCATATATTTGTTGCATTTCTCTGATGATTAGTGATGTTGGGCACTTTTTCTTATATTTGTTGGCCATTTTTATGTTTTCTTTTATGAAATGTCTATTAAGCTAATTTGACTATTTAAAATCAGATCAGTATTATTATTTTTTGCTTTTGAGGTGTTTGAGTTCCTTATATATTCTGGTTATTAATCCCTTGTCAGACAGATAACTTGCAAATATTTTCTCTCATTCTGTAAATTGTATCTTCACTTTTTAAATTGTTTTCTTTGTGCAGAAACTTTTCAGCTGGATGTAATATCATTTGTCTATTTTTGCTGTTGTTGCCTGTGCTTTTCAGGGCTTACACAAAAAATCTGCCCAGAAAAATGTCCTGAAGCATTGCCCCAATGAGTATTTCTGGTAGTGTGATAATTTCAGGTCTTATGGATTAAGTCTTTAATCCATTTTGATGTGGCTTTGCATACAGCAAAAGACAGTGGTCTAGGAGCATTCTTTTGCATGTGGATATCCCATTTTTCCACCACTGTTTATTAAAGAGACTGTTTTTCACCTAATGTATGTCTTAGCACCTTTGTTCACAGTGTGTTGGCTGTATATGTGTGGATTTATTTCTGGTTTCCCTTTTCTGTTCCATTGGTCTCTGTGTCTGTTTTTATGCTAGTACAATACTGATTTGGTTACTATAGTTTGGGAGTATATTTTGGAGTTTGGTAGTGTGATATCTGCAGCTTTGTTCTTTTTGCTCAGGATGGCTTTGGCTCTTTAGAGTCTTTTGTGGTTCCATACCAATTTTGGGATTTTTGTTTTATATTTCTTTAAAGAATGTTGTTGGTATTTTGATAGGGATTACACTGAACCTGTATATCACTTTGGATTTTACGGACATCCTTGTCTTGTTTCAGACCTTAGAGAAAAGAGTTTCAATTATTTTTCCATTTAGTATTCTGTTAGTTGTGGGTTTGTTGTATATGGCCTTTATTGTTTTGAGTTGAAGACTGGGTAATTTACAAAGAAAAAATAAGTTTAATGGACTCACAATTCCACCTGGCTGGGGAGACCTCACAATCATTGCAGAAGGCAAAAAAGGAGCAGGGCATGTCTTACGTGGCAGCAGGCAAGAGAGCATATGCAGGGAACTGCCTTTTATAAAATCATCAGATCTCATTAGACTTATTCAGTACCATGAGAACAGCACAGGAAAAGCCCAGCCCCATTATTCAGTTACCTCCCATTGGGTCCCCCTGATTATACATGTAGATTATGGGAGCTACAGTTCAAGATAAGATTTAGAAGGGAACACAGCCAATTCATATTATTCAACTTCTGGCTCCTCTCAAATATATTTTGTCCTCACATTTTTCCTCACATTTCAAAATCAATCATGCCTTCCCAGCAGTTCCCTAAAGTCTTAACTCATTTCAGCATTAACTTAAAAATCCACAATCCAAAGTCTCATTTGAGACAAGGCAAGTCCATTCTACCCATGAGCCTGTAAAACCAAAAGCAAGTTAGTTACTTCCTAGAAACAATGGGGGTACAGGCATTGGGTAAATATAGCCATTCCAAGTGGGAGAAATTGGCCAAAAATGGAGCTACAGGATCCATGCAATTCTGAAATCCAATAAGGCAGTCATTAAATCTTAAACTTCCCAAATGATCTCCTTTGACTTCATGTCTCACATCCAGGTCACACTGATGCAAGAAGTGGGCTCCCACAGCCTTGGTCAGCTCTGCCCCTGTTGCCCTACATGGTATATCCTCCCTCCCAGCTGCCTTCATGGGTTGATGTTGAGTGTCTACAGCTTTTCCAAGTGCATGGTGCAAGCTGTTGATTGATCTACCATTCTGGGGTCTGGAGGATGGTGCCCCTCTTCTCACATCTCCACTAGGCAGTGCCCAGTTGAGACTGTGTGGCAGCTCCAACCCCACATTTCCCTTCCTCACTGCCTTAGCAGAGATTCTCCATGAGGGCCACATCCCTGCAGTAAACTTCTGCCTGGACATCCAAGCATTTCTATACATCCTCTGAAATCTAGCCAGAAGTTCCCAAACCTCAATTCTTGACTTCTGTGCACCTGCAGGCTCAACAATGCATTGAAGCTTCCAAGGCTGGGAGCTTGCAGCTTCTGAAGCCATGGTCTGAGCTGTACCTTGGTACCTTTTAGCCATGGCTGGAGCACCTGGGATGCAGGGCACCAAGTCCCTAGGCTGTACATAGCAGGGAGGCCCTGGACCTGGTCCCTTCTAGGCCTGTGGGCCTGTGATGGAAGGGGCCTCCATGAGGGTCTCTGACATGTCCTGGAGACATTTTCCCCATTGTCTTGGTGATTAACATTCATCTCCTTGTTACTTATGCAAGTTTCTTCAGCAGACTTGAATTTCTTACCAGAAAATGGGCTTTTATTTTCTGTTGCAGGTCAGGCTGCAAATTTTTCAAATTTTTATGTTCTACTTCCTCTTGAATACTTTGATGCTTAGGAATTTCTTCTGCCAAATACCCTAAATTATCACTCTCAAGTTCAAAGTTTCACAGATGTCTAGTGCAGGGACAAAATGCCACCAGTCTGTTTGCATAGCAAGAGTGACCTTTACTTCATTTCCCAACAAGTTTCTCATCTCTATCTGAGACCACCTCAACCTGGATTTTATTGTCCATATCACTATAAGCATATTAATCAAAGCCATTCAAAAAGACTCTAGGAAGTTCCAAACTTTCCTACATATTTCTGTCTTCTGAGCCCTCCAAGTCTCTAGGAAGTTCCCAACTTTGCCACATTTTAATCTTCTTCTGAGCCCTCCAAACTGTTTCATTCTCTGCCTGTTACCCAGTTCCAAAGTTGCTTCCACATTTTTGGGTATCTTTACAGCAGTACCCCACTACCCAGTACCAATATACTATATTCATTCATTCTCACCCTGCTAATAAAGACATACACAAGACTGGGTAATTTATATATTTTTAAAAAAAGGTTTAATGAACTCACATTTCCACATGACTGGGAAGGCATCACAATCATGGCAGAAGGTGAAGGAATTGAGATGGTGGCAGGCAAGAGAGCATGTGCAGGGGAACTTCTCTTTATAAAACTCTCAGATCTTGTGAGACTTATTCACTATCATAAGAATAGCATGGGGAAGTCTCACCAGCATCATTCAGTTACCTCCCACTGGGTTAATTCCATGACACATGGTGATTATGTGAGCTACAATTCAAGATGAGATTTGGGTGGGGACACAGCCAAACCATATCAGTATTTTTATTTTTTATTTTTTGGACAGGTTTTCTCTGTCATCCAGGCTGGACCGCAGTGGTACTCACTATTGCCTCAACCTCCTGGGTTTAAGTGATCTTCCTACTTCAGCCTCTTGAGTAGCTGGGATGCACCACCATGCCTAACTCATTTTCTAAATTATTATTTGGAGAGACAGGGTCTTGCTATGTTGCCCAGGCTTGAACTCCTAGGCTCAAGGGGAATTATAGGCATAAGACACTATGCCTGCCAGTTTTTGTTCTAGGTTCGTTAGTGACTTGTATAATGTTTATTTATTTGTTCATTCATTCTGGCATCCTTGGGATGAATTCTACTTGACCATGATGAATGATCTTTTTAATGTGTTGTGAAATTCAGTTTGCTAGTATTTTGTTGAGGACTTTTGCAACCATATTCAGTAATACTGGCTTGTAGTTCTTTCTTTCTCTTTTTTTCTTGTGTTCTTGTCTGGTTTTGTTATGAGGGTAATGCTGTGCTTATGGAATAAGTATAGAAATGCCTTCTCTTTTTTTGTTTTCCATTTACATGGAATATCTGTTTATATCCCTCTACTTTCAGTCTGTGAATATCTTTTTGGTGAAGTGAGTTTCTTGTAGACAGTATATAATCTTGTTTTTTATCCATTTAGTCATTGTATGTCTCTTATTTAGATAATTCAATTTGTTTTCATGGAAAGTTATTGATATGTATAGTTTTACTACTTCCATTTTGTTATTTGTTTTATGTTTATTTGTAGATCCTTTTTTCTTTCTTTGTGTACTCTTGTCGTTAAGTGACTTTTCTCTAGTAGTAAGTTTTGATTCTATGTAATTCATATTTAGTTTATCTATTATAGGTTTTCGCATTGTGGTTCTGATGAGGCTTATAAAAACACCTTGTAATTATGAAAGGTTATTTTAAACTGGTAACATCTTTGATTGCAGAGAAAAGTAACAAAACAAATACTACACTTTAACACTTCCTCATTTTGACTTCTTGATGTTTAAATTGATATCTTTTTATATTGCTTATCTCTTAACCAATAATAGTTATTATTGCTTTTAATAGTTTTGTCTTTTAGCCTTTATAGATGAGATAAAACCTAATTACATTATTAGAGTGTTCTGAATTTGTCTCTTTCCTTTTTTTTTTTTTTTTTAAACCAATGAGTTTAATATCTTCAGATGTTTCCTTGTTACATTTTGGTGTCCATTTCTTTAAGTTTGAAGAATGCTCTTTACCATTTTTTTTTTTTAAAGGCAAGCCTAGTATTGGGGAATTTCCTCAGCTTTTGTTTGCCTTGGAAAGTATTTATTCTTCATATTTAAAGGGTAGCTTTGCTAGGTATAGTATTCTTGGTGAGTAGTTTTGTTTTGTTTTGTTTTCTCCCCCTTGGCTTTGAATATAGTATCCCACTCTCTCCTGGCATGTAGTTTCTGCTGAGAAACCTGCTGAAAGCCATATTTGAGTGTCATTGAATGTGTTATATTTATTTTTTCCTACTGCTTGAGTAATCTTTCTTTGTATTTGATTTTTGCTAATTTGATTATTATTTTCTTTCTCAAAGATTTCTTCTTTGGGTTGAATTTGATTGGTGTTATCCAAGCTTCCTATACCTGAATGGTTTGTTGTTTTTCAGATTTGGAAAATTTTCAGCCATCATTTTCTTAAATATTTCTCTATCTCCTGTCCTTTGAAATTTACTGTTATGCAGATGTTATTTGCTTAATGTTGTCTTACAATTTGATGTCTCAACTTGACTGTTCCAAAGGATGTCCAGGTAGCTTGAAAACTATTTCTGTGTGTATGTGGGGGTGTTTTCAGAAGAAATTAGCATTTAAATTGCAGTGAGTAAGATCAACTTTGCAAAAATGGGTGAACATCATCCATTTTATTGAAAGCCCATATAGATCAAAAGGTGGAGAAAGGGCAAAGTTCTTATTTCTTCTATATCTAAGACGTCCATCTTCTCCTGCCCTCAACCATCAGCATTGCTGATTTTGAAGCCTTTGGGTTTGTACTGGGTCTTACACTATTGGCTCCTCTGTGTCTCAGGCCTCCATGCTTTAACTGGATTACCTCTTTCCTTAGTCTCCAGTCTACAGACAGCAGACGATGGAATTTTTTTAGCTTCCATAAATGCATGAACCAATCCTGTATAATAAGTCTCTTTCCATTTCTCTCTATGTATCCTGTAGGTTCTGTTTCTCTAGAGAATTTTGACTCGTGCAGGAGTTTATTCCATTTACATTTAACTAATTATTATTGATAAGGTCAGATTTACTAATTTGTTAACTGCTTTGTTTGTCTTGTAATTCTTTTGTCTCTCTTGCTGTCATACTGTATATTCTGTCTTCTCCTTCTTCTTCTTTTTTTTTTTTTTTTTGGAGACAGGGTCTCACTCTATCATCCTGGCTGGAGTGTAGCATTGGCATGATCATAGCTCACTGCAACCTTTAAGACCTGAGCTCAAGTGATTCTCTTGCCTCAGCCTCCCAAACCGCTAGGACAATAGGCACATGCCAACACACCTGACTAATTGTTTATTTTTATTTTTATGGAGACAGGGTATCACCATGTTTCACAGGCTGGTCTCAAACTCCTGGCTTCAAGTGTTCCTCCCACCTTGGTGTCCCAAAGTGGTACGATTACAGATGTGAGCCACTGCACTCAGCTGTTATCTTTATGTTCTTAACTGACAGACTTTGATTCATCTCTCTCTTTTCTTTTGTGTAACTTTTATAGATATTTTCTTGAGTATTCTTATATAAAATACGTTACAGTTTTGGTTGGCCATGATGCTTTACACTTGTACTCTCAGCATTTTGGGAGGCCAAGGTGTGAGGAATGCATGAGGCTAAAAGTTTGATACCCCCATCTTTACAGAAAAGAAAAGTCAGCCAGTGCAACATAGTGAGACCTTGTCTCTACAAAATACATATATATGTTTAAAAATAGCTGATAATGATCATGTATGTCTATTGTCTTAGCTCCTTGGAAAACTGAGGAAGAATTACTTGACTCCAGGAATTTGAGGCTGCAGTGACCTATGATGATGCTATTGATGCCATTGTACTCCAGCCTGGGTGACAGAACAAGAACCCATCTCTAATAAAATATATATATAGGCTGCGAGTCATGGCTCATGCCTATAATCCCAGCACTTTGGGGAGCCAAGGTGGGAGGATCACTTGAGGTCGGTTCAAGACCAGGCTGTCTAACATGGTGAAACCCAGTCTCTACAAATGATACAAAAATTTGCCAGGTGTGGTGGCACACGCCTGTGATCCCAGCTACTTAGGAGGCTAAAGTAGGAGAATTGCTTGAACCTGGGAGCATATTATACATATATACATGTGTATATATAATGGTTTAATTGCATATTTTAAATGATTAACAACTCAACAGAGCAAAACTATCTCTCCTCAGCAAAAAAAAAAATATATACACACACACACACACACACACACGTATATATTATATACATGTGTATATATAATGATTTAATTACATATTCTAAATGATTAACAACTCAACATCATTTGCATATAAAAACTGTGTATTTTTACCTTTCCCCACCCTTGGCACATGGTATAATAGTAATGTCACAGTTTACATCTATTTATATTGTGTATCCTTTAATATAATTTATGGCTGTTTGTAATATTTTTGTCTTTTAATTTTTGTGCTGTTATTAAAAGTGTTTTTCCCATTATCATTACAATAACATAATATTCTGATTTTGCCTATAGATTTATCTTTAGCAATGAGTTTTCTGCTATCTTATGATCTTTTGCTGCTGCTTAGTGTCCTTTCATATTAATTTGAAGAACTTCTTTTAGCATTTTTTGTAAGACAGGTCTTGTGGTGATGAACTCCCCCAGCTTTTGTTTGCCTAAAAAAATCTTTGTCTCCATTTCTAAAGAAAATTTTGTTAAGTATGGTATTTTTAGTTGGCAGATTTTTTTCTTTCAGTACTTAAGTATATCATCTTACTTTTGCAAGGCTTCTGCTGAAAATTCTGCAATAGTTTTATGAAGATTCTTCTATATATGTCGTTTTTCTCTTGATGCTTTCAAAATTTTCTTTGTCTTTAATTTTTGACAATTTGATTATAATTTGTCTCTGCTTGGGTCAGTTTGAGTTCATCTTACCTGATGATCTTTAAGTTTCCTGGATTTGGATGTCTGTTTTTTTCTCTGGGTTTGGGATATTTTCAGTCATTATTTCTTTGAATAATTGTTTTCCCCTTTCTTTTTGTCTTTTCCTTCTGGAACTCCCATAGTATGTACAGTGGTCTGCTTTCTTGTATCCTTTAAGTTCCTTAAGTTATCTTCACTCCTTTTCATTCTTTTCTTTTTTTGCTTCTGTCAACATTTTCCAATAACCTGTCTTTTGTTTGCTGATCCTTTTTTCTACATGATCTGATGTTCTTTTGAAACCTCTGTATTCAATTTTTCAGTGTTGAAATGTCTGTATTGAATTTGAATTTTCCTCCTAGCCTTGGTAAGCCTCTTTATGAGAATTAAAAAAACCTCTCCATCAGATTAATCATACACCTCTATTTCATTAGAGTTAAGTCCTGGCTATTTATCTTTACTTTTATTTGAAGCATATTTTCTTGTTTTTTCATTTTCTTTGACTCTTGTGTTGGCTTCTGTGTATTAGATAAATTAGCCACCTTTCTCAGTGTATTAGTCCATTCTTTCACTGCTGTAAAGAAATTCCTGAGACTGGGTAATTTATAAAGAAAACAAGGTTTAACTGGCTCATGATTCTACAGACTATACAGAAAAATTAGCAGCTTCTCTTTATGGGGAGACCACAGGAAGTTTCCAGTTATGGGGGAAAGTAAAGGGACAGTAAGGTGCCTCACATGGCAGGAACAGGAGCAAGAGTAAGTGAAGGGGGAGGTGCTGCACACTTTAAAAAAACATTTATTTATTATACTTTAAATTCTGGGGTAAATATGCAGATCATGTAAGTTTGTTACATAGGTATACACTTGGTGATTTGCTGCATCCATTGCCCAATCATCTACATTAGGTATTTCTTCTAATGCTATCCCTCCCCAATTCCCCTACCCCCTGCTATTCCTCCCCTAGCCCAGAACCCCCCAGGCCCTGGTGTGTGATGTTCCCCTTCCTGTGTCAGTGTGTTCTCATTGTTCAACACCCACTTATGAGTGAGAACATGCAGTGTTTGGTTTTCTGTTCTTGTGTCAGTTTGCTGAGAATGATGGTTTCCAGTTTCATTGATGTCTTTGCAAAGGACATGAACTCATCCTTTTTGTGGCTGTGTAGTATTCCATGGTGTATATGTGCCACATTTTCTTTATCCAGTGTATCATTGATGGATATTTGGGTTGGTTCCAAGTCTTTGCTGTTGTGAACAGTGCTTCAATAAACATACATGTGCATGTGTCTGTATAATAGAATTATTTATAATCCTTTGGGTATATACCCAGTAATGGGATTGCTGGGTCAAATGCAATTTCTCGTTCTAGATCCTTGAAGAATTGCCACACTGTCTTCCACAATGGTTGAATTAATTTACACTCCCACCAACAGTGTAAAAGTGTTTCTATTTGTCCACATTCTCTCCAGCATCTGTTGTCTCCTGACTTTTTAATGATCACCATTCTAGCTGGCATGAGGTGGTATCTCATCGTGGTTTGATTTGCATTTCTTTAATGACCAGTAATGATGAGCTTTTTTTTTCATATGTTTGTTGGCTGCATAAATGTCTTCTTTTGAAAAGTGTCTGTTCATATCCTTTGCTCACTTTTTGATGGGGTTGTTTTTTTCTTGTAAATTTGTTTAAGTTCTCCATAGATTCTGGATATTAGCCCTTTGTCAGATGGGTAGACAGCAAAAATTTTTTCCCATTCTGTTGGTTGCTGGTTCACTTTATTGATAGTTTCTTTTGCTGTGCAGAAGCTCTTAAGTTCAATTAGATCCCACTTGTCTATTTTGGCTTTTGTTGCCATTGCTTTTGGTGTTTTAGTCATGAAGTCCTTGCCCATGCCTATATCCTGAATGGTATTGCCTAGGTTTTCTTCTAGAGTTTTTATGATGTTAGGCCTCATGTTTTAATCTTTAATCCATCTGGAGTTAATTATTGTATAAGGTGTAAGGAAGGGATCCAGTTTCAGCTTTCTGCATATGGCTAGCCAGTTTCCCCAACACCGTTAATTAAATAGGGAATCCTTTCCCCATTGCTTGTTTTTGTCAGCTTTGTCAAAGATCAGATGGTTGTAGTTGTATGGTGTTTTTTTCTGGGGCCTCTGTTCTGTCCATTGGTCTATATCTCTGTTTTGGTACCATTACCATGCTGTTTTGATTACAGTAGCATTGTAATATAGTTTGAAGTCAGGTAGTGTGATTCCTCCAGCTTTTTTTTTTTTCCCCCCTTAGGATTGTCTTGGCTATATGGGCTCCTTTTCCTTCCATAAAAGCTTATGGTGTTTTTTTCCAATTCTGTGAAGAAAATCATTGGTAGCTTGATGTCGGGATAGCATTGAATCTATGTTACTTTGGGCTGCACACTTTTAGACAGACTGCTCTTATGAGAACTCATTCACTGTCATGAGAACAGCACCAAAGGGATGGTGTTTAACCATTCATAAGAAATCTTTTCATGATGCAACCACCTTCCACCAGGCTCCATCTCCAATACTGGGGACTACAATTTGATATGAGATTTGGTTAGGGATACAGATCCAAACCATATCACACAATCTTCACATACTGGCCTTATAGGGGAGATGACCCTCATCAGCCTGGCTAGAGATGCTTGGTACTTACTGATGATTTTTACTGTCTCAAGTCCACCACATTTGTTCTTATCAACCTCCAGGAAACTAGAGCATGCTATATCCTGTCAGTGACCTAAAACAGATGAGTTACAAGCCACACTCTCAGGCAACAGTTGGAAAAGTTAAAGTGGGGTGAGGCCAGATGTGTAGTAGTTCTACTCTTTCCAGGTAGAAGCTGAAGACTTCTGTTTTACTGCTGGAGTAATCCAAGGGGATGAGCCACAGAGTGCTTACATACTCATTCACACTCTTAAGATGATTAGCGATTGCCTTCCCCATAGCTCCTAAAGACAAGCTAGTTAGAAACCAACCTTTAGGCAGCAGTCAGAAAAGTTAATATATTAGATGTGTAGTCTAATTTTTTTCAGGAAGAAGTTGGGAGCTGGAATTTACTGTCTATTTGCTCTGCATTGAGCCAGGAGGAAGTGCTATAAGAAGTGTGCGTGTATCCCTTCTAAACTGTCTTTTTTCCTTGTTGGTCGAGGGGACTGATGAATGCTAGGTTGCTACCTCACAGAGACAGGTGAGTTAGGAGCCAGTTGCTCAGGCCTCAGCTGGAAAAGTTGGGGCACTAGATGTGACATGCAAACTCATTACTCTTCAGCTGGAATTTAGTAGTTCCCTCCTAATTGTATGGCACTGTGCTATGGATGGGGTTTGTGGCAAGAGTATGACTCAGCTTTTCCTATCTGTTTTGATATCAGTGTCATCTCAGTCACCCCACATATAGGAGTCTCTCAGTTTCTGTATATTTCACAGAGGAAATTAATCCATGTGTACTGTTTATTCAGTATGTCTTTAGGCTGAGGGAAAGTAAAAAGCCACCTATTCTTCCACCTTGCTGATGCCTCTTTCTCTCTCATTCTGATTTAATTATTGTAGTTTTTCAATGACATTATACCTAGAATTGGAAACATTCTCTACTCCTACTTCATTACCTTTATTTTTCAGACTTTCCTATTCTTTTATGATTATTTTTACATTAACTTTAGAAGCCGCTTATGGAGTTCCAAAAATATTGTCTATTTTTATTGGGATAAAGTTATAATTTAAAAATTAAAGAATATCAAACTATTTATAAACTTAAATTTTTCTTTTCATGGACATGATGTGTCTTTCCACATAGATGCTTTTTGTTTTGTATCCATCAGTGGCATTTTAAGGTTTTCCTCATATCAAGCTAATATATTTCTAGTTATATTTATTCCTGATGTTTTATCCTTTTTGTTATTTTAAATTGGATTTTTTTCATTACATCTTTAAATTGTTGTTTGAATATATAAAGCCTGTTTGTTTGTATATTGATATTATACTGGTTGTCTTACTGGTGTTTGAAATAGCTTTTTAGCTGATTCTGTTGCATTTTCTAGGTAAACAATTTTAGTATCTACTAATAATGATAATTTATTTTTTCCATTCCAATTTTTATACTGCTTACTCTTTCAGATATGTATTTGCATTGGCTAATGTCTTTACAACAATTATTCCCCTCCATATGTCGCCATGATTTGCTCTCTCACTTGCTTTAAGTCTCTACTCATATGTTGTCTTAACAGAGAAGATATCCCTGATCACTTTATATAAAACAACAGCGTTACACCCTTTACTCCAACTTATCTCATTTATCTCTAATACCCTCCTTTATTTTTCATCTATAGCTGTTTTCCCGTCTAGTATTTATTTGTTTATGTATTCATTGGTTTTTTTTTCGTAATACTGTAGTCTCTATGAAAGTGGAGCATTTATTTTTGTACAAAGATTTGTACCCTCTGAGTAAAATAGTGGTTAACACCAGTTGGTTCTAAATAAACATTTGTCAAATGAATGCATAAGTGTTAAACAATAAGGGTAGTAAACAATATCTTTTACTTATTCCTCATTTAATGGGAATGTGTCTGTTGTTTCCCTTTTAAGTCCAATGCTAGTAGTTGGCATTTAATGTTTATATGAAACCTATTTTCTTTAATCTTAGTAAAAAATTTCCCAAAATTGACATTCTTTTTTTTTGAGACAGTGTTCTGGCTCTGTTGCCCAGGCTAGAGTGCAGTGGTTTGATCGGCCTGCCTTGGCCTCCCAAAGTGCTAGGATTACAAGTGTGAGCCACTGTGCCAGGCCAAAATTGACGTTAATTTTAAATTCACTGCTTTATTTATCTTTTTTAATTAAACTTTTTAAATGGCATTTAGTCTCACTTATCCATATTAACAGATTGATACTAGTTTGTAAGCCTTAATAATTTGATAACTGAAGTTTAGGGTTTGGCTTTGGGTCTTACTACTGTCTCATTGCTTTTTGGGCTTGCCATTTTTTTATCAACACTTTTTTTGTTTTGCTCCACTTTGAATATAACACATATGAAGAGTAATGCACAAGGTATAAATGTATAGCTCAACAACTGAACACAAAACAAAACTCATAAAACCACTGTCCAGGTCAAAAAATAAAATATTGCCCAAATGCTACAACTATGGGTTATACCCCTTCCCAGTCATTACTGCCTCTGCACACTTATCTTGATTTCTAATGCTGTAATTTAGTTATATTTGTTTTTGAACTTTATAGAAACGAAACCATACAATTTGTATTTTTGCACTGTATTCTTTTACTCAACATTATCCAACTCTTTGTAAAATTTATTCATGTTTTTACTTATTGCTCTGGTTTCTTCTTTTTTATTGTTGTATTACAATATTTTATTATGGGAATAGGCTACTTCCAGAATTACCAAACCCTTTGCCCTACACCCTCAACAGGGATAATTCTTATTTGCTGTTTGCTCTTTTTTTCTTTCCCCTTAGAGAGGTTTCTGGCTTTTTCCCTCTGTTCACTGTAATTATTGCCTCTTACTTTTCTTTTATTCTTAGCTTTTCAAGGCCCGTTTAAAATACCCTTAGCCTTTCTGCTCTTAAACACCCTGTCTTTGTTCTGTTCTCTTCTCCACAAATCCCTCCACCTCACTCACAAAAATCGACCCATAATAGTCATAATATTATGATGAAGGAGAAATCATAGCAATCACAATCTAAAGTAGCATATAAATGAACTGTTCATTTTTATTTTTTAATTTACTGATAATTTTTTCACAGGAACATCTTCGATTTAAAATTGTGTTTCTTTGACTTTAGTTTTGAGTGACATGGGTTAGCTCTTTTTACTTCATTCTTCTTGAGTTCTAAGTTTGCCCACCAAAGCTGTGTTTTTTGGGCAGGGTTGGATGGAGTCTTATTCTTTTGGCCATGCTGGAGTGCATTGGCACAATTTCATCCTACTACAGCCTCCACCTTCCAAGTTCAGCCACAGCCTCCCAAGTAGCTGGGATTATAGGCATGCACCACAATGCCCGACTAATTTCGGTATTTTTTAGTAGAGACGGGGTTTCTCTATGTTGGCCAGCCTGGTCTTGAACTCCTGGCCTCAAGTTATCCTCCGGCCTCAGCCTCCCAAAGTGCTGGGATTATAGGTCTAAACCACCGTGCCTGGCCTCCACCAAAGTTGTTTTTTGTTTGATTTTTTAAGATGGAATCTCCCTCTGTCCCCCATACTGGAGGGCAATGGCAAGATCTCGGCTCACTGCCAGCTCTGCCTCTGGTGCCTTAGCCTCTTGAATAGCTGGGATTACAGACACCTGCCACCATGCCTGGCTAATTTTTGTATTTTTTGTAGAGATGGGGTTTTGCCATGTTGCCCAGGCTGGTCTTGAACTCCTGACTTCAAGTGATCTGCCTGCCTGGGCCTCCCAAAGTGCTGGGATTACAGATGTGAGCCACTGAGCCTGGCCCAAAGTTTTTAATAAAAATATTTTTAATGATTTAGGTGAATTAAAGCAATTCAGAAAGTAAAACTATCTTATTTACATTTGTATAATTATATATTTAAAGATGTGATTCAGATAAATGAAATTATTCATCTTGGGGCATATCTTATTTTTTCATTGACAAACTAAAAATAATTCAAAATATATTTGTTACTATGTGAGAGGCACTAACTTCAAGTATTATCTCAAATTTTGTGATCAATTTTAGTATTTCTATCTTTTAGCAATAGGAATAACTTGAAGTGTTAATCTAAATTTAAATATTAACAATACTTATCTACAACCAACATTTTAATTAGCCAATTATTCTACTAATAGCATCACTAAATTTTGCTTTAAAAATGAGGGTTCTCTCTGACAAAAATTTGTTGGAGCCATTTTCTATAGTAAATGGATAGAAAACTGCTAGCTCCATTTGGTTGGTGCCAGATTTTGAAGTAATTTATTTGGACTTGCTCTTAAGTTTAACTTGCAGATAGTATGGAGTGAAGATTCTCTAGTATCGCAAATAAACAAAGACAAGAAAATCAGTCCTCTCTCGAATAGCCAGTGGACTCTCAGGACAATAGCATTTACCTTAATCTACAACTTAGTTATAAAGTGTGTTTCAAAAACAAATAAAAACAAAGTATTCATCGTCTGCACACCTGAGGAATACTCAAAAGTAAATGACAAAACTAATTTTTAAAATAATGCTATATTTTAAAATGAGAAAACAAACATTTTTAGGAAGGAGAGTTGATCTTTGATTTTTTAAAAATTCTATAATATTTTATTTCTTATTCATTTTGCTTTGTTTTGTTGGTACTTTTGTTATATATAATAGTTGTACATATTTTTTGGGTGCATGTGATATTTTGACACATGTATACAATGTAAAATGACTAGATTAGGTTAATTGGGTTGTCCATTACCTCAAACGTTTATCCTTTCTTTGTGTTGAACATATTACAATTCTTTTCTTCTAGCTATTTTGAAATATACAATATTGTTAAATATAAATTCCCTACTGTATTATTGAATACTAGAACCTATTCTAGCTATCTAAATGTACTTTTATAACTACTAACCAAATCAGTCTTTTATTTATTTTTATTTTATTTTATTTTTTTGAGACGGAGTTTTGTTCTGTCCCTCAGGCTGGAGTGCAGTGGCGTGATCTCAGCTCACTGCAACCTCTACCTCTGATTCAAGCAATTTTCCTACCTCAGTCTCCCTAGCTGGGATTACAGGACCCACCACCACATCTGGCTAACTTTTGCATTTTTAATAGAGATGGAGTTTCATCATGTTGGCCAGGCTCATCTAGATCTCCTGACCTCAGGTCATCTGCCTGCCACAGCCTCCCAAATGCTGGGATTACAGGTGTGAGCCATCGCACGTGGCCTAAATTAGTCTTTAGATGTCACTACTATTGGTTGATTTATTTTGATGTTACAACACAGGTAAAATAACTTCTGAAAATTTCTTACTTATTGATCTATAATAGAAATCTATAAACTAAATTAATTCTTTTAAAATATATATATATAATTTAAATTATTAAATTAAAAATTGTAAAAGCTTATTTTTCCTTTTGCTCATTCTCATAAAACAAAATAAATTTTCAGTGTGCAATAAACTGAAGTGTTTTAATTGTGTGTGTAAATCTACGCTTTTATGCAAATATATATGTAAATTTAAGTATTTCACAGGAAAACTAGCTGTGAAATGTTTCATGTGCAAAAAGTGTAAACACTATACATATTGTAGTTAAATATCTTTGGAGTGGATATATCACAAGAGGCCTTTCTTAAGACAGACATTGAGGTGAGGAATTTTGAGAAAATGTCTTTTAAATAAACCCATTGAAAGCCTATTTGTCTGTGTATTCTCCTAAGATTACGTTAAAATCATAGACAAGAAGAGATAAAAATTCGCAAGGAAAAATAGAGTGAGAGAGAGACAACTTATTTATTAATGTTGTAATTGTTATTTTGACAAATTTTTGTTTGAAATTTTTAGTTGTCATACTCAGACTGGGAGACAAGCATTATTTTTCGATGAATTTAAGTGGTTGGAACTACCTGCAAAATGGAATAAGCTTATCAGACAGTTTCCTTTTCCCTTTATTCCTGAGCAATTAAGCGGAGATGGAATCTTTGCTTGTGGAAATGCTATTACAGGGTATTCGATTAGTATTTGTGTTTGTATGTATGTGTTATGGAGAGTGGATTGGAGCTGCAGGTTGTTGGGCAGAAAGGGACCAGATGATCTTGTACATTTTTATCCCATCGAGTATCTGTGATTCAGAAATTTTAAAATTCCTTTCTTTTTTACAAATGTAGTATATTCTATGTTGTTTTAAGAATCAGAACTGTCAACTTTACGATAATTGATAGCAACTAGGAAATTAAATTTAAGAAACATTTTGAGTAACTACTATTTTTTATTATTTTGCCTCTTATAAAAGCAGTACAATTTGATGATTGTTTCAAATAAAGAAAACAAGACACTTTCAAATGACTTGCATAGATATTTGAATTGTATTGGATTTAGTGCTTCAGCTTTCAGTTTACCAGCAAATGCTTGTGCTCTACTTTTAAGTAGAAGGAACAAAATAAAAAAGAAAAAGTCAGTATTTTTAAAAGCTAGAAAATTGGCTAGGGTGATTTTCTGTTTAGAGTTGGTTAAACCTAGTTTGAATCCCAAGTTTGCTATTTTCCAGTTGTATAACCATTAGCACATTGTTTATGCTTTTTTTCAGTCTCAGGTTCTTTTCCTGTCAAATAAAGAAATGAAGTAGAAGTAGAATCTACTGAAGGGCTTTTATGAATATTTATAGAGATTAAGCATGTGAAGGATTTACCATATTGCCTTGTAAATGCTTAATAATCATTGGCTATTAATAATTAGATGATGTTAACATTGTAGACCGTCAGCCCCATCATAACAGACGTGACGTATGGTAAGTCATCTGACATGTCTTAATAAAGGTCTAGAGCTAAGAACCATCTGGAAAATCTCATTCAGTAGACTTCCCATGGAATTCTGTAAAAACATGGATAGCAATCAGTTTCTCAGTCTTCCCGGGAAAATGCTAAATAGATTAAACGTATAAAGGTAATGATTACTATTTTGACATTGTCTTTGAGAGGCTAGATGAGAGTAAGTGTCTGTTCTTGAAAACCTGTATTTCTATATTCTTTCAGTTATGCAAGTAGCTATTATTAGTTTACATCACTGTGCAGGGGTTTGGCTGGCATAACAAGATGCTGAAGTGTTTTCAATGCATAAGCCTGGTATTCCTGTGTGACTAAGCGCATTGTTTACTAATGACATTAAGTGTAGGGTAGCTCATTGAAAAATTGGTGTATTGTATAAAATGAACCCCATTTAAAATAAGACCATGCATTTTATTTAATCCAAAAATTAATGTTCCTGAAGTAAATGCAAACCCATTTTAATGGTTACTATGTTATTCTAATAAAAATACCTGGCAAAAATGATCAGCAATTACTTACTGTTAAGCCTATTCTACTTGTATTGAATGGAGAGAGATTAAAAAAAAATTTTTAATTTAAGGAATATGTAATAGTAGGAGCCCAGAATCATAATGTTCACAGAGAGTAATGGTTTATTAACTACAATTCATATACCCTGAGACTAGGTGTGATTTCCTTTTGAGCTTTGACATAAAAAAGCAACAAGCAGTGCTAGTTTGCTTGAAAAGAAACTGACTTCTGTTGTAACTTGCTGCTGTAAAACATGTTTTTTTCTCTAGTTAGGCAAAAAAAGTAGGAATAATCTAGCAAATGGTTTCAAAATGAAAAAAAAAAAAACAATACTTAGAGCTGTTAGTGTTCAGCCTCACCTCAGACATCAAGTTTTCTGATTATATGTAATGCAAAAAGCATATTCATGGAAGTAAAACAAAGCGGAGGGGAAATCAATTATTTCTTCATATACCATGAGAATACCTTTTTAAGCTTGCAAGCTTAACTAATAACACAATCAGAAAGAGCACTCTTCATATTGGGTATAAAAATGGCCTAATTTGAAAGACAATGTCTCTGGCATGCATACCCAATAGGTTCTATTCAGCAAACTCTTGAGGTTTCATGTTAACATAATGAAATATTGTGTCATTCCTTGTAGGCTAAATTTTTCTTTACCTTTTAAAATCAATAGCCTAATAATATTTTGTTCAACTCTATCTGCATCTAAATTTGAAATTACTTTGCTGAAAATTGTAGATGTATAGCTCTGAAGCCACTAGTCTTTTCCTTTTCCTTCTCTTCCCACCCTCATCCAAATCTTTTATAATTAGTTTTTGGAATACGCACCATAAACGTTAATAAAACTCGCTTAGGCATAGCTATTTTATTCAGGTGTCAGGAAAGGTTTCCACCTTTGTTATAGTGTTGACTAATTGGTTTAACTTCTTCAGCGTCTTTAATAAGGAAATGTTGCAATCCAGTGTGATTATATCTGTGTTAGTCTGGTAATCTCTGTAAGGTGCATGACTCAATTTAATTTAACAATAAACTGTTGTGTGTATAGGGGAGGGGCATTTGGGGCAGACTCTTGATAATTTTCCACAAAAGTCAATGACATATATATTTATAAACCTATAACTTAAATTTGTGTATCTGAAGGGTTCATACATTTTATATTCTCAGATCCTCACCTAATGATAATTGTATTTTTCAGATTTCATTTAAGTTTTTAATATGAAAAATTTCAAACACAAACAAGTAGAAAGAAGAGTAAAATAAATCCCCATGTATTTATCACCCAATTTTAACAGTTGCTGAGACTTTCCCGAGATTGCTTCAACATTTTACTTGATAGAAATATTTTATATAAACTTTTTTTTTGAAAGAATAACAAATGCAGGAGAAGTCCCATATACCATAAGAACATACTAGTATAAGCATCTACATCAAGAAATAGAAAATCAGCAAAACTCCAGGATTTCTAATGCCCCTTTTGGGGCTGTTAAGATAACAACCTTAGACAAATTAAATTTAACAGACTTTCATTGAACAAAGAATGATTCGTGATAGGACAGCCCCCCTGAACCCATTTTAGTTTCAGAGAGATTCCAGTGCTATCATGTGTGGTCAAAGAAGATTTATGGCTAGACAAAGGTAAGAGACATATAGAAAGTAGAAGTAAGGTACAGAAACAGACTGGTTACAGATCAGAGTTTGCCTTATTTGAATCCAGCTTGAAGAGTTGACTACCTTTAATTGGCTGAAACTCGGTGACTGGCACAAGAGTAGGTTACAGTCTGCTTACACATGCATTTAGGTTGCAGAAATCTTTAAATGAAAGGGGTAGCTTTTTGTTAACAGGGCTCAGAAAACAATGCATAAAAACATGGCACTTTTACATGCTGAACTAAAGAAGCAGCTTCAGTGTCTCTTTGACCTTACCCTGACCTTCTGTCTCTCAAGTCTCTCCCAAACCACAGAACAAAACTGTTCTCTGAAATTCCCTTATCTATCTAAAAATTGGGCCCACCAAAGAGGAGCACATTTGCCTTCAATTCCTTCCCTGTAGTTTTATTAGCTAGAGAAGAATAAAACTCATATTTCAAAGGAGAGACTAGACATTAAACAGCACACCCAGAGCCCACACAACCTTTGTCCCAAACTATCATTTGTTCTGTGGTCCCATTCAATTTCCAAAGAGAATCACTTACTTAAAATTGTTTGAGCTTTGGGCTCATTCACTTCCCCTGAAAATCATTTACTACCCCTCTCATTTGCCTAAACTCTCCATTTCTGTCTCCTCTACCAAGAGTGTATGTAAGCCTCAATCATCTGGCCCTTCTTGGAGTCTCAGCTTTGCAGGACTCCCTGTCCATATTATGTTAATAAATTTGTATGCCTTTTTAAAAAAGTCTATTATCAGTAATTTTAATAAATCTTCATTGTGTGGAGAAGAAGCCTTCTCTCCATCCTTACTATTTTACTCCATCCAGACACCTCCATCACTATCCTCAACTTGAAGAGTAACCAGTATTATGACCTCTATTAAAAACAGATTAGTTTTACCTGCTTTGGAAATTTTATATAAATTAAATCAGGTAGTACATATTTTTGTATCTGTCTTTATTTGCTCAACATAATGTTTATGAGGTTCACCTACTTGTAGTTTGTTCATTCTGTTGTATAGTATTCAATTGAATGTATAAACCACTATTTATCCATTTTAAATCTGTTGAACATTTGGGTTATTTCCCGTCTTTGGTATTAGAAATAGTGCTGCCATTAACATTCCTGTACATGTCTTTGGTGAAAATATGTATGCATGTCTGTTCTATATTCATTTGCTAAAGTATGTTAAAGCAAGTTCCAGACATTGTTATTTTACTCTTACACACCAGCATATTTTAGTATGCATCCAAGAAGTGTGACATTTTCTCACATAACCATAATTGCTTGTTACCATCTGATGCTTTGTCCTTTATTAATTAAAATGCATGATTAAATGGGAAAATCTCCTTTCTTCAGGATAGCTTTTGAAGATAGCAAGCTGAAAATATTGAAGCTGAAATACGCCTAAGCTGATAGTAGTTTTCTCTAGCTTTGATAGACAGGTTAATCAAATAATCAACAGGTATTTATTGAGCTTTTTTTGGGGGGATCAACTGAGTTATCTTTTTATCGCTATTCACACTCATCAAAACACACACAGACCAACTGGAATTTAAGGGGAGAAGACCATTCCTTTTGATAAATTGTCAGTCATAGAATTGTTTATATTAGGTATTACAAGATAATAATTCAACTCATAAAGCATATGGACTGTGGAGCATATTTTAATAAAGAGTGACTTTAATGAAGAGTAACTTAAGTGACTTTTTTTCTGTAGTGGATATTATAGCTATATGATTCCTGACAAATATTTAGAATAAATAATAATTGGATATATGTTACATAAGATATGTTTTATAAATATATCAATATTAATATTTATAAATAAATATAAGTTAAAGTTAATATGTTATAATTAGTTAACAATTAATATTAAAAACATCTAAGGGGTTTTCTTAAGCAGATCCTGCATTTGATTTTATTATTTTATGAACATAGTATCAATTGTAAGGAAGTGATGTTTTTCACTTGGGATGTATGATAAATCAAATAATTTGAACTATCTTTGCCTTGATTTATGTTTTCAGATGGGACCACTTTTTTTTAATAGAAAACAGTTTTTTTGGCTTCAAATTTCTTCATAATTTTTTATTCCAAACACTGAAACTTGTCTCAAATACCTGGCCTTAAGTTCTGATTTTCCATTTCTGTGATCAAGATCAAGCAGCAACTTCTCTGAGGCCCAATTTTCTTATCTGAATCATATAGTGATAATTCCTACCTCTGTTTTTTGCATATTTATTTATAACTCTTGTACTATTTATTAAGAAGATTATTCTAGAGGCTCACAAAGCTCACAATATGTGTAAGATTTCTTTTTCTTCCTTTCTTTCTTTTTTTTTTTTATATAATCCCTCTCTGTCACCCAGTCTGAAGTGCAGTGGCACAATCATAGACAAAGAAACCTCCCACCTCAGCCTTCAGAGTAGCTGCAACTACAGGTACCGCTCCTGGCTAGTTTAAACAACTATTTTTTGTAGATGCAGGGTTTCCCTATGTTGCCTAGGCTTGTCAGCATGAGAATTCTTATATTCGTATGATACTTTCATAGTTACAATTTCGAAAATTGAAAGAATAGCAAAACTACAAAAAAAAAAAAAACTAGTCAAACTTTCTGCTTTTGTTTTGAATCTTTTTTCTTCTTTGACTTTTGGTCACTCAAAATAATAAAAGCAATGACAACAATAACAACAGCTATGATTTACTGAAATTCACTATGTACCAAGTTCTATTATTTCATGTAAAATATTTATAATTTTCACAACAATGCTGTAAATACTATAATGACAATAATTAATAATAATTTACACTATTGCAAATAAAGAGACCAAGGCTTAGAGAAGATAAATAATTATTTCATTGTCACATAGCCAGTAAATAGCAGAAGAGGTTCCAATTCCTTTTCCTTTTATTTGACTTGGTCAAGATTCATTTTATACAAAATAAGTTCACTTTATTATCTGTGCAAATAAAATTATGAGCTTTATGATGTAGTTATGTTAACTTTCAGTAAATTTTTAAAGAAATGCCTGTAAGTAATTCTGTTTTACTAATAAGATTTTATCAATGGTGATGTTTCACTCCAGGAGGAGTTTCAGGCTGTAAAAAATTAATATTCTTCCTATTAATGTTTGTAAAGAGAGCCCTAAACAATTTAGAAAATTTTATATATAAAATGTGTATATTTTTAGGAAATTATTTTTACAAGGTAATAGCTTTAAAATATAGCTACAAATAATTGGTTAAATATTATCTAACTTGATTCGTCTTTTACAATACATTGCAGTATTAATTAGATGCACAGAAAGCATCAAGAACCTTGACTAACTGCCATGCCACATTTTATATGGAATTATCAATGTATAGGATCTGAGCATTTATTTTAAAGAAAGTAATCATTAAAGTTTCTTTTGCAAAATGTCTGCTATGTGATGAGGAGTCTTGTGATCTGCCTATTCAGAAATCACGTTGCTAGTTATTTATCTATATTCTCATCAGTCTAACATCAAATAATATTCGATCCTTCCCACTTTCTTAGATGCTTTCAATATAAAGAATGAAGTCAAAATTTTGGATGGAACAACTCATAATGCTTGAAAACATTTTCCAGTTTGCCTTATACATGTAATAATAGCTCTAGTCTCTTTTCTGACTAAATATTGAGATTACAGCTAGGCATAGTGGCACAGGTCTCTAATCCCAGCTACTCAGGAGGCTAAGATGGGAAAAATCCTTACACCCAGAAGTTCAAGACCAGCTTGGGCAACATAGCAAAAGTCCCTCAACAAACAAACAATAAACTGAAGATTACTTACTTCTCTTGTGTTAAATAAAATACCAGTATTCTAAACTTAATCAAGATTAATGTGGAAGCCATATTATTTCTTGGAGGAACAATTTATGTTTTCTAGTCCTGCTTGTCTGCTTCCTTGACATGGTCAGTGCTTTCAAAGGTCCCCAAGAGGCTGGACTGTGTGTGTGGTGTGAGGGGAGTGTGTGACTGTTTTTCTTTGTGGGAAGTAAGGGGTAGGATGGAGTGGGGGTGAGGTTGTGATAGTTAATTTTAAGTGACTGTTAATTTTAACTTGACTGCATTAAGGAATACCTAGAGAACTGTAAAACATTACTTCTGGTTGTGTCTTTGAGGGTGTTTCCAGAGGAGTTTGGCAAGTGAATCAGTAGATCACGTCAGGAGGATCTGCCCTCAATGTGAGCAGATACCATCCAAGTGGCTGGGGCATGGATAGGACAAAAAGGATGAGAAAGAATTTCCTCTCCCTTTCTGTCTGTCTGTCTGTCTCTCTCTCTCTCTCTCTCTCTCTCTCTCTCTCTCTCAGAGCTTGAACAGTCCCTTCTTCCTACCTCTGGACATTGAAACTCCAGACTCCAGCACTGGGACTTTAGGCCTTACGCCAGCACCCACTGGGTTCTCAGGTCTTTGGCCTCAGACTGAGAAGTATCCTCTTGTCGTCCCTGATTGTGATGCTTTAGAACCTGCACTGAGCCATGAACCCAGCACCCCAGGGGCTGCAGCTTGTAGACAGCCTACTGTGGGACTTCACAGTCTCCGTAGTTGTGTGAGCCAATTCCTCTAATACATCCTCTACCTATCTATCATCTGTCTGTTTATTTAAACATATATCATATTGGTTCTGTCTCTCTGAAGAACCCTGACTACTACAGAGGGTTATTGTGGGAATGAAATGAGAGAAAAACAGAATACATCAAAGACAGGAACTTTCGAATTAGTGTTGCGAAGTGTACAGAGGTAATTCTTCTGAGGTAATACTTTCCCATCGTCAGAAAGCCTGAAGAGCTTTGCTCAATGTATTGTGTATGGATTTGGATATTTGGATTTAATATCAGGCCACTTATACATGTAAGAATCTAGAAACTCATGATTCTAAACGATAGGAAACTACTTAGAGGCTTTTGGCTGACAATTATGAATTAGATAAGTTCAAAGAGGGAGAGGTTTTTATTTTTCTTCTTGCATGGCTGCAAGATCAGTTTCAAACACGTGATAATAATAGTGCTTTGTCTTACAAGATGAAAGTTTGATCCTACTCTCCATTCTCTATTATCAACAGTAATTCAATTAAAATTTTATTTCAAGCTCATCTTCCATCAGAGCTTTGTCTTTGGTATGCTTGCGTTCTAATATATCCTATATAAGTCATTCAAACTGGTGAGCATCTCATTTGGCAAAAAGAATGCAGTTGTGTTTTTCATAAACAGCAGTTTGAAAAACTGGGTACAGAGAACAAACTGTTCACTTAGCATTGCAGTTACTTTGTTCTGTTTCTCTGTGATATGCTCTAATTTTATTACCATAAACAAATGAAAGGAGTAGGGATAGAAAGTGGGGTACAGGCCATATCCTGAATTGGCTTTTAATTGTGACTTGTTCTGAATCCATTCCTACATTCAAGAATGGCTCTTCTGAAATTAAATTTGCTTGGCATATCTAGGCTATCATTTTCTTTTGTTTTATGGAGCTTATCTTCGTTCTGTGGGATGATATAATTCAGCTCTAGTTGGTCACTCTGTCATTTCGGTTGGTGAAGCTTGTCCTCACTGAGATTGTATTATGTTTAGGAACTCATTTTCTCTTTAGCTGTGAGATGAATGTCTGTCATTAAGTCCAGTTTTTCCTCAAATTTCATCTTTGTGGGACCTGCATCAGCGTCACCTGGGATCACTGTTATAGATTTCAGAACAGATTGATAGAATAAAAAACGTAAAGATCCTTATCTTTAACAAATTTCCTGGATAATTCTTATTTAACCTAATATTTAAAAACCATGCTCTTATAAGTATTACATATAATCTCCCATTTCACTAGTTTCTCAAAGAGAGGTCCACTACTTTCACATCAGCCTGGCTCCGTTCTCTCAGTCACAAGTTTTTCTTACTGAGGCACATCCCCTTGTTGCACCATAAATCTTTCCTCCTGGTCACCAGATCTATAATCTAATGTCTCAAGATAATATTTTGATGGTTGCATTTATTTATCAACTTGGCTAAGCTATGGCACCCAGTTGTTTGCTCAAACATTAGTCTAGATATTAGTCTATGGAAGTATTTTGTAGATGTGCTGAAAATCTATGATCAGTTGACTTTAAGTAGATTGACCTAGATAATGTGAGTGGGCCTCATCCAATCAGTTGCCTTAAAAGCAAAACCTGAGATTTCCCAGAGAAGAATAAATTCTGCCTCATGACTGACATGGAGATCCTGGCTAGGTTTCTACCCTGTCCTATAGATTTCAAATTTCAGACTTGTCAGTCTGTCACATAAGGTAAAGCAATTTCTTTTTATTTTTTAAAATAGAGATTTGGTCTTGCTGTGTTGCCCAGTCTGGTCTTGAATTCCCAGCTGATCTTGAACTCCTGGCTACAAGTGATCATTCCTCCTTGGCCTCCCAAAATACTGGGATTACAGGTGAGCCGTTGTACCCATCTGTAAGGCAATTCCTTAAGCTCAGTCTGTCTCTCTCTTTTTCTCTAGAAAACTCTGGTTGGTGCAAATACTTTCAGTTGCCCATGTGACGCTCATATTTAGGAGCTGATGTCCTCAAGAACTCCTTTGCAGGTCCCTCACTGTGTGTTTATATAATCAATAGATCTATCTTCTGCCTTGAATCTTATATTGCTGGTTGCCTCCCCTCAGCTGGTCTCTAACGCAAAGTCTTATAGAGAACAATGAATTCCTTCCAGTTCGTCTAATTACTAATTATTGTTTGCTACCTGTATTTCTTCATTCTGATCTCCATTTAACAGATGGAGACCACCAAAGCTGTACATGAAGGACACTGCTTTATTCATGTGACTCTGCCTTTATAACGAAGGTAGTATCCCCAGGACCTAGGTTATTTAAGAATACAGGTATCATTTCAGATCCTCTCTACTCCCCACCCTTTTCCCTTGCCTTCTCCAATTTTCCAAAGCAGATCATCATGCCTTGAGTCTGAGCACTGATTTATCAGTATAAATATTTTTAGTGTGATCAAATAGTTATATTTTTATCACCTTGTTTATGCCAAATTTACGTCTCAAGTTAAAAAAAAATTAAGTGTAGTGAAATGAGAAAAAATTTAATAATTATTGGCCTCAGAATTCTTACAGTGAGAAGAATTTTTGGGCAAAAAGCTCATCTGTGATAAATTGTTCTTTGTGGCAAGGATTTGGCAGTTGAGAAAATCATATGTTACAGTTGTAGGCAGTATGACATAGTGTCTCAAAGGATAGGCTCTAGAATAAGACTGTATAGGTTCAAATCCCAGCTCTGCCACTAATTAGCTGTGTGAATGTGGAAAGATCACTAGATCTTCTAGTTTCTTCATCAGTAATAAAGACGATAATATTAACAGTTACTTCACAGTGAGAAATAAACATGTAATACTTGTAAAACAACACAATGTCTAAAGCACATGAAGTAATAAATGTTAGCTATTATTATTTTCAGCATCATAAGAGGGAAAGTTGCTCTGCAGAAGACAGAAAAGAAGGGGAGAGGAAGGCAGGGATTACAGACATTTGGAGAAAACCTGTAACTATTTTACAATAGAAAGGTGGCAAAAGAGAATTCAAAAATTGGAAAAAAAAAAAAAGACAATATTTTTTGGGAAATTGAATAGCTGAGATATAAGCTATTTCCTGTCTCCTCCTTTGAAGTCTACTAAACTTATGAATTCTTTATACCATCTGTGCGTGTGTATGTGTACATTGAAGAGAGGGTTGAGTTTCATATGTAGATTCAAGCTTTGTGTAATATTTTATACATGGCAGTGCAACCAGGGTGGCAAGAGTGGTGCTGAGAACATAAACCCTTCAGGAATTTGTTGTCATTTTTGGAAAAGTTTTATAGTTTAAAATCAGATTGTAAATAGTTAGGGTGGGTCTTCAGGGGACTATAGGAATTCATCCAACTTGAGAAATCTACCTACTTTATAACTTCCTATCCTACAGGCTGTTCGTTTTCAAGCCGTGTGTGGTATGTGGCCACCTAGTAGGTTGAAACCAGGTCTTGACAGATCTGTTTATAGATGAACCCAAGTGGACTTTCCTCATTGCCATGCTAAAGTTTCTATCCCAGGACCAGCTGTGGCTTCATTCCATAACATATGACCTGTGTGCTGGCATGATGACTCACTGCATCTGTGCAAGTAGAACCCCTTCTCTATATGCAATGATGCACCCTCTCCCTTCTCCATTGTCCCAGAAAATCATCCAGTCACTTCCCCTCAGGGAGACATTGCTTTGGAGAATAGTCCCAGTGCTCTCCTTACTTTTGACAACTAATAAAACTGTTCAGCAAAACCTGTGCTCTTGTGAAGAGTCACTTGTTACCAGGTGAAAGAACCTTGGTTCATTTTGGATAACAAGATCAAGCCAAGTTTGCTCAGTTCAGGACAGGGGACCGCCAGCTGGTATCTCAGTTAAATTAGTATTTTTTTTTAAATTGTTGTTGTAAAAATAGAACATGCTCTTTGTAGTGCTCCATATTACTTAGTCTCTGAAGGGCATCATAAATTAGCAAAGACTAGCACTATAATGTTAGCTACTACTGCAATAGTCACTAAAAAGTAATTTCATATTAACTTACATCTTTAGAACAAAACTGAGGATCAAATTTATATTCCCAAACTGTACCTTCTAAAATACCTTTTTTTTTTTTATACTTTAAGTTCTGGGATACATGTGCAGAACATGCAGGTTTGTTACATAGGTATATACGTGCCATGGTGGTTTGCTGCAGCTCTTATTGACCTTGTTTTTTCTCTGAAGACTCTTAGGAACCTCCCGAAACCTTCCAAGAAACCCAGATCTTTGGATCACTCCATCTCCCCATCCCAGGTCTTTGTTATGTATTAGGTTGGTGCAAAAGTAATTGTGGTTTTTCCCATTACTTTCAATGGCAAGTAAGTAGCATAGCCTCTGTGGCTAAGGACTCTCTCCATTCTCTCATTCTTACACTTCTGCATCACAGAAAAATAGGTCCAGTAAAGAAGGAATCCTCATGAGAAAGTAGGAAGGCAGAATCCAAATTTTTAATGACAAAGCTCTCTTTAGTAGGAAAAGAGAAAAGGAGAGAAAAACAGAACACACACACACATAAAAAACCCTTTTTTTCCTGGTCTTATCAAAAAATCTAAAAAAGAATCACCTGGGATCCAATCACCTATGTCTTTTAAGTTTCTAGAGAGGGACTGAGCTTCATACATTAACATGGATTAAAGTTTAATCAGTGTTTGATAGTATGTTAATATTAAATATATAATGTAAGCCATATTTTAAGATACTAAAATCTCAAAGGATACTAACAAAATCGGGCCATTAATATGCTGAGAAGGACAGCATAAAAAAGGCAATTACAGGCCAATTTCTGTAATAAATATATATCATACATGAGATTATGCTAGCCTCATTAAATAATACAGGGATTATAACCTCTATTTTTATTCTTTGGAAGACTTGGATATGACTGGAATGATTTATTCCTTGAATGACTGGAAGTCTTCATTAGTGATGTTATTTGGGTCTGAAGTTTTCCATGTGGCAAGAAGTTTGATTTCTGATTCAATTTCTTTTATAGCATAAGACTACCCAGATCATTTTATTTTTGCCTAAATCAATCTCATAATGTGTACTTTCTAAACATTTTCATTTTCATCTAAATTTTCAAATGTTTTGGCATGGAGTTGTTTGTGATATGTTTTTAGTATCTGCATTATCTTTAATAATTTCCTTAACCATATGACTTAACAGTAGCAATTTCTACTAGTTTATTGTTCCTGTCTACTTAATTCTGGACTAGAAAGGGATCAAAATTCCCTTTCTTTCATAGCACTCTCTGTAAAATGTCTACTGCCTTTTATCCTGAGAATGGTGCAGTGGATTAAAGATTAGCATATTGCCAGGTGCAGTGGCATGTGCCTGTAGTCCCAGCTACTTGGAAGGCTGAGGCAGAAGGTTCACTTGAGCCCATGAGGTCAAGGCTGTATTGTCCTACCATCATGCTTGTGAATAGTCACTGTACTTTAGCCTGGACAGTGTAGTGAGACCCCATCGTTTCAAAAAAAAGGTGACCATACATTTCTTGATATTCCTCCCATGAAGTGTGGGGTCTAGCTCCCCTCATCTTTGTTAAAATATACCCCCAACTGACAGACGAAATGAACTCATGTGGCTAAAATGAGGCACACCAGAAATAGAATTAAGTGGCCATACCAGGGAGAAGGGTTGGGCATATACCCCTACATGATTAGCTGCCATAAAGTCTTCTTTCCTCTAATTGAACAGAAACTAACCCTTAAAAAACAATGTTAAAACAGCTATTGGGAGTTTCCCTGCTGACCCTGATCCTGCTGGATTGCCCAACACCAGCCACTGGCAACTGAACTCCCTACACAGCCCCTCTGCCCCTCCCCACCTTCCACCAGCAGCTCTGATTTGACAATAGACCTACTGTGCAAACAGTCTTCCCTGATAAACAGCCACAGGCTTTAAGTCAGTTTCACCAGGTTTATAGAGACTCTACACAGAACCGTTTTATGCCCCACAAAACATTTTTATGACCTTCAGTTCACCTTTTGAAGAACCAAATTTCACCTCATTTTAACATTAAAATTTCACCCTAAAATGAACATCAAATATATGTCACATATATGTTTGCTCATTGCACATATGCTTGACATTCCTTGTAAATATTCACAAACTTTCCACAAACCTGCTAATTTATACACCTTAGACAGACTCTGAAAGATGTAAATGCCCCCTTTTCCTCTCTCTTCTTTTGACTGTACTTCTGTATTAAACTGGAAGCTGTGTCTTCCCATCTATAGATTTCTTTAAATAAAAAATAAAACTCACCCTTTTTCCTCCGCAGATTTCATGTTCTTTTGTTAACATTTCAAATCTAGTTTGACTGATGACTGCATTGACACATAGCATATGGCAGAAGGGGCCCCTGGCCAGTACTGGGTCATGGCTTATGAGAATTGACGGCTCCTAAAAATCCTTGGATTCTCTGAAGTGATCAGTTTCTTTTCTAAATATTTGACGTATAATAAACCCTCTTAATCATTTTAAGATGCTACTACTTGTGTTCTCCCGAACACACATTGGTAAATGCTGCTTTAAATTTGTTATGTTTTGATGTAGCCTACAAAATCATTAAATTCTGGTTCTAGTAATTGCCAAGGATCTTGTATTGGAATAATCATCCTGCATCTAACAATTGTAAACTGTGGATTAGGCTAAAAAAAATCCACACATTTGAAGGCATGGAGTTTACTCAAAAGCAGGAAAAACAACAATAAGAACAACAACAGCACCTGAAAGAAACTTGATTCTTGAAAGGAGAGAACTGTCCTGAGTGAGATTCACATTGATACAGACTTTTCCCCAGGTACATTTTTTAAGGTGGTGCAGTGCAGGACAGCTAGACTTGAGCAAAGAGCCACAGAGCTACGGACTTGAGATGTCAGAGGATGGAGTTGGGGGCTACCAGAACAGCTTGAAATTAATAAGCATAAATCTCAGAAACTGGAGCTCCTCAGTGTTGAGAGCCTCCAGATTCATATATAATCTCTCCTCAAATCTTTGGCTAGCCTCTGAACTGAGCATGCATGAGAAAGACTGTAAACAATTAAGTGGATATCAAGTTGGAAACATGAGAAAAGATGAGCAGAGATTTCAGCTGCTGTCCATCACAGGGGAGAGAGATAGTTTGGAGTTTGAGTCCTACCGAATTAACTTTATGCTAGAACAACAAACTCAAAACTCTTCAAAATTTCAAAATTAAATGTCGAAATTTTGTCATCCACAATGTCCAATATACAATACCATTTTTTCTAGTCATGCAACAACAACAACAACAACAGGAAAATGTGACCTGTAGTTCAGAAAAAAAAAAAGTAACAAATGAAAACTGAACCTGAGATAGCACAAATGCTTTAATTAAAAGTCAGAGATTCTGAGATTGGATAAAAAGCACAACTGCATACAATTAATAATAGATGCACTTTAAATATAAAGACATAGATTGAAAGTATTAAACTGTGGCTAGGTACAGTGGCTCATGCCTGTAATCCAAGCACTTTGGGAGGCCAAGGTGGGTGGATCAGTTGAACCCAGGAGTTCGAGACCAGCCTGAGCAGCATAAGGAGACTCCCATCTCTACAAAAAATAAACAGAAATAAGCCAGGTGTTGTGATGTGTGCCTGTAATCCTAGCTACTCAGGAAACTGAGGTGAAAGCATCACTTGAACCTGGGAGGTTGAGGCTATAGTGATCAGAGATCCAGCAGCTATTCTCTTGCCTGGGTGACAGAGCAGGATCCTATCTCAAAAATAGATAAATAAAATTTAAAAAAAGTAAAAAACTGGAAAAAGGTATATGTTGTAAACAATAAGTATAAGAAATATTGGCATAGATATGTTAGTATCAAAACATCAAAAAAGTAGTTATTAGAGATAAGTAGAAATTTCTGGATAAAAGGTCAGTTCAACCAAAAGACATAATCATAAATATATATGTACCTAAAACAGAGACTCAAGTGTAACAAAATCAAAGCCAAGGGAGAAATAGGCAATATTACAAACATAGTTAGGGATTTTAATGTACTACTCTTGGAAATTGGTAGAACAAATAGAAAATCAGTAAGGATTCAGAAGATTGAAATGACACTATCTGTACAGCAACTGGTAGAACTAATAAATGAATAGAGCAGCCACAGAGAATAAGTTCAATATACAACAATTAATTGTATTTCTGTATTTAGCATAAACCATTAAAAAATTCTATTTGCAAAAACACCAGAAAACATAAGTTACTTAGAACAAATTTAATAAAATATATGTAAGACTTCTATGCTGACAACTTAGGGAACAGAGCTGGTAAAAAAATAAAGACCTAAATAAATAGTTGAAAGACTCATTATTGTTAAAATTACAATTCTACAGAAATTATCTATAGATTTAATGCCTTTCCAAAAAAAAAAATCCTGTCTATTTTGAAACATTGACAAGTATTATAAAATTTACATACAAATTCAAAAGATTTAGAATGGCCAAAACAATTTTGCAATAAACAAAACAGGTGGAAAATTTACATTACTTGGTTTAATAATCTACTTTAAAACTATAGTAGTCAAATCAATACAGTATTTGCATAATAACAGACATTATATCATAAAACAGACAGTCCAAACATAGATCCACATATGTACAGTTAGTTGATTTTCAACAAAGATTTAGTAATGTGTGCTTACTCATTATTCAAGAATATTGAATCTTCTATAGAAAGGAGAATGGGAACCTTTTTCTTAAAGGGCAACAGAGTAAATATACAAGACTTGCTGGCTATACGGTCTCTGCTGCAACTACTATATTCTGCTCAGCCTTTGTAGCAGGAATGCAGCTGTAGACAATATGTCAGTAAATGGTTGCAGCTGTTACAACAAAACGTTATCTATAAAATAGATAGTGAGCCTGCAGGTCATAGTTCGCTAATCCCTGCTATAGAACGTAAGAAAAACAAATACAGTGGATAAATGAAACTAAATATGGTAATAGCCCTATGTATCCATGAGTTCAATCAACTTTGGATTGAAAGTATTAGGAAAAATATTGCATCTGTACTGAACATATTCAGACATTTTTCCTTGTCATTATTCCCTAAACAATATAGCATAACAAGGATTTACACAAGTAATCTAGAGATGATTTAAAGCATAGGGGAGGATGTGCATATGTTATATGCAAATACTATGTCATTTTATATCTAGGACTTGAGCATCTTTGGATTTTTGTATCTGCAGAAGGTCCTTAGATCCAATCTTCCACAGTTACCGAGGAATGACAAAGCAAGTGGCTTGTGAGACATGTTAACACAAATGAAGTCAGTGGACTGGAACATCTGTGTTTTGTGCATACATAAAAGGATGAAATAGTTGATTGTATAACTTACTGATAGAAAAGCTCAGAAGGACCACATGGGTACTGAATATTCGTAACACACTAAATAAACATGAGCCACATGAGTCTCCCAATATTCATGAGGATTGAAATAGGTCACTTACTGATGATGTCCTTATCCAAAAACACAAGTTAAATTTGTAGCTGCTCATTACCCTAACTGGTGAGCCATGACTGTGGTCACTTGTACTTTTCTGAGTCTCTCCTCTAGTGTAATTGTGTATGTAGCTGGCTATAGACACCTTCCATCTGCTGAGTCCTCTTTTTCAAACCTCAGACACACCATCAGCTGAAAAGTCCGATGTGGCAGAGAGATTGAGCAATAGGACATATAAATACAGTATAATCTAAGATTCATGTAGTATGGTCCTTCTATTCTGTTTAAATTCATTAAAGGTGTATTAACATACTCAACTCGTTTTGCATCTCTCTCTGTTTTACACTTATTCCTTAAGCCATGAGTTTTGAGTACCACCTTAGTTTGATCTGGAGACATTTCTGTTTTTTTGACCTGGAAGGTGGTTTTAGCTGGTAGCGTATCTGGAGGCTATCATTACATCAAGGCAATTTCCTGCGTGACATGTATCAGGCAATTAAATGGGGAAAAGAAAAACCTGCTCAACAAATGATGCTGGAACAACTAGATAAACAAGTGGAAAAAATAAACTTTACCGCCGAAGTCTTCACTGATCACCAAAATGAATTTCAGATAAATCATAGATGTAAATGTAAAAGGTAAGCATATAAAGCTTCTAAAATGTAACATGGGAGAGTATCTTTGTGAACTTGGGGAAGGCAAAGGTTCTTACAAAGGATAAAAATTTACTAATCATAAAATAAAGTAATTTAAAGTAATAAAAATTAAAACTTTTGTTCATCAAAAGACATCCCCAAAAATGAAAAGGGGCCGGGCACAGTGGCTCACGCCTATAATTCCAGCACTTTAGGAGGCTGAGGCAAGTGGGTCACCTGAGGTCAGGAGTTCGAGACCAGCCTGGCCAACATGGTGAAACCCCATCTCTACTAAAAAAAAATAATAATAACTGGATGTTGTGGTGGTAACTTGTAATCCCAGCTATTCAGGAGGCTCAGGCAAGATAATCGCTTGAATCTGGAAGCTGGAGGTTGCAGTGAGCTGAGATTGCACCATTGCACTGCAGCCTTGGCAACAGAGTGGGATTCTGTTTCAGGAAAAAAAAAATGAAAAGGCAAGTTATAGATGGAGAGAAAATGTTCAGAAAATACATCTGATGAAGGTATTACAGTAAGAATTAACCAAAAAACACATAACCCAACATAGAAGTAGGCAAAAGACTTGAACAGACATTTCATAAGATAAATCAATGAATGGCCAATAAGAACATCAAATATTATTAGTCATTACAGAAATGTAAATTAAAATTGCAATGAGATTTTACTTTTTTTGAGACAGGAACTTGCTCTCTTGCCTAGGCTGGAGTGTAGTGGCGACTTCTTGGCTCACTGAAACCTCTGCCTCCCAGGTTCAAGAGATTCTCATGCTTCAGGCTTCTGAGTAGCTGAGACTACAGGCATATGCCACCATTCCTGGCTAATTTTTGTATTTTTAGTAGAGATGGGGTTTCGTCATGTTGGTCAGGCTGGTCTTGAACTCCTGACCTCAAGTGATCTATGTAATTCAGCCTCCCAAAGTGCTGGGATTACAGGCATGAACCACCACTCCTGGCACAATGAGATAATAATATATTTCAAACCCATAGGAAGGCAAAAATTAAATGTAATTTAAAAGTTTAATAAAATTCAAATAAATGTAAAAGAGTATACTCTTTATTATTATTATATTTTAAGTTCTGGGGTACATGTGCAGAATGTGTATGTTTATTACCTAGGTATACATGTGCCATGGTGATTTGCTGCACCCATCAACCCATTATCTACATTAGGTATTTCTCGAAATGCTATCCTTCTCCTAGCCTCCCACCCCTAAACAGGCCCCAGTGTGTGATGTTCCCCTCCCTGTGTCCATGTGTTCTCATTGTTCAACTCCCACTTATGAGTGAGAACATGTGGTGTTTGGTTTTCTGTTCTTGTGTTACTTTGCTAAGAATGTTGGTTTCCAGCTTCATCCATGCCCCTGCAAAGTATGTGAACTCGTCCTTTTTTAGGGCTGCATAGTATTCCATGGTGTATATGTGCCAAATTTTCTTTGTCTGTTGTATCATTGATGGGCATTTGAGTTGGTTCCAAGTCTTTGCTATTGTGAACAGTGCTGCAGTAAACATATGTGTGCATGTGTCTTTATAGTGGAATGATTTATAATCCTTTGGGTATATGCCAAGTAATGGGATTGCTGGGTCAAATGATATTTCTGTCCTAGATCCTTGAGGAATCGCCACACTGTCTTCCACAATGGTTGAACTAATTTACACTCTAAACAATAGTGCAAAAGTGTTGCTATTTCTCTACATTCTCTCCAGCATCTGTTGTTTCCTGACTTTTTAATGATTGCCATTCCAGCTGGCATGAGATGGTATCTCATTGTGGTTTTGATTTGCATTTCTCTAATGACCAGTGATAATGAGTTTCTTTTCATATGTTTGTTGGCTGCATAAATGTCTTATTTTGAAAAGGATCTGTTCATATTCTTCATCCACTTTTTGATGGAGTTGTTTTTTTTCTTGTAAATTTGTTTAAATTCCTTGTAGGTTCTAGATATTAGCCCTTTGTCAGATGGATAGATTGCAAAATTTTTCTCCCATTCTTGTTCAGTAGGTTGCTTGTTCAATCTGATAATAGTTTCTTTTGCTGTGCAGAAGCTAAAAGAGCCTACTTTTAAGTGCTACTTGGATACAGATCTGACAAAGAAGAAAGTGCTTAAAAAAATATCAGGCAGATCAGGCAGAAAAATACTATGGGTGATTTCTAGGTCTGTTACAAGAGAACTTTATATTATCTTTTATTTTTTATTTTTTAGGTACATTGTATCTATATATATTTATGGGGTATGTGAGACACTTTGATATAGGCATACAATGCTTAATAATCACATTAGGGCAAATGAGGTATCCATCACCTTAAGCATCAATCCTTTCTTTCTGCTATAAACATTCGAGTTATACTCTTTTAGTTATTTTAAAATACACTCAATAAAATTATTGTTGACTGTAGTCACCATATCATGCTGTCAAATACTAGATCTTATTGATTAACTATAGTTTTGTACTCTTTAACTGTGCCCACTCTCCCCTCTCCCTACGACACTTCCCAGCCTCTGATAGTCATCATTCTACCATCTATCACCATGAATTTAGTTGTTTTGATTTTTAGTTCTCACACGTGAGTGAGAACATGTGAAGTTTATTTTTCCCACGAATGTGTGAGTCTATGTGAAGAAAGGACGAAGTGGCTTATTTCACTTAAGAAAATGTGGTACACATGCTCAGTGGAGTGCTATTCAGTCATAACAATGAATGAGATCCTGTCATTTGCAACAACATGTATGGAACTGGAGGCTGTTTTGTTTCAAGAAAACTTAAGAGAAACCTACGTGACCCCAGGAAAAGTGTGCATGTGGTGTTCTAGGCAAATATACTAATTGAAAGGACATTTCTAAATACTGTATTCTCTTAGATATATATTCCTTGCACAATCAGAAAACATACTAGTAAGGTTCTCTTGAATAAACAATCTTATTGGGAAGGCACAATGATTTTAGGAAGGAATGAGGATGAGGAAAAGGATAGAGAGAAGGTATAGTGTGTAGGGGCCCAAAAGGGGACCAGAACTATTTTACATTTCAATACAATATTTTTTAACTGGTCTTCCTTTGCTTGAAGGATACTTGAATGTCCCTCTTCCCCACTTGCCTACCCTTGAGGTGAATGCCCAATCTTAGCAACCTGGGGAAGATGTCTGGATTATTTAATCAAACACATTTACTTACATTTCATTAATTTGGAAGATGAGAGAATAGTGAAGTGTGTAGATTTGCATACTAATGAATTCACTTCCCATGATGCCATAGATATTTATGATGGAAAAACATTATATAAAAAAGAAACATTTCTGATCTTTTGGTGGGCAGAATGTTTTATAATGAACCTCAGAAAAATGTGAACGTTAACTATAAGCTTCATCCATAGAAAGACTGTGAGCAAAACATGTTGAAAAGAACAGAAAAGAAGAAAGGAGAAGGGGAGGGGGACGGGAGAGGGGAAGGGAAAGAGGAAGAGGAAGAGGAATAGAAAGAGGAAGAAAGACATACATTTGGAGAGATATCTTATGTAATTACTTTTTGATCAAAATAGGTATAGTATAACGATTGAGATACAAAGGATGTAAAAATTCTTGACTATCTTGGAAAGGAACCCTGTCTATAGATTTTAAGAGCTCCCAGTGGGTCTGAGCTGGAGGTCTTTGTTACTTAGAGAGGCTGAGAGGAAAAGAGGAGGGAATTCAGTAGGATTCAATTCTTCTATCTTTACTTCAGCCAGTGAATCTGCTCTTTTATCTATTTTCTTTCATTGTACTTGCATGTAAAATTTTGTTTGAAGATCGTCTCCATGGCTAAACATCGTTTTTTAAAAAGCTGCTTTCTTACATCTTTGCTGTCAAAGTAGGTTGTAAATCTACCGTGAGCAGAGTGAACTTCTCTTGAGAAGTGATTAGTATCTTGCTCTCACATGGGAAGCAAATGAGTACGTAAGTAAAAGTAATACATAATAGTCAAATATCATCAACAGATGAGTAACCAAATAACAAGTATAGTTAGTTAATACATGGAAACGTCTTTAATCAACAGAGAAATGCAAATTAAAACAAGATACTGTTTTTCCTGTACTAAATTATCTGAGATTCTGAATAAAGGAGGTTTTAAAATGTCAGTGCCATGAATACTACACATATAGTATCATTTATGCAATGTACTTTTAAATGTTTTAGAAAAAAATTATATCTATATCCACAGAGAGAGAAAAAGAGATAAAGTGAAAGCAAATGTAGTAAAATGCTAATATTCAGGAAATTGGGTGAAGGGTATTGGGGAACTCTTTGTGTTATTCTTGCTTCTTTCATGTTACTGTCACATTATGTCAATAAACACATTCTCCAAAAATAAGAAAAAGATAATATGGTATTAGAGACATATATAGTTAAGAACATGATCGAAATCAATGAATAAGTACTAAGAAAAAAATAGAAAATATTGACTACCAGTGAGGGCACCATGAAAGGGTCAGTCTTACATATTGCTGTTAGAAGTACAAGTCTGTGCAAACCTTTACAAAACATTTGATGATGTACATTTAAAGTCTTTGACAATGTTCATTTCATTTTATTTGGTAATTGAATTCTGGAAATCTTCTACGGAAATAACATAAAATGTGGAAATAGCTTTGTGTACAAACTATATCAAATCTAGCATTATTTATAAAGCTAAAATATCTAAGAAACCTCATAATTTTTTAGTAATCAGATAGTTATATCTATTATGGTAGAGCTTTACGATTAGATATTATGTAATATAAATATAATGATGAAGATGGTAACTGCCATATGCTGACATATACTTGCTGTATGTCATGAACTATACTAAGTTCTTTTCAAGGCTATCTCATGTAGTTCTTGTAACAGTCTTCAAATTCATATTCATTAATAGCTTATTTTATTATGAAAAACATTGCATGATGTTAACTGTAACGTTTTAGCTAGTAGTTATGTGCTAATTTTATAATAAAATAAAAATATTTAAAAAGAAAATGCTATAGTAGAAATAATTTTAGTATAAGTCTAAACATAGTTTTCATTTTAAATACCATAAAGTTGAAAACATTTTTTAAAGTATCAGCAGGTTAATTAAGAAAGGTGTTTATATTTAATCCTAATTGATTTCTGAAGACAAATTTGCTGTATTTTTTATGACAACAGTCACGTACATTATAATTGGTCTGAGAATATTTGATGCCTAGATAAATTTAAATAGAGTTTCTCTGATTGTAACTGCATTGTACTATAATCAATATAAACATATAGTTTGAAAGACTTGTTTCTGATAAAATGAAGTAAATGTAAATTATGGTATAGTATAAGTGTAGTAGAAAAATGCATAAAAAAGATCATGTGCCCAGAATTTTTAAAAATATACTTTTGTAGATGTAAAAGTAAATTACATTTTAAAGGAAATTTTCGCTTAAAAAAAACAGTTATTATGGATACATTAAATACATTACATAAAAATTGGAATTTTTCAGTGGGATAATATTGGCTGTTACAATAATGGAAATGTTTAGTGAAATCTCTTCCAATTTGAAATCTAGACTAAGTATCAGAATGATCATAACACAGAAATAAAAATATGTTTTTCAAAAAATATTTACATTGAAATTAAGCCCACAAGTATAATATATTTTCTAATTCTTTGTAGGCAAGAATCATGAATAGACTCAGAAAATAGCTTTAAATATTTTATAGAGATACTAGGTATTTAATATCTTCCTTACAAATTTTAAGTATATTTAGGCTAATCTTATTACACACCATAAAATTTAAAACAAAAGTTAGAGGATGTAACCAACTGATGCCAATAAATGGAAAGCTTAGCATGGATGTTCTTCAGATTGTACTGTTGAAATTATCCATCCCAACATCTTTATTCTCTGAATGAAAATTTGAGATCCCAAAAGATTAATTTTTTACAGTGCACCCTTTTGACTACAAAGGGGTGTCTCCATGAACAGTCAAATCTTTATCAAAAGTACGTCATTAACATTGTTATCTATTACCCAGATTCTCTTTCCTAAGAAAAATCAGTGGGAGATTTGAAGAAAAGGATATGGTATCCATACTTCCTAGTTTTTATGAGACACTTCTGTTTATAACTATTATCTTGGTGTAATTATTAACAGCTCTCTCTTTCATACTCAAAACTGTCAATCTTGGCTTAGACACCCCAAGGTATTGGGTGTATTGAGTTTTTAATTTGGTTAAACTATACTGATGGGGTAAGGTGGAGTGTAATGGGAAAAGGTGGAGTGGCTGTTCTTTTTTGCTTACATTTTTCCAGTTAAGCCAGGAAATTTTTTACAGACAGGGTTTCGTTGGGTCACCCAGGCTGGAGTGCCACGGTAGGTCCCAGCTCACTGCAGCTTCCAACTCCTGGTCTCAAGCAATCCTCTTGCTTTAGCTTCCACAGCTGAGGATTATAGGTGTGAGCCCCAAGAGACTTTTGAGAAGAGAATGATTTAACAGCTTTCTCAGGATTGCATATAGTTAGAGGCCTGATGATTTAGTACATTAATTTTTGTTTCAATCGAACAATTGTGTATTAGACTGCATACTTGATAGACTTGGGTTAAGATCTCACTCTGGTGCTGAGGTTGCAGTGCAGTGGCACCATCGTGGCTCATGGCAGTCATGTCCATCTGGGCTCAAGGAGTCCCCCTGCCTCGGCCTCTTGAGTAGCTGGGATTAGAGGTGAGTACCACTATGCCTGGCTAATTAAAAAAAATTTTTTTGTAGTGACAGAGTCTCACCGTGTTTCCTGGGATTGGGTTAATCTTGTTGTAAGCCAGTGTTTGGCTTTCCTGCTCAAGGCCACTAATAACTGGACATGTACTTTTCCTGAGACTGTTAATATATTTTAGTCTTTTGCTTCTATCTTCTTCCCATTATAAGCTATGAACTTAGAAGATCTGGTAAGGCATTGAGGAAAAAAGAAGTAAAAAAAATGAAGAAACGACTTTTGGCTGGGAAGCAATAATTTAAATTACTGTGTTTAAGTTACTATTTAGAAGGGGAGGCACAAATAGATTGGCACATGCAAATTATATGCAAACACGTTTGATCTTCTCAATTTATGGTCCTATAATTTGAATTAAAATGTTCTTTTAAAGACAATTATGTAGTCCTAATGTTCCGTAACAGCAAATCAAAATCTGGATTCTGTAACAAGCTTCCATACTTGGGATTTCTTGCACTAAAGAAGTTCCATCTTATATAGTTGATATTTGAAATTTTTGTGTTTGATGATGAACTCAATGCAATTTTTGGTGTTGAATTGATGTTTCATGGTCATAGTAATGAGTCATAGTTTTTGAGAAGACTTAACTTTTACTTTCCTTTTGGCAAACAAATGGCTATAGATTCACAATTATGTGAATAGATTGTTCCCATGCTAAGTGCAAAGGGAGTAGTACTTGAAGAAAATATTTGCCTAATTTATATATGTAATATTTTATACATATATTATATATATATATATATATATATATATATATATATAAACCATCAAGCCTGGATGAACATCAAAAAAATCTTGTGACTTACACATTGTTAAAATACACAGAAATTTATCAGCAGCTTCTATCTTCTTCTTGTACCTCAAACCCCTTTTATTGAAGGGATTGTATTAAACTGGCTTCTGTTTCCTAAAGAGATAGTTATATTATAAAGAAATGAAATTGGTTGTTGTTCATTTCTCTATTGAGAAAAGAAACTTGAGGCCACAACTGAAGTGAATTAATGCTGTTATTACTGTGGAGCTTGCCTTACGTCTTATTGTTATGTCTGAGTGAGGAAAGTGGGAAGCAATGCCTTTCACAAAATCATAAAAGTAAAATGTGAAAATATGTTTAAAAAGAAGAATAGGCTGAAGGGCAAACCAAAAAAAAAAATTACAAAGATTCATTCATTTATACAACTTACTAAAGCTGACAATTTGTAATGGGTATTGGCATCAGTATGTGCAATTATTTCTTTACTTCCACCAAACTGAAGCTGTTCTCCCCCTAGAAAGGCTTAGAGGAAGGTGTTTCAGGGTGGGGGCGGGAGGTGAGGAAAAAAAGACAAAAGAGCTTATCCTGAATCTATTAGCTATAATGAACAGGTACTAAGAAGCAGACACTGCCACATAACATAAATTACATTCTAAATGAGATATCCATATTTACATAAGCAGTTCCTTAGGCACTCTAAGCTAAGTTCATGGGAAGAAAGTCTTCCAAATGCCATTCATTCCACCAGGGATAATTGCAGGAGTAAAAAGAAGCATCCATGCCATTGCTGGGGAAACAGAGAATGGGGTTTTAATTTTCAGTTTGACTTACATGCTGTTGTCATATTATGGAGACTACAGTTGCAGTTTTACAGCATGGTTTTTCTTGGCTTATTTTAGAATCACAGAAAGAGTAAGCTTGCAAATCTTTTAATAAGGCAATTACATTCAGACAAAGATTAGATCTCAGTGGCACAATAGATTTTTGCTATATTATTCAGTATCTTTTTGATATTCCACTGTCACTAGACAAAGCTGTGAATAGTAATGTGACAAGTCTATTCAGAAGACAACAATGAGGGTTTCCTTAATTGTGTTCACTTGTATGCCACACAAACCCTCTCTTAATTTTTTTTTTGCCTGTTTTGAAAAAGCAGAAAGAAAATACCATTTAGAGTCACAAAAAACACTGTTGAATCTATCTTTGAAATCTGCATTTTGTATTTGTAAGATTAAAATGTTGAGATATTCAATCATTTAATTTTTTATTTGGTAAAAATATCTCATGATTCAAAATGTCAGTCTTAATATAGAAATGAATTACTTGGTATAAAAAGAACAAAAATCCAGAAGAATCTAAAGACTTGTTTCAAAATAAGTGCTTTGGATGATGGGATGTAGAAATGGAAAATCCATGTGTTAGTTTCTAATGGTTGCTAATGAAAGAAACTTAGAACAAATACAATTGTTTTATTTTCTTAAAGGCTTGACCTTCCCGTTTACAACTTAAAATCCTGTAAAAAATATTATTATAGAAATACAAGATATATAGTCATGTTCAGAAAATGCAATTTTACATTAATGTATCAATTTGTTTGTGAGAGGGAAATCGTATTTATATGAGGTAGCATTTTTTAAAATTTTATAAATTAATATACATACATTTTTAAAAATTGGATATAATAGCACTTATTTCAATTGTCCAAAGTTGAAATTTACTATCTACAACTTCATTTAACTTATAGTTTATTGTTTGAAGCTAATGAGTTTATAGAAATAATTATCCTTAAATATTAACTCAAACAGGACAAATGGAAACTGATCTAGTAGAGAAAGAACTGGGTTCTAATCTTGATCCTACAAGTAAATTTTACATCTTGGTTTAATTTAATATTTTGTATCTATTTCCTCAAGGGCAAAATGGGAAATGTCTGATGTGAGGATAGAGTAGAAAACTAATAAGAAAATTCCTGCAAATATAAAAGCACTACACTAAGGCCCTGTAATATTAGGATAGATATAGAAGATCCAGGAAGGTCCTGTAATCACAAATTTGGGAGGTTCAAGTACTGAATCATGGAAATAAATAAGAAGTGACTCTAAAATTGTACACCAATAATTACTCTCAAAGAGGTTTCAAAGACATAGAAATAAACAACTGGCTCTAAAAAGAAATTTTCTAATGTCTTAGAAAATAATTGTTAAATTGTATGATAAAATAGAACCTAATTATTCTGAGCAGCATTTACCATTTTAAACACTTAAAATACGCTATTTTGATAGTACTAGAAGTGATCAATAAAGCTTTCTGCTCACTGAAAAGCTCGGCAAGGCATTTTGAAGTTTTTGCATAAAAATTAAAGAGAGCACTTAGAGCAAATGTAATAAGTAAGACATAAATAAACTTCTTCTAATGAGTTCAGATGTTTGTCCAAACACTAATTGCAATGATTAGATGTTCTGAGAACTATATATCTTGATATTGCAACAGAAATCTGCACTTCTATGTGCTTACCAATAGTTTATCATTTTAATGAACTTGTCCAATAGAGGTCAGATCAAAATACTAGACTTGCATTTGGTACATCCAAAAAAATTAAGAAAATAATAAAATACTTTATCATTGTTAATTGTGTGGGCAAATTAATATTCTCAATCCTGCAAACCAAAATATTAAGGTTTTTAAAAGTTACTATTCTCCTGTAGTAATGTAATTCATGTAATCAAAAACAGTCCCTCACAAGATCTAAGTTTTTCTTGCTGGTATTCTTAATACAGATTTGTCATGGAGATTAAAATCCGACACAAAATGTCTGATACTTACTATGGAATATCTTAAATGTAATTTTTCAGCATTATATTCTACCTCTACAGATTCTAATGAATGAATAAATTCTTTATTGACTTTGGCTCAAATGGCAAGGCTGTGTGACTCAGGGAATAACCAAGTGTTGGCAGAACAAAAGTGAAAAATCAATAGCAATTGATTATTTAAACTCGGAATTTCAAGGTACTCAGGCAGGATTTATCCTAAGCCAAGCCCCAGTAGGAACACTCTTTGAATTCATCTGATTTGTAAACTGTCTCCAGTACCTCTTCCTATGTAGTTAATTTGTAGTCAGAATTGCTGTTTTAAACTAGGGCATCTAATTTGTTGGTGAGCGTTATATAGTTCTTGTAATTTATTTATTTTTGTTCATATATGTGTTAGTGTCTGCCTATGTCCCATTATTTTTTTCCTTTGAATTCTGACCCTTCTTTTGATGTTTCATCTTTATATTATTTTATTTCAGAGACTGCTAGAAGTCCTTCAGAAGTCAAGTACCCCTGTGGTGTTGTCATATTGAATTGTGGGGGAGGGGTGTTACCCATCTGATCTCAGCCAAATCAGGATGGGACATCAGTCAATTGAAAGCCAAGAGGGACACAATTGGAAAGCACTGCACCATGCTTTTTGTATATTGCACCTGCCTCTTGGGGGTCATGCTAAAAGTGGCAGCACTTTCAGAAAGAGAAAATCTGGCAGATGTTGGTGGTGATTAAAGGGATGATTAAAAACTGGCACACTTTCTCCATGAAAGTGTGTCTGTGCTTATTCAACTACACTTAGAACTTGGCAGGTCTTGAAGATCTGACCAGACTGCCAAAACTCTGGCAGGACCACCATTACTCATAGTTTCTTCTTCCTTCCAAGATATTATGATCAACTACTAAGCAATTTAATTTGCCAACACTATATAGAATGTCATAAATATAATTTTTGTATGAACTAAGTAGAATACAAGGAAGTTATTTTCATAATATGGTTACTGAATATTACAAACACTAATACTTAAAACTAGAGGTGTAGAATTCTATGATACCATTAATTCATAGGTTTGCAAATATTTGAGTGTTTGCATGGACACAATTTTTGTGCATAAAATAATTTAAAATCGAAAGTGTACAGGTAAAATATTTGGCTTTCTATAACCACGATTACACTTTTTTTCTAGGGGAATCTGCCATTACTATAGCTATTATAGAGATTTTCAAAACATTTATCCATGAGACACTTTGTTTAAGGCAAAGGAGAAAACGAGCTGTGTACTGACCCTTTCAAAAACAACTTATAAAATGAAACAGCTAATAAAAGTTTGAAGAATGATTCATCAATAGTAGTATCAGGTTTTCAATTATTATTGGAAGTATAAGGACACATAAAGTATAAGTAAACTCCTTTTGTGAACTTGTTAATTACTAACAGTAAATTAGAAGTTGATGAGTCACTTTCCAAAAAGCTAATTGAGGAGGAAGAATATATTATTGCCACATATGATTGGCAGTGAAAAATGTAGACTAATATTACTATTGAATGCAAAGGGATTTGAATTTAACCTTTCTTCTAATTTTTGAGTTCTTTGTCCAACATCCTTGATAAATCATCATTTAATCTCTTTGCTGTCAGCATGTTTTTTTTTGCCACCTTTAACCGTGAAACCCACTGGACTTCTCTTTATTGCCTACACATTTCTGTGCCTTTGGCCTACTGTTTCTCCTGTCTGGACTTCTTTCCTCCCCTGCAATTTCCAACATTTATGTGCCTGGCAATATTAAATGCCTCCTTCTCTGTGAAGAGGCTATCCTACTTCTGCCAAGGTAGCTAAAAAAATCTTTTGTTCTCTACTGCTATTATGGCATTTGCCCATACTATATTGCTATTATAACACACACACACACACACACACACACACACACATAAACATATTTGTAACTCTCACTTTAAAATGCTTATAGTCAGAAATGGTAAAATTCATTTGTATATTTTTAGAATCTAGCGTATAGTCCCCTCAATAAATATTTTTGACTACATGTATGAATGAATGAATAATTTTTAATCAGATCAGAGAGAACAGTTAAAATTACATAAGCAAGAATTAAAATATCTGAGCTCATAAGATAAAAATATATATACTGACATAGATGATCTATTGCTGAAACAACCAGAATTATCTCATTTTCATTTTTTAAAAGAGCTTTATTAACCAATTTTGATGGCCCCACTTCACTGAGTGAAACGAGCCTAGAGACAAATATAATGAAGGAAGAGTTTTAATTTTGCCTGAGAAACATCAGAAGTGAACAAGAAACAAATGTTGATGTCTCGTAGCATGTTGTTGAAATTCATGTCTTTCATTATGCTGGTACCCTATCAGCAAATGATAAAATCTTCAAAATGATAAAGCTTGTATTTCTATTATCAAGATGGACAATAATGGCAAGCACCCATTGTTTGCCATTATTGTCCATCTTGCTAATAGAAATAAAGCTGTGAGACTTTGCCAAAGTCAGTATATTATTACTTTTTCCAATATAGCTATAAAGCGGAACTAAGGTTAATACATTTGCTAAGTTTCTTCCATTGTGAAGTTATTAGATTATGTTTATTTTGTAGCTGTTGTTTTATAATAAAACAAACACATAGGAACACAAGGGACTTTTTGCTCCTTAGTTCAGCTAAAATCTGGGTTCTTGTCTCATGACCAGGAAAAATTAGGCACATGGACACATTGAAAGGTGAAGAGAGAAGAATTTATTAAAAGGAAGCCTTCAGTGAAAAAAAGGGCATCCTTCCAACAAGCTCCCACCTCACAGATTGAATACCAAACCACCACACATGAGCTGAAGAGGCCAGGCTCTTCCTGCTGCATAAGGCACAAATTGCCAGTGGCTCCACCCCACAGTGCAGCGGCTGTGGCTCAATGAGCCACTCCACACTGATTTCCTTCTCTTACTGCACATGTATTAAGGGATAGAATTTTTTTTACCGTGGGCATGTTTAGGCAAGCTCCCTGTACACAACCACCTGTGTGGCATTTGGCTGTCTCCTGTCTCTATCTTTCCCCTCTCTAAATAAGTATATCTGACTGCCATTAGAACAAGGATAAGGATAAGGCTGAATACTAATTGTAACTGATTCCTGCTGACAGGGATGCTGTTTTGCGAAAACAGTAGTCAGGTCTCCTCCAGAAGCCTATCTAAGGGTCCCTAACAAAAGGGGCCATCGTCTGAGGCTCTGGTTGCATGACTAGAGTTTGATGGTCTGAAGGCAAGAAGAGACAAGCCAGCTTATTAAAAAATATGTGTCAAAATGAAAGAAGGGGAGGTAAGGACAGCTAAAAAATCCTAAGGTCTTTTACCAGTTTGCATGGGGAGAGGGAGCCCAAAAGCCTGACTGGTAAAAAAGAAAAAGAAAAAACAACTTAGCCCTTTTGCCAGCATGTTGGGTTTCTGGGTTCCCTTCCCCTGAGCCCAATCCTATGACAACCAGTATAAGGTTTGGGAAATTATCTTTTCCCAGTTTGGAGGATCTATCTGAGGGGAGTGCCCTGTAGTACAGAGACAAAACTACCTATCTGTGAAGAGAGGAAAGAGAAGAAAAAAGGAAAAAATAAGACTTTTTTTTTTTTTTTCGAAGGCATCCCAGGGGTTCAGGATGCATTTAAAAGGGGTAAAAGGGGTACAGACCGAAGATGAACAGGTAGTCATCTAGAAATGGGGGAGGGGAGGGCGAGCTGTCACAGGTTCCCTGTGCTTCCTAGCAAATACCCAGGATATATGAGGCAGAGAAAGTGAGGCTTCCCTCTTTTTTTCTTCCATCCTTATATCCCTGAGTCCTGGCAACTGTGACAAGGTGCCACCCATGGGTGTCAAAGTGGCTTTCACCCATGTTAACAGGGCGGCCTAAGGGGTGGGAATACCCACTCTTACCCCTTTATTCCCTATCTCTCCTGCTGTCAGTAGCCTTTGAGTTCCCTAGACCTCATTTATTCCATGGACACTAGCATGAACTTTATCCATGAAATGGGAGGCTTGGCTTGGCAGAAGTTAGTGATGCTCACCTGCCCTGTGCCTTTTAACTTCATTATTGTCTGCCTCTGTGTTCCTCAGATCCAGTTTTCTTTCCTAGGGCTTCAACTGAAAGCTTGGAATTGAGTTTGGTACCAAAAATATGTCTTTAGGGGGTTTAATGGACTCCTTATCATAAGCTGAATGCAAAAGTTAAGCTGTGGAATTGAGTCTTCCTCCAACAAGGGATAGAAAAGAATATCCTGTGGCATGTCCAGATAACTAGTGGCTATAGTTATGCTTGGTAACATTTGGGTGCATGGGGCTTGGCTTGGTTAGCTCTTTTGGTCTTACTTTTCCAAAAAGGAAACATTTGGGCACTCTATATGTTTTCATCACCCAGCAGGATTTGCAGGATAATTGCCCAGAACTAGAATATTGATCCAGATTTTTATATTATCCATCCAATTTTATTCCTTTTTGTTTTTTTGAGATGAAGTGTCACTCTGTCACCCAGGCTAGAGTGTAGTGGCACCATCTCAGCTCACTGCAACCTCTGCCTCCCGAGTTCAAGCAATTCTCATGCCTCAACCTCCCAAGTAGCTGGGGTTACAGACATGTACATCCACACCTGGCTAATTTATGTATTTCTAGTAGAGATGGGGTTTCGTCATGTTGGCCAGGCTGGTCTCGAACTCCTGACCTCAGGTGCACCACCTGCCTGGGCCTCCCAAAGCGTTGAGATTAAGGCATGAGCTACGGTGCCCAGCCCACTTTTTTGTTCCTTCTGAGCTGCAGTCAGAGATTGCTGGTTGGTTCATAGGAATAAGCGGGGTTAGTCTAAAATGTAGGCAAAAATTTAAAAACAACCAATAAGGCTAGAATTTAATAATGATAAGTTTTAAAACATAATTTCTCTCTCTAGTCCTCATTTTTGCTAAAAATAAATCATGATATGACTGAGTTGCTTGCAAAATAGACTTTAGTCTTATACTTGGCCTGATTGCATGAAGTGTAGCAAGAATAATTATTTTTACATAGGACTTTTAAATTGGCTCTGATGGAACTCTGTTCCACAAGGAATCTCAGGAGAGGACTTTCTAAAGCAAAGCTCACCTTTGGGTTTTTACTCTCAAACACTTGTGTGTGGGTAAACTCCTCTATTCTTGAGGTCCCAAGAGCATAGTATTCTTGGGCCTGTTAGGAAGTGACATTCTTTACTTACAACAGGTTAGGACTTAATAGACAGGGAATGAGGCCAGTTTTCCTAAGGGACTTTTATCAACTCTGCAAGTTGAGCTTTGCTTCTTAAAGGGAAGCATACCCAGTCAAAGCCTTGGTAAAACAACCAGTTTCTCCAGTTGCATCCTGTTGCAAAAGAAAGTGGGTTGTTACTGCACTGATGCAAACAACTATATTGCCATAACTTAACAATGCTCAACTAGCTTCCAAATTCTGCAGAAGCCAGGGAGAAAGGGAGAGACGCAAACATGCTCCAAATTTTGCTCACAGGAGTATAACTTACTCAATTATTAGAGGCTGTAAATAGCTCAAAATAAGTTTCCTTGACTCTGAAAAACAAAACAAGGATCAGCAGTTTTCCAAGCAAAAGTCAAAAATTACTTCAGTTTTCTATTAGTTCAGTCCGTTCAGTTAACTCTTGTCTTGCTTAATATTTGTGAACATATCAGCCCTTCATGAGTCCTGTACATTTTTTCTTTATTTCAATGTCACAATCTCCAGAGTTATTCAAAACCTGCATTTGAGAGCATTTGCTGAGTTCTATAGCTGATTATAAACTATCTTTTGAGGAGGATCAAAACAAGACAATTATGAATAACAAATGTCTGGAATAGTTACTTTCAGAGACATGATTGACAAAGAAATTTGGTTATCTGTGTGATTTACAACAGCTTAACATAACAACCCTAATTGTGATTGATGGCATATACTCAAGACATTCAAATTTTACAAATCCCATAAAATTTTTGGAACATATATTAATATTATTCCCTAAAGTATAACCTGATAAAGATTAAACATCATTTTGGTAATCCCATGTATCTAAACATGTCAGACAGTACTGTTTACCTTTCTTCTGGATGCTCTAGAGGCCCTCTATAGCATTCAAAAGTTAGGGGTCAGGAAAGACAAATTCAAAGCTGAAATATACTTTTGGGAAGCCTGTTAAATATTAGAGGTTTAAAACACTTGATGTTATGAAATAGAATCTAAGATTACCATAGTTATTTATTTTGCCAAAATAACTCAAAAATTTTTAAAAAAGCAAAAGCCTTTTATAACACTTTTGAATTTAGTCAGTGTTCACACACAGAATTTCTTTTGCAAGATTAATTTTTTAGAAAACTTCCGCAATTCCTTTAAGCTTTTGGCTTTATCTTATCTAATTCTAAAGAATTCTTTAACCCTAGGCAAAAATTTACATTTTGACTATATCTGCATTTTACCAATAATCTTTAAGGCTTTTTATTTCTCAGTGATTAAAGTCACATAAGCCAAAAGGTATCACAGATTTTATATCTCCTTTAAAAAATATTTGATGTAAGCACTTATTTTCTTTCAAGCCAATTAATTAGAGCTCTTTTTTGTATTCATCACACCCAACACATATACAACTATACAGATAGACAGAACAAGATGCTATAGTTATAAGATTTTTTATTTGCCAATGTCCTAATTAGACGATTGGCCTCTGGGTGGAGACCTTTAAGAGCAAGGCAAGGAAAGCATGCACTTTCTAGGGCCTAATGAACAGGTATAGCTGGAACACAAAAACAGATTTTGAGAGGGATCTATCTGCCTCCAATTCCTGGGGCTCCCTGAGGAAAACAGAGGTCTCCCTCAAAATGGAATCTATGGTGCTTTTTCCGTGTTTTTTTTTTTCCCACCCAAGGAGTCCCAAGCCATCAGAAATTATGTTAGGACCCCTGATGCATGCATGTAGAATGGCAAGACAAAATGAAGAAAAATAATTCAGTTGATTGAGGAAAAAAAAAAACTTTTCAGCAAGACAAGATCCAAGAAGGGAAAACATAAAGACCTTTTTAAATATATCTATAACTTGGGTATCTACTTTTAATTAAGCTGAACACTCTTTAAGAAAATTCTTTTAAATCCCTTATTACCTGACTTTAGCTGCACCAAGCAGCCAATATTTTTGACTGTCTACCTTTACTGAAGGTAACTACCCAGGTGCCAGCGACAGGAAAATTCAAGGCAGTTCGTAGAGTGGAAAAGAATCAACAAATGGCAAAAGTCATGCAGATATCAAACCAGAAAGGACTCATTCCCTAAACCAGGATTGAACCCTGGCCATGACTGTAAAATAGTGGAGGCTAAAACAAAGCACAGGCATGTGGTTCTCCCAAGGACGTAAAACAAGATGGAAGCCTGCAACAAAATTTGATAGTGACCAGTTAGCCAGGCTGGCTTGAACAGTGGGCCTATGGAGTCCAAGGCCCACATGCCATCTTAAGACCCCTCTTTCTGACCAAACCATACAGAAAGACATCCAAAGCATCACCAGATTGGCTATAGCTTAAGACCAACCTCACAAATCTTTTTTCATAAGTTAAACTTTACAGAGAATGTAAAAAGTGATAGCTGGGTTCCTGGCCTAGTAAAACATTCTCTATATGGATAAAAAAAGCCTCTCACATAAAAGTTAGCTCCTGACCTGGGGGAGAAAAGAAAAACAAAACAGCTTAAATGCAGGGCTAGAAAGATATTTTGGGGAAGAACTTCTTATTCTCATGTGAAGAGGCTTCTCCAACAAGGAGAAAAACTTATAATTGTTATTGGACTGAAATGGACTCCTTGGCTGGGGGAGGGGAAGATACCACTGGTGTGTGCCGGGGAATGTAGGCCCAGCCAGTCATGCAGGAACTTGGGCCATATGCCCAGCCCCAGCTAGGAGGGCAGGAGGGTGGGGAGGTCACTACTCACTTGTCTATCCAGTGCACATGCCTGCAGCATTAGGGTGGGGGCAGAACACCCCCAATATTGTAAAAGAAAAGATAGGTGCCATTACAGTCCCCCCAAAAAAGATCGAAAATGCCACAGAAAAGACTGGATTGAATTGAGGCCGACATTCCTGAGCCCCAAGAGTGACAGCTGGGGGTTGTTGGGGCAGGGCACAGTTTCCTCTACCCTCAGAAGTTTGAGGGATGGAAGGCTTAGCAACAAGAGGGATGAAGATTTTTTGGTCTGCATTTTGCTCACCTTTCCTCATGCCCTGTATGGGTCACCAAAATAATGCAGGATTTTTTGCTTCTTAGCTCAGTTAAAATCTGTGTTCTTGTCTCATGATAAGGAAAAATTAGGCACATGGACACATTGAAAGGTGAGGAGAGTTGAACTTATTAAGGGAAAGCTCTCAGCAAAGAAAGCAGGTCTTGCCAACAGTCTCCCACCTCACAGATTGGGTATCAGACCACCACACAGGAGCTAAAGAGGCAGGCTAATCCCTGCTGCATAAAGTGTGAATTCCCGGTGGCTCTATCCCATTCTCCCAGTGTGCAGATGGGTCCTTATTCTGAGCCATTCCACACTGATTTATTTCCCTTACTGCACAAGTGTTAGGAAACGAAAATTTTTACCTTGGGCTTGTTTAAGCAAGCCTCCTGTGCACAGTGACCTGGTTGGCATTTGGCTGTCTCCTGTCTCTCTCACAAGCACACAGGATGACTTGGGATGATGCATATACTCAAGGAATGGATATTTTTTTAAAAAGTATTAATCTTGGTCATGTTCACACTTCTATTGCTCTTTATTTCCTTGATTGAAGGGAGTTTTCTTAATGTTATTTCAGCAATTATGGCCTTTCATGCATTTCAATTTTGAGCATAATGTTTTTAATGAATGTTATATCTTGGTTAATATTTTCACAGAATCCCGTTTTTGGTAAATTTTACATAATGCAGCTTGTAAACGAATATTTCAAAATATAACCTTTTTGTTATATTGCTATCATTGAGTGGATACCCCTCAAGAATTTTAAACAGGGCTATGATAAATTTGCTGCTATTTATTTTCTCTTTTAGACAGCATTAGTTTATAGATCAAGTTCTCTCAAATATCCAACTATATGTTTATATATATATATAGTATTTGTGCATTTATATTTTCAAATAGAAAGGTTTTCCAGGTATATTGAAGCAGAGACAAACAATTATGTAATGAATCTCTGACGTTCAGCTGAAAAACAAAAGTAAGAGAAAGCATCTTCAGGATTTTTAAAGATGATCTTTATCTCAAGAGCAAGTGAATGAGACTATTCATGAATAAAAGGTAAAATTTCAAAAGGATTTATAAATTAAATCATTAAATGTTGGAATTTGGAATTCTAAGGGATGAAAAGAATAACTAACAAATAATGAAAATAAAAATTTCAATTAAATGTTAACAAATGGGAAATAATAGAAGATATTAGGTAAAAAGTATTTCAAGGAACGTTTAGAAAATCACACACATACACAAATATGTGAGGTTGCATAGGAGACATTGGAGGGGTGCTGCCAGGTGAATCAAAATTTTAAAACTTTGAAAAATGAGACGTCTAAAAATTATACTAAAGTAGGATGACTTGAAGGGCTTAGGCTTAGAAAGTCAAAACAAGAAGGTAGCTGCAAATAATAATTGACAAAATGTCAAGGTTTGGAGTAATTAACTCTAGAGATATCTTCCAATTCAATCAATAGCTTTTTTTAAAAAAAATACTGTAAAGGTCCTTGTTTATCTGCTGAATGTCTTGTGTTATTAGGAATAAATCAGACACAATTCTGTTGAGCTCAAGAGGTTTTTGTTTTGTTTTTGTTTTTGAAACAGAGTCTCACTTCGTCTCCCAGACTGGAGTGCAGTGGCATAATTTCAGCTCACTGCAACCTCCACCTCCTAGGTTCAAGCACTTCTCGTGCCTCAGCCTCTCAAGTAGCTGAGATTACAGTCATGTACCACCACGCTAGCCTAATTTTTGTATTTTTATTAGATACCAGGTTTTGCCATGTTGGCCAGGCTGGTCCCAAACTCCTGGCTTCAAGTGATCTGCCCACCCTGGCTTCCCAAAGTGCTGGGATTATAGGTGCGAGCCACTGTTCCTGGCCCAAGTGGTTTGGTTTTTTTTTTAAACACTCTTCAAAATAAAAGAGATTATACATGCATTCTTTAAGGAAGCAGGAAAGATCTGGTACTTAGTTCCTCAGCTGCAGTCTTGCTATGGCTGCTCTCCTCTTTTGAAAGGTCTGCATTTAGATTTTGTACTAGAAATGCCAAAACTGAAAAATAGAAAAATATTATACAAGGTTAAGATTTATATGTATATATTCATTTCTTCAACAATGGTTTATTAACTATTTCTTCCAGGCACTGTTCTAGGGATTGAAGACATAGAAGTAACCTAAATGGATAGTAACTTTTCTCACAGTGTTCTGGTGTGGGAAGAAAGGCAATAAAGGAGTCAGTATGTGTCAGAGTGTGAAGAGAGTTTTGGAGAAAAAGTCACAGAGTTGGTAGATAGTACTGAGGTTGCTATGTTAGACGGAATCATCAGGAAAAACCTCTTTAATGTGTTGAAAATTAAGCAAACACTGAAATGCAATGAGGTGACTATGATGGAGAAAATGTAGAGATAAAAAAGTTACAGTTTATAAAATGCATTATAAAGTATCTTATTTTATTTGAGTTCTATAACAACTGTAGGAAGCTGTATATATATGTACATAATAATATATACATATTATTATCATTCTTAATCTTGTGGAAACTAAAGTTTAGAGAGGACAATGGAGTTGAAGTTATCTGCCTAATAGAGAGGGGTGTTATGTTTAATCCAAGTCAAATACTGTTAGTTCAGCAACAGGTCTTGACAGCGTTGCTTACTTTCTCTAAGCCTCAGTCACATAATTATTAAATGGGGTAATAGTGATAGTGACCCCATAGAGTTGTGAGAATTGTAAGATGATCTGTATAAATCAAGTCAATGTTTGACACATGCATCTGACAAGCCTTGACTCTAGATCAGATCAGCAAACTATTGCCCTCAGGCTGTAGCCTGTCTTCTGTCTGTTTTTGTAAAATATGTGAGCTGAGAATGGTTTTTACATTTTAAATGGTTGGAAAAACCAAAAGAACTTTGTGTGGACTTCAGATATCATTGTTCATAAATGAAGTTTTGTTGGAACCTAGTCGCTCTCATTCATTTATGTTTGTCTAAAGCGGGTTTATGCTACAACAGCAAAATTGAGGAGTTATAACAGAGACAATATAGGCGGCAAAGCTGAAAATTTGTAACAGACCCTTTACAGAAAAATGTTATCCCTGCCCTGGATAGAAGTGCTCAATTTTGCTGCCCAAGCTATGTCTCATTTCTTTTTATTTCATTTATTTTGATATTATTTTATTTTTAATAAGCATATAATAATTGTACATATTTTTGGGAGTACCTAGTGATGTTGTGATATGTACAATGTACAGTGATCAGATCAGGGTAATTGGCATATCCATCATCTCAAACGTTTATCATTTGTTTGTGTTGGGATCATTTAACATTCTCCTTCTGTAACTGAGTTTCTTCTTGGATGTTGTGGGTTCTTGGCCTCCAACCTCTTAAAGAATAAGCAGTGGGGTCGCTTTGCTGCACCATATGCTCGCAAAGTAAAATTTCAGACCCAAAACAGTGTTGCAGAAAGGTGATTTTATTTAGGTAGAGAAAAGAGAAGGAAAGGAGAAGAGAAAGGCTTCCACGAAGAGTGTGGAAGGGGATTCCAGAGGGGAAATCCTGGAGGGAGCTCCGACCATGTGGGAGGGGATTCCAGAAAGTTGGAAATCTGGCGCAGGTGAGGGAGCCTGGACTTTTATCCTGGGAGAAACCCCCACCTTCTCCAAGACCCTAGGCCAATGAAAAGAGTTCCTTAGAACTTCACTGGAGTGATTGACTTTTAGTTTCTTTCCGCGCACGTGAAATTCAAACATAAACCGTTCAATCTCCTGGATAGAGAGAGATGGGAGGGGGGCATGGCCCTGGGAAATTCTTGCCCTGAAAGCTACGCCCCCTGACGGACCTGGAAAGAGAACACATTCCCTCGTTTCCCACTCTGAACAGGAAAATTTAACTTCTGTTGGAATAGTGGTACTGATTTTTTTTTAACTACTTTTTGCTGAAATTGGGCATAGAAGGGGCCCGGCAGTTGAGGTTTCTTCCAGAGGGGAGCGTTTTAGGGGTGCAGGATGATTTACAGGTTTACGATAGAGCTTACGAGCTAAGGACATTTGGGGTTTTAGCAGCAGGATTAACTGTGACCTTATGGTTTTATAAGAAATGAATATGACCAGGTGGTTAAAGATGCGAGGCCCAGAGTTATAAACCAGCCTAGGAGAGAACAGAGCCAGGGTTTTGAAGGTTTTTAGGTTTGTTTTTGATTGATTCCTGAGTTTTATATTTAAAATAACACTTAATTGGTTTACAAAACAGCAGCATTTTTTTTTTTTTTTAGAAACAAGTTCCCCTTTTTTCTGTTATTAGCAGATTTAGGGCTTTTTTATTTTTAAAGCTATGGCAGCTAAAGAGTTAAGCTAGTTTGCAGAGAGAGATGCCTTTTGCAGAGAGAATTAGCAACATGTCTTTGTTATTCATTAACTTTTGAGATAGCTTATAGTAACTGGGTAGAGGTGGTAACTTTTCTAATACCAGCACCAAGTTTTTAGGGCAGGAGAGAAGTATTGAGAAGGCTGTGCTAGCGACCTGGAGAAGACTGGCTTCTTGGATTTTGATGGCTAGCTTTACTTGGGGTTTTGTGAGACTGATGGCTTATGCTGGCACTTTTTCCAGGCATTTTTAGTTCTGCTACTGGGTTATTTGGTCAGACACTTTAGGCCCAGGGGACTTTGGTTCCCAGGGATAGTGTGCCTTCTAGTGATTTCCCTGGCGTAGTGGGCATGGATGAGGTGGTGGTTTATTTCTTTGGGGACAGTTTTTTAAAAACATATATCCCTTTAGACCGCACTGGTAACAAGTTTTGCTAGACTGGCGGCTAACCTGAGCTTTTTTTTTTTTATTTGAGCTGCTGGGGTTTGCTTGCCTGAAGGCTGTAACCAAGGAAGCAGCTTTTTTTTTTTTTTTTTTAAATTATAAAACACTGAGGTTGTGCTTGGTTTAGCAATGATTTTAGACTTTGTTTTGGCTTTAAAGCTAGCTTTTGAAGCTTTTTTTTTTTTTTATATTTGCTGCTCACTGAGTAATAAACTTGTTTTTTAGTATTAACTGACCTTCAGTAGGGTTTGGTGACGGGGAGTGTACTTTTTTAAAGCCTCTTGCAATTGCTTAAGGAAACCTATTGGGTTTTTTTCTCTTCCTTGAGTTATGGTGGATAACATTGCATAGTTTATTGGCTTTTTCCTAGTTTGCTTTAATTCCTTAAGTATACAGGTTAGGAAATGCTTATGGCTTTAGTTCCCCTGTTTTGAATCCGTATTCTGGCGAGGGTCTGTGGCAGGGACTGCCTGAGTACCTATGGGATATTTGTCTTTATTTTTTGGCATTATTAGATTATACCCCTGACTAAGGTACCAAGTGTTCTTATACTTTTGAGCTGCTGCTAGAGCAGCCTTTTTTTTTTTTTTCTTTTTTTTTTTAATTGCTGGTTAGGGTTTGATTAAGCAAAAGCATGACATTTTTTAAGTTTAATTTGAAGGACTGACTTAGGCCCTGAAGAATGTTTATGTACTTGTTGGGGTTATTTGAAAACTTTCCTAAGTCGACCTTAATTTGCTTTAAGTTAGAAAGTGAGAAGGGGGTGTATACTTTTATTGGGCCAGATTCTTCTCTCACTGCCTGTAGGGGGCATTCGGGTAGCCTGAGGTGCCCTGGCTGTTTTGGCCGTCTCTGGCTCCTGTTGGGGTACAGGAGCTGAGGAGCCCTGGTTGGCAGTGGTGGAGGTAGTTGCCGCAGGGAGTTTCACCTGTGGAGGTAGCCCTGAGGAGGGCTGAATAGGGTGAGGGGCACAGGCCTGACAGAGCTGAGGCTTATTCTTTAGGAAAAAGAATAATTGCACATAGCTATTTAAAACTATATATTATTGTTGACTACAGTCATCCTATGGTGCTATAGAACACTATAAATTATTCCTCCTCCTTGACTGTAATTTTGTATTCTTTAGCAAATCTCTTCCTATCCCCAACTCCCACTACACTTTCCAGCCTTTAGTATCCTTTATTCTACCTTTTACTTCTTCAAGATCAACTTTTTTTTTTCAGCTTCCACATATGAATGAGAACATATAGTATTTAAATTTCTGTTCCTGGCTTATCTTACTTAACATAATGCCTCCCAGTTCCATCCAAGTTGCCACAAATGACTGGATTTTATTCTTTTTTATAGCTAAATAATATTCTATTGTGTTCATATACCACATTTTCTTTGTTCATTCATTGGTAGTGGGACAACTACCTCAAGGCTGATTCCATATCTTGACTCTTGTGAATAGTGCTGCAATAAACATAGGAGTGCATGAGTCTGTTTGATGTACTGATCTCCTTTCTTTTGGATAAATGCCCAGTAGTAGGATTGCTAGACCATATGGTAGTTCAACTTGTAGTTTCTTGAGAAACCTCCATGCTGTTCTTCATAGTGGTTTTACTACTTTATATCGCATCAACAGTGTATAAAAGTTTTCTCTTCTCTGCATATGTCTTGCCCTTTCAACTCTACAAAAAGATCTGTCCATACCACCTAATCTAAAGTAGCTCCTCCCAACCCAATCCCACCTCTTAACTTGTCTCCATTGCTATGTTTTATTTTATCAATGCACTTACTAGTGTCTGAAATTATCCTATTTATTTTGTGCTTATTTATCAGTTTCCATCCCACTTGACTAAATACTCTACTCATGGAAAATCCATCTGACATCTTGTCAGTTAGAGTTGTAGGATATATATATGTTTTGTCTATATGACTTTGGTCTTATTTCTCAGTTTCCTATGAACTCTGAATAGGGAAGAAGTGTTCTTAATAGATTCTGCTCTAAATCCCCAGAAACATGTACAGTTTTTTGTTTTTTTTTTTTTAAGAATGGTACTGTATACTCTAGATCTTATTTGATTTAACGTTTTCTCTCTTTATTTTACATTGTTTGTACATATAACTCCCTATTCTTTTTTTTTTTTTGACACAGAATCTCACTTTGCCACTCAGGCAGGAGTGCAGAGGCACAGTCACAATTCACTACCACTTCTACCTGTCAGCTCAAGTGATCCTCCCACTTCAGCCTCTCCAGTAGCTAGGACTGTAGGTATGTGCCACTATGCCCAGCCAATTTTAGTATTTTTCCTAGAGACAGGATTTCACCATGTTGCCCAGGCCGAAACACCCTATGATTTTAATAACTCCAATATACAGATAAAATTAGTTTAACTATTATTTAGATAGAAATTTGTAAAAATTTATTATTACAAACAATGATACAATGAGTATTTTGTTATTTTGTTCATTTGTACAAGTATTTCTGTACAATAGTATTAGATGTAAATCTTATCTCAAGGACGATGCCTATTTTAAAGTTTATATGTATGACAAATTGCATTCTAAAGAGCTGTATGCATTTTTATGCTCCTTAACAGTGCCTCCTTCCCCGTCCATACCTTAACTAATGCTGGATACTGTACACATTTTTAATTTCCGGCCAATCTGGTATGTAAAATATGATACTGCATTACTATTTTAATTTATTGATTGAATGTATATGACTGGACATATTTGCTTAGATGTGTTGGTAATTTGTATTTCTTTTTTCTGTAAATTACCAGTCATATCATTACTCCTCAAAAATATTGAATTGTCCTTTGTTAAAATTGATTTTTATGAGTTCTTTAAAAATGTTTGAAATTATTTCTTATTTTATCTCATATATGTTCTAAATATTTCCCATTTGTCTGTTACTTATCTTTGAATTTTGCTTCTGGTATCTTGTAGCCAAATCTATCAGCTTTTCCTTTGTGGCTGTTACATTTTGAGTCTTGCAGAACTTCTTTAATCAAAGATTATAAAAATATTTCTCTATAGTTTCTTCTAGTAATTTTATAATTTTTTACTCTTCAGCTCTTTTGGCTATCCAATTTTATGTAATGTAATTGATATAAATTAAATTTTCCCTTAATAGATAGTTATCTGCCTCAATATTACTTACTGAATTGCCATTTTTAAAAAACTACTTATTTGAAATGTTAACATCCAAAAACATATGCACAGTTATTTCTTGATTATATTCTTTATTTTTTTAAATAAAAAATTAACATTAAAGAACAAAATAAATATAAAAGTACACAAATTATGAATGAAAACTTGATTATTTTCAAAGGAAGCACACTGTGTAACTATCAGCTATGTCAAGGAATGAAATTATTACTACCTCAGACATCTGCATTCTGTAGGTAGTCAATTGTATCTTCAAATATTGATAATTTGTCTTTTAGAAATATATTTTTATTTTGCTCCTACTATATTAGGAATGTCTCCAGAAATCTACAAGGATCTCTTTGTCTTGTTACTACTTTAAATGGGGAATGCTTTTGATCTTTTATTATTAAACATGAGGTTTGCTCTAGGTTCTTGGTCCATTCTTCACAATAAGGTACAGAAAAAAATTTTTTCTATGCCAAATTTATAAAGGTTGAACAAAAACATGCATAGGAACTTAATTTTTGTAAGGCAGCAATCAGGATTGTCTGAAGGTGACCTTACAGGCTCAGGCTGGCTTCTTTGAACATCAGGCTAGCTGTGAAAAGGACATTTCTCCCACTTCAGTAGGGGGAATTCACTGAAATTCAGCTTTCACTATCTCTCTGCCACACCTTTGTGGAAGAAACTAGAGCATCTAATATCTTTAGTAAGACAGGTAACTGGCCTACTCAGGTAATTCCTTTAAATTGCTTTTGCTCCAAATCCAGAAAGCCTGATGCTAAGCAGCCTGAGTGCTCCCTCTACCCACAGACTGACTCTCATGATTGAATTATAAGGGGGAATGATGAAGGTGTGGAGGTGATAGTAGAGGTTGGCAGCAGAGCCCCTGCAACAGCCTATAGGTACTCTGGGTTAGTAGTGCCCTAGCTTGGTTTGTTTCCCTGTGTCATGTTGAAAGGATTAGGGGTTTCCACTTATGCCATCTCTTCATTGCTGGTTCCTGGCATTTATAAACTCCCCCTTTCCCCAAAAGTATATTCTTCAATAGGTGTGGCATTGTAGAATTCATCCCATACTTTGTGGATAGAGACAGTGCCTCACTTAGGTTAGATCCACCAGCTGGGGAAATTATATAACTAGCACCTGTCATGATTGCCATGTTTTATTATTATTATTATACTTTAAGTTCTGGGGTACTTGTGCAGAATATGCAGGTTTGTTACATAGGTATACGTGTGCCATGGTGGTTTGCTGCATCCATCATCCTGTCATCTACATTAGGTATTTCTCCTAATGCTATACCTCTCTTAGCCCCCTACCCCCCTGCTATTCCTCCTCTAGCACCCCATCTCCAACAGACCCCAGTGTGTGATGTTCCCCTCCCTGTGTCCATGTGTTCTCGTTGTTCGACACCCACTTATGAGTGAGAACATCTGGGTGTTTGGTTTTCTGTTCTTGTGTTAGTTTGCTAAGAATGATGGTTTCCAGACTCATCCATGTCCCTGCAAAACACATGAACTCATCCTTTTTTATGGCTACATAGTATTCCATGGTGTGTCTATGTCATATTTTCTTTTTTTTTTTTTTTTTTTTTTTTTTT
>PVKP010000142.1:5674-217249 GCA_004027715.1 Plecturocebus donacophilus
TTACAGAACTCTCCTCCCCAAATCCACAAAACATACATTTTTCTCAGTATCACATTATACCTATTTTAAAAGTGACCACATAATTGGAAGTAAATCACTCCTCAGCAATTGCATAGCATTTCACAGGTTTAAATAAAATATTGGTTGGCTGCTTATTTGTTATTTTCATCCCCTATTCCTTCCTGTCTCCGTTGTTAAGTACAATTTTTGGCATAAAAGAGGTTTTTAATACCTATTTTTAGACTGCATTCTAGCCTGGGCAATTAAACAAGAATCCCATTCTCTCTCCCTCTTTCTCTCTTTCATTCTTTTTTTTCTTTCTTTTGCTGTTTCTTTCTTTCTCCTTTTCTCTCCTTTTCTAAAATAAATAAATAAATAAATAAACAAATAAATAAAATGTCACCTCCTTGAGAGCAGATTATCTATATAAGTTACTTGGATTTCTTCTGCATGGGAGATTTGTCTTTTATACTCTAGACAACATGACATCTACCCTCTTAATAGATTTTTAACCATACAATATGCTAGTATCGTTATCTATAGGCACAGTGTTATACATCAGATATCTAGAATTTAATTATGTTATATAATTGAAATTTATATACATTGATTAGCCATTCTCCATTTCCCCCTCTCTCCAGCCTCTGGCAACCACCGTATTCTTTGTTTCTATGAGTTTGACTAGTAAATGGAATCTTTTATGGTGATGTGTCTCTTCAGATTCTTTACATACTTTTTATATGATTGTTTCTATTTCTTATTCTTGAGTATTAAAAGTCTTTTTTGTAGTCTGGATATAAATCCTTTATCAGATATGTGTTTTTCAAATCTTTCAATCTGTTGTTGTTTTTTTTTTCATTCCCTTAATAGTGTCTTTCACCGAGAAGAATTGTTTTTTATTTTAAACAAGTCCATTATTAACATTTTCTCTCATGGATTGAGCTTTTGGTGACTTATCTTAAAATTCATACCCAAATTCAGGTTCACCTAGATTTTCTCCTTTACTTTCTTCTAGAACTTTCGCAGTTTTGTATTGACTTTTAGGTCCATTATTCATTCTAAGTTAATTTTTATGAAATTTGTAAATTTTGAGTCTAGCCTGAAAGATTATTGTATATGCATATTTAATTGTTTTGGTTCCATTTATGGGAAAGACTATCCTTCCTCATTAGATTGTGTTCGCTCCTTTGTCAGGGATTGCTTGACTATATTTTTATATCTACTTCTTTGCTCCCTGTTCTGTCTCACTTAATTATGTACCTATTTTTATACCATACTATCTAGAGTACCATAGTTTTGTAGTAAGTACTGAAATCAAGTAGTGTGACTCCTCCATGTCTTTTTTCTTCTTCTTCAATTATTGATGATTATTTTTATGCTGAATATTCTGTTTTATATATTTTCATATTCACTTACAATCAATTTGTTAATATCTACAAAATAGGTTCCTGGAATATTTATAGGATTGTATCAAATCTGTAAGTCAAGTTGGAAATAATTAACATTTTAAGAGTACCAAATCTTCCAATCCATGAATATGGAATAGCTTTACATTTATTTAGATCTTGTTTGATGTCTTTCATTGGAGTTTAAGTGTTTTCACATATAGACCCTGTACATAATCAGTTAGATTTATACCTAGGTATTATTTTTCCCTTAGGGACTACTAGCATAAATAATATTGTATTTTTAATTTTAAATTCAAATATTCATTGCTGATACAGGAAAGCAACTGACCGTTGTACAGTAACTGTCTCTTGTGACCTTGGTTTACTAAATTAGTAGTTTTGGAAACACATTTGTTAATCCTTTGAGAATGGATTAAAATTTGAGAGTTGATTATACTATATTTTGATAACAAAGGCAACTTGATTGCTTTCTTTTGTATCTGTATACACTGTATTGCTTTTCATGTCTTATTACACTAGGTAGAACTTCCAGTACAATTTTGAATGAAAGTAATAAAAGAAGATATCTTTGCCTTATTTCCATTCCTAGAGCCAAAATATTTCGATTCTCACCATTAAAAATTAGAGTCACTGTAAGTTTTTGTAGATGTTCTTTGAGGACAAGTTGAGGAAGTTTCCCTCAATTTCTAATATACTGAGAGTTTTTATCATTAATTAATATTGAATTTTATTACATTATCTTTCAGCCTCAATTATTGATGTGAGAAATATATTGATTTTTAAATATTAAAATTGCTCTGAACACCTGAAATAAATCCCACATAGGTGTGATTTGTAGTTGTTTTGAAATATTTCTGAAATTTACTTGATTACATTTTGTGGAGGATTTTTTTGCATCATGTTATGAGAGCTATTACTCTATAGTTTTCCTTGTCATATTGCTATCTAGTGTAGTATTACAGTACTGCTGACTTCATAGAATCAGATAGGAAGTGTTCTCTGTGCTTCTGTATTCCAGAAGAGTTTGTGAAAAACCGGTATCATTTCTTAAATATTTAAAATAATTCAATAGTGAAATCATTTGGTCCTGGTGTTTTGTTCTTTAGAATCATATTAGTTATTAATTATATTTTAAAATAACCATGGGCCTATCCAGATTATCTATTTCTCTCCATGTGGGTTTTGGCAGTTTGTGTCTTTCAAAGATCTAGTCCATTTCATGTAAGCTACCAAATTTGTGGGCATAAAGGGGTGTTAAATTTTTTCATTATAATAGTGGATGTGTTTATTTCTCCTCAAAATTATATGTTTTTCCTCATATATTTTTTCTTCTGTTAATAAGCACACTAAGAATTGTATCGCATTCTTGGAGAATTGATTCTTTTATCACCATTTAATGTCTACATTTATCCCTGATCATTTCCCTTGTTTCAAAGTCTGATTTGTCTTCAATTAGTATGGTTATTTATGTTTTTTTGCATTAGTTTTGGTATGCTATACCTTATTCCAATTTTTTCTTTTAACCTATATGAATGTTCATATTTAAATTGGGTTTTCTGTAGGCAAAATATAGTTGCCTTTTGTATTAAATCATTCAGACAATCTCTGCCCTATAATTGCAATATTTAGACAATTCAAATTTAATATTACTAATGATTTCATTGGATTAATATCTGCTATGTTGGCAATTGTTTTCTGTGTCTTGCATTTATTCATTTTTTTTCTTTTCTTCTTGTTTTTCTGCCCTCTCTAATTTTGATTTAATATTTTATATAATTTATCTTCATCTCCTATCTGAGCATATCAATTATACTTTTTTGGTGAGTTCTCTGTTATTTACATTATACATTTTGACTAATCTAAGTCCACCTTTAAATAACATTATGCTGCTTTACCAGTAGTGACATACCTTATAACAAACTATTCCCATTCCTTATGGCATTACTGTCATTCCATTTACTTATCTATATGTTTTAACCATCCAATATAGTGTTACTACTATGACTTCAAACAGTTATCTTTTGGATGAAAAATTAAAAACAGATTTTATTTTACCTACATTTAATATATCTCTGACAATCTTTCTTTATGTAGATCCAATTTTTTGAAATATATAATCTTTTGTTTCCCTAAAGAACTTTTAACATTTCTTACAGAACTGCTGGCAAAGAACTCCCTAGGTTTTAATTTGAAAAAGTCTTTATTTATCCTTCATCATGGAAGGTTATTTTGCTGATATAGATTTCAAAATTCCAGGTTGTTAGATAATGAATATCTTCTTTCAAATATGTGCATTTCTACACTTTTGTCTCTCGTACAATTTCTGCTGAGAATTCAACTGTATTTCTTTTCACTGTTTCTCTAAACTATAGTAAGCTTTTCTCTGGCCTATTTAAATAGTTTCTCTTTGTCTCTGCTTTTCTGTAGTATAAATTTGATATGCAGCAGTGTGAATTTATGCATAGGTATAAATTTCCTGAAACTTATGCTGACTGGTGTTCTGTGAGCTTCCTTCATCTATGTTTTGGTGCAAGTCATTAATTTAAAAAAATTTCAGTGATTATTGCTTTAAGTATTTTTTCTGCTTTATCTTCTCTTTCTTCTTCTAGTATTCCAGTCAGGCATATATTACACCTTGTGAAATTGTCTCATAGTTTTTAAGTGTTCTATTCCACTTTTTTCATTGTTTATATCTTTTTCATTTCAGTTTGGGCAATGTCTGTCGACAAAATTTAAGATCATTGATTCTTTCCTGGGGCATATTGAGTCTACTAAGGAGCTCATTGACAGTATTCTTCATTTCTATTATGGTGGTTTTGATTTCTAGTACATCACCTTGATTTGTTTTTAGAATTTCAATTTCTATCACTTCATTTTTAATCTCTTCTTTCACGATGTTTGCTTATTTCATTAGAGCCATTAACTTATTGTGATTATTTTAAATTTCCTGTCCAATAATTATAACATCTGCATCATCTATATTTGTTTCTTATGCTTATTTTGTCTCTTTAGACTAATTTTTCTTTGTCTTTTAGTATGCCTTATGATTTTTAGTTGAATGCCAGCTATGATGTGTTAATGTAAATAGTCTTTAGTGTGAGAACTTAAGTCACTGTGACTAGAATTGGGGATTTAAAAAACTAACTGCTGTAGCTCTAGAAATCAAAAATTCAAATTTCTCTAGTATTCCTACTTTGGTGTCCCCTATTGTCTCCAGGCTTCCGTAAGAACTTTTCCTTAGGTAAAGACTTACAGATTGTGTAATAAAATCCCTGTTACTATTATGTATCTCTGTTGGTATGGTGGTCAGGTATAGAAAAGGGAAAACACTCTATAACATTACAGTTGAGTATCACAGTCTTCTAGTAGAAATATGTCTCTGAGATGTGGCCTTCATAAACATTTCTTAGCATTTCTGCCCCCTTTCAGTTCAGACAAAAAGGTCAGAGAAAGTTATTAATAGAAATGGCCTTTTTCTAGGTTCATTAAGTCATTGACAATATATTTTTCCTGGAAAGTACGACTTTGTTATGGAGAAAGCGCTATGACTATTTCAAAATGGTTACTTTCAGCTTTCCCCTGAAAAAGTCAAGATGTATTTTTTTTTTTTGGTGGCTCTTCCCCACAAGGATCTGGTTGGTTTTCTGGAAGTGAAACCCAAATAAATTTGTGCATCACCCCCAAGACACTAAGACTCAAGAGTTTATCACTCTTGCCCTCATGGTAGTCTTCATTAATCCTCTGACAATTCATAAAAACTACCTTTTTATTCGCTTTGCCAGTGAATGAGTGAATGGCTCCAACTGTTTCTTCTCTAGATAAGAAGCTCTCAGCTATGACTACTCAGCTTTGCCTCTCTGAATTTGAAAGTGACAGTCTGTCCTCTACCTCAGTTATCTGATGAGTCCAAGATAAATCTGTGTTTCATTTGTACAAGTGTTTATTTGTTGTAAGAAAGGGACTACAACTTCTGCACTCTTTATATTTTGGAGCTTAAACTAGAAATCTCTGGATTTACGTATTTTTTGAAACCCAAGTTTATATTAATATTTCCAATTTAAATAAGATATTGCAAATTTTTTCATATCTTTGGTGATTTTATATTTATGTTTCTTTTCTATGGAACATCTCTTTTACTAGTAACATTAACATATTTATTAAGTTATATTATTATATCTGACAGAATAGGTGCATCACCATCTTGAACAAGCACCACCATTTATGATTTCCTTTGATCAAAACCCACCTAAATCCATAGGCATTAGCCAAATGGCTAAGGTCAGCATAACCATAAACCACAAATGACATCTCTGACCAGAAATATTTCAGCCCTACAATAAACCCCTCCCTATCCAGAGACATGACAGCTGTGAGATTAGCTCCCCTCCAGCTAGAGAGATGTCAGCCCTAAGATAACCTCCCCTCCAACCAGAGACATTCCAGCCCTGCAATGAACTTCTCTTCCACACAGAAACATTCCAAACCTGTCATAAGCTCTCTCGCCCTGAACCCTTAAATACTCTTAGTCTATAAGAGAGAGTGCTCCTGACCAAAATCAGCCAGAAGCCCCTCTCAGGTTTATTCTCCAAAATAAACCTGTCTTTAACTGTTGAGCTGCTTTTTGTTTTTCTTTCCTCTTTCTTTAACTCTTAAAATACCATACTTCTAAATAATTTTTAAAATTGTAATGCTAGTATTGTAGCTTAAGACTCCTTGATAATTCTTTTTGTCCTTAGAATATGTTCCACAAGGGGTGTGTACTCAGAGTCCTCAGTTCAAATTTATTATAAAACACTTCTTGTCTCTTAGAGGTTATGTTTACTATCTGATATATAATTAGGTTCATTTCTAAATTATTTTGTTAAATGCTAGGCTTGCTTTTTTCTTGAGAATAATATTTTATTTTTTGTATGTAAAATACTGACATGGTTAAAAAATGAAAACCTTATAAAATTGGTATATTCAGAGAAATGTTACTTCCACTTATATTTTCTTTCCACTCTTCTGCCTGTCTTTCACATAGTAAGTCATTTTCAATATTTTCTACCTTAACCATTTTCTTAATGAATACATATTTTAATTATTGCCCCTTCTATTTTACACAATTGTAGCAAACTAAAAATACCTCTGTAACTTTCTTTTTTAACTTTGCAATATACCTTAGAAAGCTCATGCCTATAATTCTCATGCCTCCACTATGGAGGCAGAAGTGAGTGGATCACTTGAGCCCTGTGGTTTGAGACCAGCCTGGGCAACATGACAAAACCCTGTCTCTCCAAAAAAACTAAACAAAACAAAACAAAAACTAAAAATTAGCCAGGAATGGTGGTGTGTGCCTATAGTCCCAGTTACTACTGAGGGTGAGGCAGGAGAATCAAATGAGCCTCAGAGAAGGAGGGTGGAATGAGCAGAGATCATACCACCACACCACTGCACTCTTGCATGATAGAGTAAGACACTATTTCAGAAAAAGAAAAGGAAAAGAGGACAGGTGTGATGGCTCATGCCTATAATCCTAGCACTTTGGGAGGCTGAGGCATGAACTCAGGAGACTGAGAATAGCCTGAGCAACATGGTGAAATTCCGTCTTTACTAACATACAAAAAAATTAGCCAGGTGTGGTGGCATGCGCCTATAGTTCCAGCTAGTTGGGAGGCTGAGGCAGGAGAATTGCTTGAACTTGGGAGGCGGAGGTTGCAATGAGCCAAAATCATGCCACTGTACTCCAGCCTGGGTGACAGAGTGAGTCTCCATCTCCAATCACTGTTGTTATGAATCATAGTACAACCATATGCCTGTGCATTATGTTATTTTGTGTTCTAGAAGTGAATCAAATTTCACTCCATAGAGGTAATACTTTGCAAGCCTTTGCAACATACATAAATTCCTGTTTTTCTACAACCTCGTCAAGAGAGTGTATTGTCAGTCTTTTGGAGGTTGTCAATTTGATAAGAAATACTTTGATATCACTGTGTAGTTTTATGTGTTGATTTTATACTTACTGAGTTAAACATAATTCATTTCCATGTGGACTATTTTCCATTATTCCCCATTCACTGCACTTTGTCCTTTTTTGTCAGTTTATTCTTTTTTCCCTCTTTCTCTACTTTCCAGAGCATTCTATGTGATGAAGATTATAAGCTTAGTCTGTGATATCAATGAAAAACATTTTGTTCCAGGACTTCTTTTGGCTATTGAGTTTTCTGCAATTCAGTTTTTCTTTTTCTTTATGTTTATTTTTAGATTACAGAATGTATTATTGCAGTTTTAAAATTACTTCTGAATTTTAAATAAAAGACTGTTTCATGAGCATGTCAAAAGTAGGTGTATTTTCTTGTATCAGAGTGCAAATGTGGATATATAAAAAAAACTTCCTTATTGATTACTATTTAGGCGCTCTTATCTTCATTCAACATTGTGCCCATTAGATCTGAAACAAAAATAGTGTGCTGGCAGTTTATCAAGAAGTGCTCTCAGGATCAATACCTATTGAAGAAATGGAAAGAGTCAGAAAAGTCCACAGGAAGTAATTGGGCTGTGATGTAGTCTTCACAAAGGCTTCAGCCAGCAAACCTAAGGGGAGCATTAAACCTAGAATGGCCCAAGAGTGTGGTTTTGTGTTACATGGAGAAGGGCAGGCAGTTATCCTTTCACATTGATTGGTCTGTGGATATAGTCACCAAAAAGAGAGCTTGTCCTTGGGAGAATCAGCTCTTTTTAGTCAAGACAATTTTAAGAGAAGGAAACAACTGAAAATTGGCAACTGGTAGTACTTCCAGTAGATGAGGGAAAAGTCTTTGAGTCCTGAAGATAGTTTTTGGGCAGTTTTTAAATCTTCTTTCTACAGTATACTAGTCTCTGTTCTTTGAAGGTGTCTTCTGGATTTTTTTAGTGCACATTTATCAAAAACTGTTAATATTTTCATTGTGAATTGTGGTTATTAGTGTTACAAAAAATCTCACTTTAATGTTAACTCACCTTGTTACATATGTCATTGTCAATACTTATCTGATGTATTTTGATCATTTTTAAATTTATACCCATTCATAATATTTTGTTCTAGTGTATTTTTTTGCAGAATGTAGAATTGCATTTTGCTTTGTGAGCCATTTTGAAATGTTTTCTTCTTTGAAAGATAAGTTAACTCAATTTACATTTAATGATAAAAATGATGCTTATTATAACTCATACTATTTTATGTTAGAAATACTACATGTCATATTCACTCTGTAATCTTTACTATAAAACTTGAATTCTTTCACAAAATAATGGAAAAAATGTTAAATGTATTTTGGTATTTGAAATGTTTACTATTTCTGTCATAATGGTTACTTTTATACTGATGCTGTTTTATACTTAAATCTACTTTTCCTTACACAGGCTTCCACAGTTTGCTTTGTGATTTTTCTATTTATTGGTTTTGAATGTTTGTTTCCTAGTGATGCCAATGAGCTTAATTTATTTTTTCTTCTCTCTCTCTTTTTGATGTTATAACCACTGTTCTCACTTTTGGCTTAGTCTTAAAATTACAAATATATATATACACACACACACACACATATATATATAGTATATGTTTACACATATATTACATGTATAATATATAAAATGATTTTAGTATCTTTTTATTAATGTTTCCTCAGTCATCTTTTGATTAAATGAATAATTTTCTTTAGTAGAAAGGTCTCCTGGAATAATATGTCCTGATTCCTTTAGCTGTGTTACTCAATATATTTTGGTATGAGTTTAAATATACTATCTTACTATTTAATTTTTAAGTATTTAACTTGCCTTATGACTTTTCCCTTTCTTTACTCAGCTTCTTTTTAATTATTTTAACTATTGCTTCCCCTTATACTCTTTGTTTTCATTTATGTATTCTTTCACTCTTCTTTTAATGGTTACTCCAATTTTTGATGAAATTTGAATTTAAAATAGTGCTTTTTACCACTTCCTTGATAACCAGAAAACTTAAGAGATTTTAAAACACATGCACTCTTTCTCTGACTTATATGTGATTGTTATTATGCATTGTAATTACCTGTATGTTGGAAATTTCATAGAGATTTTTATTTTTGCCATATATGGTCAATATTTTATTAAACTTATCACTATATAAAAGTTTTCACTATTCATTGATTCTTTATCTTCAAACTGCCATCCAGGTTATGTTTCTTTATGGATGAAAAATATTCTTTTACCTTACTTTTACAGCAGGTCTGTGAATTTTCCCCATTTTTGTTTGCTGAAAATAACTTTCTTTAGGCTTGATCTTATCTTGAAAGTGATTTTCTTTAAACCTTCTGAATATAATTTCATAATACTGTGGTTTTCATCATTTCCTTTGAGAAGCCAATTATCAGTTTATTGATTGTTTATTTGCAAGTTTCTACAGAGCCCCCTACCCACTGAATTAGTTTCTTTCAGATTTTTGTCTTTTTATTTTGTTTTCATCAATGTCACATAACATTCCTGGGTGCAGTTTATTTGTATTCATCCTGTTTGATGTTTTTAGAATTTCTAGTTTCTGTGACTGAAAGGTTTTTTTTTTTTTTTTGAGACTTTCAGACATTATCATCTTTGAATATAGATTCTTCTTTATTCTCTTTCTCTTCTCCATCTGGAATTCAAACTACATGTCAGTTAGACCTTATCACTTTATCAATAGGTCTTTGATGCTCTTTTCCATATTTTCCTTTATATGTTTATCCATGTATAATTGGGAAGTTTTTCTTCAGAACCATTTTTCAAATGTACTAAATGTTTTATACAGTGGTATTTAATCTGCTATTAATGCAACCCACTCATTTTGTAATTTTATTAAATTTGAAGCTCTATAATTTCCTTTACTTATTTTAAAGAGTTAAGATTTTTATGCCAAAAATCAGTATTATTTTTAATACTTGAAAATAGGACAGATGCAGTGGCTTATACCTATAATCCAGTACTTTGAGAGGTCAAGGTGGGCACATCACTTGAGCCCAGCAGTTTGAGACCAGCCTGCACAACATGGTGAGACTCTGTCTCTACAAAAAATAAAAAATAATAGCCAGGCATGGTGGCACATGTCTGTAGTCCCAGTTATTTGGGAGGCTCAGGTAGGAAGATCACTTGAGGCTGGGAGGTTAAGGTTGCAGTAAGCCATGTCTGTGCCACTGCACTCCAGCCTACAGTGCAAGGACCTGTCTAAAAAAGATAAATAAATAAAAAATAAAAACTATATAAACATATTTACTTTAAAGCCTGTGTCTGCTTTCTTCATATTTCTTCGTAGAACTCATTATATTGAGGCTTTAATGTGACAGAGATAATTTTTCAATTTGACTAATTTGGGAGAAAATACAAACTGGACACTTAGAAGAAGCAAATAGAGATGACTCAGTGATTTTACTGAAAAGGAAAGACATTAATATGGTGGTACTGGGAGGAGAAAATGAAATCACATTTCTAAATAATACTTGGGCCAAAGAAAATGTCTCAAGAGAAACTCTTTTAAATATCTGAAATTAAATGGAAATGAAGGTGCAACTGACCATAATTTGTGAGACACAGTGAAACAGTGCCTAGAAAGAAATTTACAAGACTGAAAGTTGTATTAGTTCATTTTCATGCTCCTGATAAAGGCATACCTGAGACTGGAAAGATTACAAAAGAAAGAAGTTTAATGGGACTTAAAGTTCCACATGGCTGTGGAGGCATCACAATCATGGCAGAAGGCAAGGTGGAGCAAATCACATCTTAAGTGGATGGCAGAAAGCAAAAAGGGAGAACTTGTGCAGGGGAACTTCTCTTTTTAAAATCATCAGATCTGGCTGGGCCCAGTGGCTCATGCCTATAATTCCAGTACTTTGGAAGGCTGAGATGGGTGGATTACCTGAGATCAGGAGTTTGAGACTCACCTAGCCAACATAGCGAAAACCTGTCTCTATTAAAAAATACAAAAATTAGCTGGGCATGGTGACATGCACCTGTAATCCAACTACTCAGGAAGCTGGCTGAGGCAGGAGAATTGCTTGAATCTGGGAGCAGAGATTTCTGTGAGCTGAGATCATGCCACTGCTGTCCAGCCTGTGTAACAGAGTGAGACTCTGTCTCAAAACATAAATAAATAAATAAAAATAAAACCATCAGATCTCACCACAGAAAAGACTTGCCCCCATGAGTTAATTCATGACCCATTGAGTTCTTCCCACAACATATAGGAACTGTGTAAGCTACAATTCAAGTTGAGATTTGGGTGGGGATACAACCAATCCATATCATTTCACCCTGGTCCCTCCCAAATCTTATGTTCTCACATTTTAAAACCAAATGATGCCCTCCAAACAGTCCCCCAAAGTCTTAACTCATTTCAGCATTAACTCAACAGTCCACACTTCAATGTCTTATCTGAGACAAGGCAAGTCCTTTACATCTATGAGCCTGTAAAATCAAAAGCAAGTTAGTTACTTCCTAGATACAGTGGAGGCACAGCCATCAGGTAAATACAGCCATTCCAAATGGAAAAAAAGTTGGCCAGAACAAAGGAGCTACAGGCTCATGAAAGTCTGCAATCCATCAGGACAGTCAACTCTTAAAGCTCCAAAATGATCTCCTTTGACTCCATGTCTCACATTCAGGTCAAGCTGATATAAGAGGTGGATTCCCATGGTCTTGAGCTGCTCTGCTCCTGTGGCTTTGCAGAATTCACACATTCTCCCAGCTGCTTTCACTCCCTGGCATTGAGTGTCTGCAGCTTTTCCAGGTGCATAGTGCAAGCTGTCAGTGGTTCTACCTTTCTAGGGGCTGGCGGACGGTGTCCTTTTTCTCTCAGCTTCACTAGGTAGTGCCCCAGTAAGGACTCTGTGTTGGGGCTCTAACCCTACATTTCCCTTCTGCACTGCCTTAGCGAGGTTTTCTATGAGATCCCTGCCCCTGTGGCAAACTTCTGCCTGGACAACCAGGCATTTCTATACATCATCTGAAATCTAGGTAGAGGTTCCCAAACCGCAATTCTTGACTTCTGTGCATGCACAGTCTCAACACTACATGGAAGCTACTGAGACCAAGTTCTGGGGTGCAGGGGAGGTTCAGCTCCCCTGCTAGGATGTGTTCTTCCAGGTTCTTGTTCCCTCACTCACTCAAGAATGGGAGAGAGGACCCTGCTGAGTGCGGTGACTCATTTAAGTAAATATTGGACGACAAAGAATTTTGCAGAAAGTGATTTATTTAGGCAGAGAGAGAGAAAAAAGAGAAAGTAAATAGAAAGATAGCAGCTCTCACATGTTGCGAGAGGGGATCCAGATATGGAGTCTGCCTATATGTGGGAGAAGGTGACGTTTAAACTGGATGTTATTCTTGCTCCATTCAAATTTTCTGGCCTATGAAAGGAGTTCCTTTAAACTTCTGCTGGAGTAATTGATCTTTGATTAGTTTCTTGCGCAGGTGAAAGTTAAAGACCTCTAAGCTCCTGGACGGAGACATGGGTGCAGGTATGGTGCTGGGAAGTTCCTGACTTTGAAACTACACCCCTTGTGGACCTGGGAAGAGAATACATTCCCTCACTACCAAGGCTTAGAACATGCATCTTCTGAAGCCACAGCACAAGCTGTACTGTGGCCCCTTTTAGCCATGGCTGGAGTGGCTGGGATGCAGGGTACAAAGTCCCTAGCCTGTACACAGCATAGGGACCCTGGGCCCAGCCTACAAAAGCATTTTTTCTTTCAAAACCATTTTTTCTTCCTAAGCCTCTGGGCCTATGATGGGAGGGGCTGCCATGAAAACCTCTGACATGCTGTGGAGACATTTTCCCCATTGTTTTGGGAATTAACATTTAGCTCCTCATTACTCCTGCAAATTTCTTTAGCAGGCTTGAAATTCTCCTCAGAAAATGAGATTTTTTTCTATCGCATTGTCAGGCTGCAAATTTTCTAAACTTTTATCCTCTGTGTCCCTTTTAAAACTGAATGCTTTTAACAGCACCCATTACCTCTTGAATGCTTTGCTGCCTAGAAATTTCTTCCACCAGATACCCTAAATCAACTCTCTCAAGTTCAAAGTTTCACAAATCTCTAGGGTAGGGACAAAATGCCACCAGTCTCTTTGCTAAAATGTAGCAAGAGTCACCTTTACTCCAGTTCCCAACAAAAGCCTCATCTTCATCTGAGACAATCTCAGCCTGGATTTCATTGTCCATGTCACTATCAGCATTTTGTTCAAAGCAATTTAACAAATCTTTAAGAAGTTCCAAACTTTCCTTTATCTTTCTGTCTTCTTCTGAGCCCTCCCAACTGTTCCAACCTCTGCCTGTTTCCCAGTTCCAAAGTTGCTTCTCCTTTTTTGGGTGTCTTTTCAGCAGCTCCCCACTCTACTGGTACCAATTTGCTGCATAAGTCCATTTTCACACTGCTCATAAAGGCAGACCTGATACTGGGAAATTTACAAAAGGAAGAGGTTTAATTGGACTTGCAGTTCCACATGGCTGGGGAGGCCTCACAATCATGGTGGAAGGCAAGGAGGAGCAAGTCGCATCTTAAGTGGATGATGGCAGGCAAAAAGAGATAACTTGTTCAGGGAAACAGACTGCTAGAGTGCAATGGCATGATCTCAGCTCACTGCAACCTCCACCTCCTGGGTTGAAGTGATTCTCCTACCTCAGCCTCCTGAGTAGGTGGGCTACTATAGGTGGACACTACCACACCTGGCTAATTTTTGTATTTTTAGTAGAGACGAGGTTTCACCATATTGGCCAGGATGGTCTTGATCCATTGACCTTGTGATCCACCCGCCTTGGCCTCCCAAAGTGCTGGGACTACAGGCTTGAGTCACTGCACCTGGCCTGGAACTCCTCTTTTTAAAACCATCAGATTTCATGAGGCTTACTTAATATCATGAGAACTGCACAGGAAAGACTTGCCCCATAATTCAGTCACTTCCCTTCAAGTTCCTCCTATGACATGTGGGGATTGTGAGAGTTATAATTCAAGATGAGATTTGGTTGAGGACACAGCCAAACCATATCTAATGTGTATATAAGAAAAAAGGAAAGATCTAAATCAAAAAACCAAAGTTTCCATTTAAGGGAACTAGAAGAAGAAGAATTTAAGAGCAGAAAAAACAAGAGAAAAAGGAATAGAGCAGAAACCAATAAAATTGAAAACAATAGAGAAAAGCAATAGAAATAATAGAAAATACACTTAAAAAAGGGAAAAAATTAGAGACTTGTAAAAATGGAAGTCACAATCTGGTCTATAAAAAGGTCAGTCAAATTGATTAACTTCTAGCCAGGCTAAGTAAGAACAAAAGGAAGACACAAATCACCAATATCAGAAAAAAAAGCATAGGTAATTATTATAGCCTCATAGACCTACAGATGATGAAAAACATGAAATCACTAAGTGCAAAAACCCATTAAAGGATAATAAAGGAATACTCTGGAAAAATCTATGTCCCCAAATCTGATAACTTAAATGAAATGGATAAATTTATTAAAAGTTACAAACTAGGTCAGGTGTGGTGGCTCACACCTGTAATCCCAGCACTTTGGGAGGCTGAGGCAGGTAGATCACCTGAGGTCAGGAGTTCAAGACCAGCCTGGCCAGCATGGTGAAATCCAGTCTCTACTGAAAATACAAAATTTAGTCAGGTGTGGTGGTCATCACCTGTAATTTCAGCTACTTGGGAGGCTGAGACAGGAGAATCTCTGGAACCCAGGAGGCAGAGGCTGCAGTGAGCCAAGATCGTGCTACTACACTACAGCCTTGGTGACACAGCAAGACTCTGCATCAAAAAAAAAAAAAAAAAAAAAAAAAGATACAAACTATCAGAATTACATAAGGATAAATACTCTAAATCAGTCTATATTTTTAAAAAATATAAATCAATAACTGATCATCTTCATGAAAGAAATCCCCAGGCCTAAATGATTTTAACTGCTAAAATTATTTTTCTCATTTTCCAAGATTGTACTAATTCATCAATTATGAAATCACTAGTAAAGTATTATAACCAATTCAAATAATTTTCTAAAATACACATTTACATGCTGTCAGGAAAGAAAAGAATTTACAAAACATTGGCTTATATTCACAGAACAACATTCAAATATATCTTTACCAGACACAATTTGTGTTTTCTTCCTTTTTTTTTTTTTAAATGTATTTTACTGAGATGGAACCTCGCTGTGCCACCAGAGCTGGACAGCAGTGGTGTAGTCATAAATCACTGTTTTCAAACTCCTGGGCTCAAGTGATTCTCCTGCCTCAACTTTCTGAGTAACTGGGACTATAGGCATGTGTCACCATACTTTGCTAACTTACAATTTGTACTTTCATGAGCAAGAAACATTTTCATTACCATCTGTACTCTACAACTTTTATAGCCTTAAAAAGTCTTAAAGGAGGTAAAAGGCAGAGATAACCTGAAGGGTATACAAACTGAGACATAATCATTTTTGCCCTTTTCAATGGCTCTCCCAATTTCTTTCTGACATATATTAAGAAGAAGGTGAAGGCTCTTTCAGAAGCTCATATTTGTTATAGAAAATAATAGTTTACACTTTTTCAAATGTTTTAGAAGCAATATATAAATACTTCATTTTTCAGTGAATCACCTTCCAAGGCCACTACCACCATCTACTACTAACATGGCTCTGAATTGTCCCTCATTAATGCACTGCAGAAGTGAAGGTGATGCACCTTCCCAAAACCTGAGAAATTAATGTTCAAGCACCCTCATGTAAGTACTGGCAGAGTTCTCATGTTTATCAAGTGGGAATACCTCTGTCCAAACTGAGCTCCAACCTAGTTTATACAGGGAGATTCAAAGCCATACTCTGCAGATAGTAGCATCTTAGAGTACTGACTTTAATTGGATTACGCTTTCTCTCTAACTCAAACTTCAGGTATTGAGGATCAAGTTTAACGGCCATAGCAATGAAAGAAAATGACAGACAGATCCAACTTTCTTTGACAATCTTGAAAGCCTCCTGTTTGTGATAGTATTCTACCCATCCATCTATCTATTCATCCAACCTTTTAATCATTAATACTAGGATAAGCTTAGTATTAAGGCTAAGTCACTGGAATAAGCTTATCACAAAGCAGTAGAAGGTTCCTAAATGCTGTCACTTGATACCTTTCCAGGGAGTTCTCTCTCCCAATCCAGGGAAATGTCATGGTGTCATGGAAGCAGAAAGGAGCTGAAGAGAAAGAAACTCAAACTCCTTAGCTTTCTTCCTCGTCAGGCATCTTACTATCATCTGTGAAACACGGACACTTAACTTTCTACCACTTGATAGGATTATTGTGATAACTAGGGCTGCAGATGATGAAAAATATGAAATCACTAAGTACAAATTCTTTTAAGACACAATGTTAACCTTTGGCTAGAACTCAGGCCAATTACTGGTCACATTTACTTTCTCCCTCACACTTACAATTCTTTTTTCCATATCAGTAATTTGTGAAAAAATTCTGTCTTCATTCTTTATTATTGGTGTACTTCCCATAGCATCTTCTTATTATAATTAATATATTATCCTAATCATGCTTAACCTATTTATAGCTCATTAACATAAACACTCAGGACTACAATGACCTAATCTTTTCTCTTATTTTTCTATAGTCTTATCACAAATGATTTTATATATTTATATAATTTTTAATATTTCTTAAGATATATCTGTCAATCACTTAAGGAAGAAATTATATCAATTCTCCACAATTTTTTTGGGAGATTACAAACAGAATGAACACTTCCCAATTCATTCTATGAGGCCAGCATTGCCCTGAACTAAACCAGACACACATTACAAAAAAGAAAAGCTTCAGAGCAGTATCTTTAATGAACATAGATTCAAAAATCCACAAAAATATTACTAAATTTAATCTAAAAGTGTACAAAGTTTCAAAAATATGTTACTCCATCTAAAGGCCAAATTGTCTCTTGGTCTTAAGAGCAGTTCCTGTTTTTTTTTTTCTTTCTTTCTTTCTTTCAAGTAAACATATGTTTACCTAAAATAAGGCTTGGAATGGAAACACAACAAAGATGACAAATAAAACAAAAAATAACAAATATTACCTAGTTTGTGAATAAGTTAAAATAACAAATTTTTACTGAGACTCTGTAAACAAATTAAGTAAACTTATGTGCTGCTAAAATAAAAGGCAACGATATTAATTCTGTTCTATTTGGCTCCATAACAACTCAGCATTTTTACAAAATATACATCAGGAATATCAAACATAGAAAACAATTTTAAACTGATCTTAATGGTGTGCTTAGAAATTAGTAAGTTTTTTGAAGCAGATACTGAATAAAGAAAGTTTTCTTTCTTTGGTTTTGTTTTCTTTGGAGACAGAGTTTCATTTGTCACAAAGGCTGGAGCGCAGTGGTACGATCACAGCTCACTGCAACCTCTGGCCTCCCAGATTCAAGCCTTAGCCTCTTGAGTAGCGAGATTATAGGTGCATGTCACCATGCCCAGCTAATTTTTGTATTTTAAACAGAGACAAGGTTTAACCATTTTCACCAAGGTGGTCTTGAACTCTGGACCACCCAAAGGTCTTAAACTCGGCCTCCCAAAGTGCTGGGATTACAGGCATGGTATGCCTGGTGCTAAAGGAAGTGTTCAACACCATTACCTTCACAACAGATTCACAGGTGCATTTTGCTATATGCCCAGCTGAAATTTATTAATCTTCTATATGGGACTCAGGAGATACAGCTAAGTTTAATCTTACCACTAAGCCAATTATATAATGTTATCTCAAATGCTATGGAAGTAGAAAAGGCCTAGTGAGAATTTAAATATATTTCCTAAATTCACACAACTAAGTGGAGGGCAGTAATATTAATTCAGGACTAACAACAACAAAAGAAAACCTGGCTCCATTCAAAAAGTTAGATTTGTGAAAGCATTAAGTATCAAGAAATCAAGTCAAACTTCTAAACCAGATGAAGGGTAGACATCTTTGCTGGATCACACCATAAAATGTTTCCTTAACTCAAGGTCCTTTTCTGTAATGCAACTTAATCTTTGTGAAGAATTTACCTGGATTTCACTGTATTGCCTGTGGAAATTGAGGTTGTGGATCTGGGAGAATTGACTCCATGATGGCACCCTGGCAACCTTGTACATCTCTACATGCACTACCTAGGCAAGTCTTAACTGTGATTGATATAGGTCTTGGACAGAATGCCCTGTGATTCTTCTGGAACATGACATCATGGGAAATTTGTGTATAGAAGTTATAATAATTTTCTACCTGCCTTCCTATTCTCCTGGGAGATTGTCATGAAGCATTTTTTCACAGCCCTGGTTTCTGAAGATGTATGAGTCTGTTGGCTTCTCCTCTTCAGGTTACAGATGAAAGCTCTAAGATTGCTTACCTACAGCATGGCCTCATGTCTTCAGCAACAGAGTCCCAACATTTATGCTATATTGTCATGTCATATGCCCCCTTTTGTTTCTATGCCATTCTATAAGATAAATTACATGGAGAGCAGGCACCTTTGTTTTTCTTGCTTTTTGCTATCTATCTACAGAATAAGCTTTGTTAATTTAAAAAGGTCTTGTCCTCTCTTTACTGGCCAAATCAGTCAGCTTTGCCTTGAAAAGGAACCAGCACAAGAAAATGATGATACTCTGGCTACCGCTGTTACTGTGACTAGTAACTATTCTTTGAACTATTCTTTGATGCAGAAAAGAACAGTTTGATGTCTCTTCAGCTGGCATTCATGAAACTGTTGCAGGCACATTTGTTGGCTTGCAAGTACTGTAAAATGTTAGATCTTTTAGAGTTCCGGACAATGACATTGGCTTGAATTGTGTCACATATATACCCACAGCTGGATAATGACTGGGGAGAAGATATTTGTGTATATGCTTCAATTTCCCAGCCAACAGTGTCTACCATTAAAAGCTAAACTCCTAAAAAACATAACAGAGGAAATTAGTATAAAGGCCTCACTAACGTTAATTAGTAACATGATTAAGATATGGAGTAAAATTCATAACTCTTACCACAGTCTCTTTATTCATCTTTTTACCTAATACTTTTTAAAAAAAAATTAAAGAAACTCTATTTCAATTAGATAAATAGTTGACTGTTTTCAATAAACAGAGTCTAGAGGGTATCAAGAAATATGTTTCAGAGCATTTAAAAACACTTTGGTTTCTTTCCTCTATGCTTAGGAAGTCATTAGATGTTAAAGTTGGGAGCACTTAAACTGTTTTGAGACTTCAAAATACAGATGTTGAAAAAAGTTATTAGTTTAAAAAATGATCCTTGTAGGAGTTAAATGTACTTCAGTGCTAATTATAACTTTTAATGATTGTAAAATGCCCTAGGAGACTTTAATGAACAAGACTGCAGGACTACATTTCCACTGTAAATTTTCCTTTTCCATACACAGTATAAGGATAAGAGAAATGTGTTTGAAAACCCAAAGGACAGAGCTAATTGTGTAAAGTTCACTAAATGTTAACAATTTCTCAGTGACCCAGGAGTCATGTAAGGGAATTGCAGACACATTCTGAGAAATCTTTGGCAGTATTAGTCCTCTAGTGTTTAAAAAATGGGCTGAGAAAAATTGAAACACTGATAATGCTTACCTAGCTTATAATAGATGTTACTTGAATCAAAAATACTGAGAAAAGACACAGTAAGTTGCGATTATATTAGGAGAACCTCCGGATTATTTCTAATTGGCTTACTGAAAACTGTGTGGTTTGCCAGTAATATACTTCTAAGTTAAAATTACTCACAAAATCTGGAAAGTAAGAGTCAGTGGCACCATAAGTTACAAGTTACATAATGACTAGTCAAAGTAATTTTCCCTGGAAATATTACGTCTTATACTGTACTCAGAATACTTAACTGAATTGCTTCATACAATGGTTCATTTGTACTCAATCATTTAACACTTCAATTCTTTGCTCTCTTGTGGTTGCTGCAGTTCAAGAGGCTAAGTGGTGCCATTTCTCTTAATTGTTGTCAAATGTAAGCATCATGTTATGGCAAGAAGAATAAAGTGTTCTTTCTTTTGGAAATAGGACAAGGCACTTTTCAAGGTAACTTATCTCTTCCACAAAATTAAATGACTTGGCCAAATTAGGTAATTTATCTCCGAAATTGATCACTTCAGGTGAATCATGTGTATTTTTTGCTTTACTTCACCACTCATTCTTGACATTAGAGATAGGGATTTCAATTTGTTCATGATCCTTAGGATTTTCAAAGAAATTTCATATGGATTCTTTTCTATTTTTAATTTTAGATCTATAAAATTATTATGTAAGTACATTGGGAGGGAAAAAATACAATTTATGGATGTGAGGACTAAGCTCTGATTTTTGTCTTGTCCAAGTTTCTATTTAAAAGGTCTGGGGAGTCATGCCCTACAAATTTTCATCAGATGGCTTTTATTTAACCCTGTATATCAAGACTTACTTTTCAATCTAACTCTGGAATAAAAAAGAAGAAAATCAAAATGTTTTATCCCAAAATATGTTTCCTTTCCATATCTTGAAATTGCCCTGCAAAGTCTCTTGTGGGAAGTGATGGATCTGGCTAAGCATCTTCCTGACACTTTCAGCAAATTGGAAAACTTACGGAGAGTTTCTATCTTACTAAAAGATATTTCAGAAAATCTGTATTCACTGAAGAAGATGATATTTGGGTCTACTAACATTGAGACTGAACTGAGGCCCAGTAGTAATTTAAACATATTATCCTTTGAAGATGCAACTACTAGGCAGTACAACAGAAACAAATTAAAGAACATAAACATTTTATTAACATTGAAGATGAAACATGGGACCCAACACTTGATCATTTAGCTAAACATGGTGGAGAAGATGTCCTTGGAAATACAATGAAACAAAAAGAAGATGGATTTGAAGATGGAGTAGAAGACAATAAACTGAAAAAGAATATGGAAAGAGCTTGTTTGATGTCATTAGATATTACAGAACATGAACTCCACATTTTGGAACAGCAGGCTCATGAAGAATATCTTAGTGATACTTCTTATAAATCTATCGAGTGTTTATCTCCCAATGATAATGAAAAGGATACATCCTACGTAACTGAGAGCAATGAAGACTTAGAAATGGAGATGCTTAAGCATTTATCTCCCAATGATAATGAAAATGATACATCCTACATAATTGAGAGTGATGAAGATCTAGAAGTGGAGATGCTTAACAATTGAGGCCATGAAGCTACAAATGGTCACATAAATGGAACCCCAAATGTCCTGGGCTCAATTCTATCACAGACCACTGGATCAACTTGCAACCGCAGAACAGTCCCCTCCAGAAGAAACCTCAACTGCGGAGCCCCTTTCTTCATCCCAGTTCAGCAGGAAGTAGTTAGAGCAGTTGTCGCCTGTGTCCCAACAGCAGCTGGACTTTCCTTTTCAGAGCGGGGACTCGGACTGGGTTAGAGGAACTTCCAGGTTCAGCTAGGGGCTTTGTTCCCAGTGCAGGTATTTTCCAGCCTTGGCTCCTAAAGGTGGAGGCTCAGTGACTCAGGATTTTAAAACAGTAACCAATGTGGTAAAGGATTCAAAGATAACTGATCCAGAGAAAGTTTGAAAAAAATCCCTCTCATTGGATGAGAACAAGAAAGGGGAGGGAATAAATCAGGGGTAATAAGCTCCGGCTGTGCAAGCCTGTAGTGGCACCCTCTCTGGGTCCCCTTCCATGGCATAGAAGCTGTCTCTTCACTCTGCCTAATAAACCACACTACTGCACAAAACAAAACAAAAAACAACAACCAAAAAAACCCTTCTCCCCTTTGTTTTCTTTCCTTCCTTCCCGGATCCAGGAGATAATCAACCAAGACCTATGCGCCCTTCTAAGTCCAATAAAAAACAATTCTCAACATGTTCTCTCTAAAGTCTTTTATCTAAGAGCTTCCTCTGCACAATAAAGTTGGTTTCCACAATTTTTTATCTTTAACTTGAACATTTCTTTCTATTGATCCCAGGTCTTTAGACAAACTCAATTAATTGTAAACCAGAACATGTTTAAATTTACCTATAACCTGGAAGCCCCCACTTTGAGTTGTCCCACCTTTCTAAACCAAACCAATGTATTACTTTAAAGTATGTGATTGATGTCTCATGCCTTCCTAAAATATATAAAACCAAGTCATACCCCAACTACCTTGGGCACACATTCTCAGGACCTCCTGCGGGTTGTGTCATGGGCCATGGTCACCCATATTTGGTTCAGAATAAATCTCTTCAAATATTTTACAGAGTTTAACTCTTTTTGTCAACAGATGTGTTAAGTAGTTTTAATGGATCTTTCATTTTCAAATATTTATCTGTCTGTGAATGGTAGCAGAAATGGAAATTCAAACTGAACAATGACATGGTCAACAAAATCTCTAAGATGAATAAGTTTATTACTACCACAAGCCCTTGGCCTTGTTTTTGCCAAAAGTTTACAGAACTATTGTGAAGTTTCTATCCTAAACCAATGAATCAGGAAACCTAAAGTAATTATACATTAACTGCTGCAATTTAATGAAGACCTAATATACAGGAACTTTTCTAAAGGCCCTCCAGCAATATTAGGACTCTAAACCAGTGAACTAGATTTATAAATTTATAAATTTATGGCTATAAACAAGTTGCATATTTCATTGTCTAAAATTCCTACACTAAGGATGAAGTATAAAAAAGATTTTTCTATAGTTAAAACAATCCATTAGTAGCATTAATTTGAAAATCATCTAAAATAATCTTCTGATAAAGTAAAGTAAAGGTATAGTCCTTCAAAAATATCTTAGGATAATTACACCCACATCACTGAATATGTGGTCTATTATAGACATGGTTTTTCAAAACAAAAGTATTAATTCAATGCAATAAAAATCAAGAACTAGGTATAATGATAATTTTATGTTATTTAACATCTGAAAATAAATGGAGAAATGGTGGCTACTGGTTCATGGTAACTGCCTATATCTTACAATTATATTCATATATGGGAACCCTATACAAGAAAACCAGGCTAACCTGATAAATTATAAATAAAGTCAAAATATATTAAGCTAAATAATTATGATAAGTTCAAATTATTCTGTAGTTATATATTTATTAAGAATGTTTATACAGATTAAGAAAAAAATGTTATCTTTTCATTCTTGTAGAATTCTGATACAGTGGTTATATGACTTGCTTTAATTAAAGCTAAATTTTGTGTGGGGCTTGGTGGCTCATGCCTGTAATCTCAGCATTTTGAGAGGCTGAGGTGGGTGGATCATGAGGTCAGGAGTTTGAGACCAGCCTAACCAATATAGTGAAACCCTGTCTCTACTAAAAATACAAAAATTAGCTGGGTGTGGTGGTGCATACCTATCATTTCAGCTACTTGGGAGAATGAGCCAGGATAATTGCTTGAATCTAGGAGGCAGAGGTTGTAGTTAGCCAAGATCACACCAGTGTACTCCATCCTGAGTGGCAGCACAAGACTACATCTTGAAAAAACAAAAAACAAAAGAAAAACCTAAATTTTGTTTTAAAAGTTTTTCAAAGTAAATATGCTGGTAAGCCAATCAGGTCTTAGAAGATTAAGGGGTGAATAACCATGGAATGCAAGACACAGACCTATGAAATGTTGTCTTAGTGTTGAAAATTTACATACATTCTGAAAATTTCTATTCAGTGCCTACTATACTATGTTTACTGATAATAAACACACTGGGTTTCCAGAAAGTGATGGAAAATGTAGTTTTTCTTTTCTACTCTGAAGTTCATGGAGTTAATTTATGAAGGGCATTTCTGATTTTCTTTCATTTTCATATTTTTATTCATTTATCTTCTCACCAACTTATGTCTTGTTTGTTTGTTGGGTTTCATGTTACATGTGTTTGTGTTATTGTTTCTTGTTGCTGTGTTTTTTAACTTTATTCCATTTTCATGCCTTACAAAGACAAAAACAATTTTCTAGGCTCCATATGAGAATAATGAGGTATATTCTCTCAGTCCTTTAGAGGTTTTTAAAATTTTTCACATTTGTCAGAAAAGAGCATTTACGATAAAATATTTTTTTCTTTATAATTCATGGATTCCAGCATAACATGGTGTATTAATTTGAAAAACCCCCTTTCATGGGTAGAAGGATGAAGAGAGGGATTCAGAGACCCAGACTTACCAGATATCAGATTACTAGAAAAAAATCCTACTCTCTTTGGACCTAGAATATAAAGGTTGAAAAAGAAAAAGACTTGCTAACCTGTCTAGTTTTTTTTTTTTTAATGGCTGGATTAGAAAGGCTAAAAATAAATATGGTATATATTTAAATATTCACTGCTCTTAAATGTATTACCTCTGAATTTTTATCCCTTCCCCAGGCACATCTTTGTAAATTTCTATAATTAGAAAAATCTGTCCTTAATTATTAAAAAGTCCAGTCTAATACAAAGTAGAATATCACATAATGTCAATGATTTCTCCCCTCCTCATCTTAGTTCTTTCCCATGATTCAGTAATCATGTGCAGCAAAGCGAAGCTTGGTCAATTATTTAACATTCCTTTTCTACCCCCTCTCCTCTCCCTGTTATTCAAAGGTCATGGTTGGCAGAGGACAGAAGAAAGGGTGCTAAGCTCATCTTGTTTACCTGGCACTGTTTTAATGATCTCTTTGTAAGATATTTCCCTGGTCATCAGGCCTGCTATTATTGTAGACATTCAAACGATTTCTCCACTGCATTTGTGGTTACTTTAAGAACTCTCTGCAATAACATACTGCATTATACTCTGACAATAGACACTATCTCTCCTACTGATCTTATGATACCACACTTACTCTCAAGGTATGCTCTTGGTGGTATGCCACACAGAACTTCTTACTGCTGAAGTTTCTCTACCTAGAATGACCTTTCTAAATTGGGTCCCTCGACAATGACTCAAGCTATCTACTTCCTAGGAGTTCACTTATCCCAAAGAAGACCACATATTCTAGTTCTGCTAAAATGATGAAAATGCAATTTATCTAAATGACGGTTAATCTCTTTATTATATTTTTGCAAGCTACAACAGTCCAGCTTCAGTTTTCAAATTTTTCACTTTGCAATCATGAATCAGAGTGTATTTTCACAATGTCTCAATTTCCAAGGTACACACATCCTTCTTTCCCCAAAAATCTCTCATTACATGTGGTAGGCTGAAAATGCATCCCCCACCCCCAAGAGATATCTATTTCCTAATTCTCATACCCTGTAAATGTGTTACTTTATATGAAGAAGGGACTTGGCAGATGTGATTAAATTAATAAACTTGAAATGAGTGGATTGTCTTGGTAGGTCCAATGTTATCACGGTGTCCTTAAAAGAAGAAAGCAGACGGGTCAGTGAAAAAGAAGGAGTTGGAAGTAGAGGTCAGAGTGATATGAACATGAGCCAATGAATGTTCCAGCTTCTTTTCTTAGAAAAAGACAAGGAATAGATTCTTTCTTAGAGCATCCTAAAGAAAAGCATCTCTGAGACACTATGATTTTAGCCCTATATGACTGAATTCAGATTTCTCACTTCCAAAACTATAAAATAATAAATGTATATTACTGCAAGTAATTATGTTTGTGGCAATGTGTTATGGCAGCAATAGACAACAAATATAAAACACTTCATTGAAGAAACTATGTGGAGATAGTTCTATAATTTTTGTGACCCAGCAATTCTGTAACATGACACTAAATTGCCAGGCTGTTTTTTAATTCCGACAATCTATTTATCTACCTTTTGGGAAGGAGAAATAATAAGTCAAAGTGTTTCCTATGCTTAAAAATTTTTCAACGAACCTCCTGAATTTCTGGTTTCCTTTTAAGAAGTTCAATGGTAACATAAAGATGAAGTCTCCAATTTCAGTTCTTCCCTGGTAATTTCTGCATAAGTATGTTTAGGACTTCTCAATAATTTTAGAGTATCTATAAATCATATCTCCAACAAATTAATGGTATTCATGATTTTTCAGGAAGAGGCGTAGACACAGTGAAGGGAATCATAAAAGATAATTTATGATCCTGGGTTCGTAAACCAACCAGAATTTGAGGACTCTGACAAACAAGAGGGAGGAGCCCCGATTAGAAACAAGAAAAGAAAGTGAATAGGGATGATCCCTTGAGAAAGGCTGTGAACTTCCCATGAAGGCTGTAGTCATTCCGAGGTGAACCATAGATATGGAACCATAGAAATAAATCACCTAACCTCACTCTATTTCCTCTGCCTCTGTTAGTGTCTCCCACTGGCTAAAACGAAACAGGAGTCAGAAAGCAAGAGAATCTAGTATGTTTCACATAGGATAGAGAGGAAAATGAAGAAAGATGGAGAAGGCTGGGGGAACAGATGGGAGAATCCAATACAGAGTCCTTATGAACACACTTTTCTAAGCTTCTGGCTTTCTCTAAAATTCTAGAAAGTAGGGGAAACACATTATGACAATGTAACCAATAATTACACACAATGGGATATGTTATAATAAAAATATAAATAAATCCCTAAGGAAACATAGAGAAAAATTTAACTCCATCTGTCGACACAAGGTAGGTCTTTTTAGAATGGAAAATATTTTTCATTTGCAGTGATTGTTGAGGGTGAGTTGGTATACCTCAAGTGAATCATGAGAAAGGCCTCATTTTATAGAGGATAGTTTCTATTAGGCTTCATAACTGAAACAGAAAACTGGAGTGCTGAGCTTGACTTTTTACTTAATTTCTGATGTTTCTGTCTCCAAATAAAATTGTATTCTCTTTTATTTTTCCTTTTCGTCTGACTCCATTTTTGAGATTTGAACACTGACGCCTTTTCAGCCCCACTCTTCCCCCTTGCCCTCTTGCCCTGCAATATGAGCAAATAGACAAGAATGCCTGCTTGTTCCCTTCCTCTCTCCCTTGAACTAGGGAGGAAGTTCAAACCATGCAAACTTCAGCCCACTAAATCTTCACTCTATCCCTCCCCCATTCACAATTAGAACAGATACTTGTCACTCCCTTCAATCAAGCCACTTCAGATCAGCTTGAGTGATGACCTCCCTGTCCTTAGAAAGCCTCAAAACATGAGTAAGAAATTCTTTCACATCTTATTGGTACATGTATAATGTCATCAGTCTCAACAGGCCGTTTAATTTAGGATGAGATAAGATTGCTGTCACATTCTGTGGATAACCACAAAATACACACATTCCACAAAAAAATAGTTTGGAGGAAAATAGACTTAGACCTTTATCTTTAAAAAGACAAACAATAAATTTTAAGTTAATATGTATAAATAAAAGAAAATTACTGAAGAATAATTAGGACTTTGTTATTTGTGTTTAGGGCATACAAGAGAGACTGAAACACTTTTATTTTACCATTGCATTGAGAATCAAAATTATAATTCCAGTTATTAATTCAATGTTCCCAAATATCAAATGCTTTGTCAGCCTTCATATATTCAGGATCTTGCCCTCACACCAAGCTATCCTACCCTACTTGCTCCCTGGCTCTTTCATGTTCTCAATTAGGTTCCAGAAATATTGTTTTTGTATCTTGATTTCAACAGAGTGGTTAATAATTCAAATTTTTTGCTAAAGATTCCCAAATTCCCTCTTGTAATTATTCACTGGTTTTATGATTAGGTCAGATTCATTGTAAAAGCAAAGACTGGGCAATTTTGATTACTAAACAAAGTGCTGACTAACACATTGGTAAAGAGTCAAGGAAGGGGGTTGTAATCTTTATATGTGTATGTAGATCTCTCTCTAAAACTAAAACAACTCCAGCAATTTTGACAGCTACAAACTTAAGCACAATCATTTTCTTTCTCTGGGTGAGAGCACTCCTGAGCTATTTATTTCCAACACTGACCCCTTTTCTTACTCCTATCTCAGAACATCCCTAGTCCTCCTTCCAGTCTCTTTTATATTAGCTTGTGCTGACTAATATTGCTACATTTTTTACACTTCAGCAGTCAGAACATTTGGATTTTGCACAGAGGGAAAAGGATGATTTGAACTTCTTGGCCCAGTACCATTGTGAAATGATTGCTTGGTTACTCAATTGCTTTCCTGACCAATGAAAGTCATTTACTCCTTTTCTATTTTTCTACATTTTTCTCTCTTTTCTTGTTTTTAATGTAGGAATAATAGCCTTATTGTCTCTTCCTCAGTAGTTTATTGTAGAGTTTCACTAGTCAATGTTGTTATCACTTAGCTCCTTTAAAGATCCTGTAATGCTGGTAGTTATTTATATTTTATATTCCACAAATGTACACAGTTCATGATTTTTTTTTCACAGAAGATATCTCATGGTATTTTAATTTGTTACCATTAGCCTTCTTATTCTTTCTTGTATTAGGTTATGATACCTAGTTCTCATTAGTGGTAAGCAATGAGTCCTGAAATATATTAAGAATATACCTTATGCATGTTAGAAAATAAGCACACTGCTTAGAGAGTACAAAGGAGCATCTCACATAAATCCCATTTCCCTGCATGTAGTTCAAAGGTATGAATAAGAAAAGCAGAATAATATACTCCATGAAAGCCAAAGAAAATGAATTAAATCTTGAGGACCGTTATCACTGCATAAGAAAAACATGGTATCTGCAGAATATTTATGCAACATATGTTGAAATATGAGAATATTTGTGAATGGTAACCAAGGGCTTTTTATAATTTTTGTTCAATATTATGATTAAATGGTGAATATGAATTGAAACAATCAGGCTACATATTCATATTGAATTAGTATAAGGGTAACAAACATGACAAATCCTTATTGAAATAGTTTGAATAGCAATTCTCAGGATTTCAGGAACTTACATTTCATCTCTATTTTATAATAATACTTAATACTTGCTAAAAATCCTATTAATTTTTCTTGCTGTATAAAACTGAAATGAATAAAAATATTTCAGAAATTTAATGAGTTTCCTCTATGTACCTAGAAATATCTTAGTGAGCCCTGCTATATTATTTAAGAGCATAAAATATGAAACACTGAAATTCCAAACATGAAATTATTTCCCTTTCTGTTTTCTTTGATATCTTATTTTTCAAGTCACCAGTTTTGCTTTGCTTTTTTATTTTGTTTTTTAACCTCACTTGTGCTGATGAAACAATTCTAAAGGTGGCCTTTACAGACAGTGGCTTAAAGAAAATACTATAAACTTTAAAAATTCAGTGGACCAGATCATAATCCATTAATTCCTTCAGAAAAGAAAAACAACAAATTTTAGTGAAGGAAGTTTTTCTCTTAGAAAGTCATTAGGAATTGCTTTCTTGCGGATAACCCTGTTCTATTTCACTGGCAGCCTTTTTAATCTGATGCAGTATCTGCCAAACTTTAGAATAAAAATTGCCATTATGTGATGATAAAGAAAAATTATAGTTTCGAAAATTTGAAATTTCTATTACTAAAATATCAATATATGCATATATAAATATGTTAAATTTTATTAATACAGACTATAAACTGGCTCGATGTAGTGCCATTGCTTTTTTTAATAGTTTTTACCATGAAACTGTCTTGTATTGGGATGAATGCCTCATATACTTGGGTAGTTAAATAGATAGACTGCTTCATTTTGACCTTTGGAGAATCTATATTGAGTTGGGGGCTCATTTCACTTCTTTTAGCATTTACAACTCTGTCTTCCAATGGCAAGTGTGTTGCAAATGTTTTCTAATCAAACATGCACCTTTACTAAAAGGTCAGCATACTAAAATGCTATATATCAGGGATTAAAATTATGATTCATCTCTCTCATGCAAGAACATCTAATTAGAAATGCTCTACATCCATTCTCTTGGGTCAAAGTTGGCCATGAATATCACAGCACTCACAGAAGGACTATGGCACTCACATACTCAGTTGGCAATACATTCTTTAAAACTTTGTTGACAATACCATCTCTCTTAATATTTTGTACATTTATGGACTTTCAAATGCCCTTTCAGATGGTTCTTTAGGGGGTCTGTACTGCAAGCTGAGAAGGCAAAACCAAAAGAGCATTATGTCATTTGTGACTCAACTGAGAAGCCTATTTCTCCGAAGGAATATGCCATTCTACTGTTCTACTCAGTTTCAGAAAACAACAACAAAAACAGCAACAGCAAAAACTGAGAAAGACATTGGCTGGAACCAAAAAAGTACACAGCCTTACCAGGAGGTTCCTCAAAACAGAATCCTGGAGAAAACTATGTAAAATAAACATTTATAAGTCATAATAACATCAATGCTGCCTAAACAGAATGAGAAACTTACTGTACACACATAGGAAATAATAGATTCATTTATAACCAATTAAATTACATAAACCTAATTTTTCTCACTTAAGATTACATTTTGAACTTCATTCTATTAAATATATATAGATCTGCCACATATTTTGATCATTTATAAAGTGTTTTATTGTATAGCTCTACCACAATTGATTTAGCCTCAGTCATACTGATGAACATGTATATTGTCTCTGCCTTTCACTATTACTTTAAAAGTGAGAATAAATTCTTTTTTGTGTGTACTCACACATATTTGCTTATATGTGCCTGTATTTGTGTAAAAAATTTATAAAAGTAAACTTATTACCTCAAGAGCTATATAATTTCAAAATATTGTCAAATACTGCCAAATTTCTTTCCAATAATGTTGAAATAGTTTAGGTTTCCACTGCTAATTAATGAGTATCCATTTCTTTGACGTTGGCCACTAGTGAGTGGCTTCTAACCAATTCATTCTTTTTTGGTATTTTATGATAAAATTATTCACATGCCATTCATAATACTGTGAAAGGAAAATAAATCTCAGGACCCCACAAATGACTAAGCCAAAGGGAAAAGTCAAGCTGAGAACTGCCTCAAGCAAACTTACCTCCCATTCTATTCTTTAATAAGGTAGCTACAAAGATTTTTAAAAGCCACATACCTCCTTCACAATTTATCCACGGGAAAGTCCTTGTGGTCAAAGAATAGACAGAACTCAAAGTCATCCTTCTGCTCATGTGAGACAAATGCATATGTGATTGCTTTTCTTCCCCTATTGTTTCTAAGGCATAAGACTAAGGCATAAGTGACTACTCCTTATTCCTGTAAATTGTGTATTCAGTAAAAGGCTAATCAGAAATCCAAAACACCATTACTGTTTGTCTTTTATCTACCTATGACCTGGAAGCTTCCTCCCAACTTCAAGTTATCCCACCTTTCCAGATTGAACCAATGTATATAGTACATATTGAGATAGGGGCTAAAACAGAAGCCTAAGCACTGCCATCTTATAGAGGAGCCACGTGGGCCCTGGGCAGAGGTGTAATTCTCAGAACTGTTACTGTACTACAGTTCTCAGAGGTGTTAAGGGTAAAAATTTCCACTGCTACCCCCCTCCCCTTGCAACAAACCGCTAACTTTAGCTTCTGTACAGACAGCTTGCCTTGCACACCCCTGGGGCCCCCTGAACAAGGATGTGGTTTTGCAGCTTAAATGCCTTGCTCCCCCTGAGCTCGGGGCTATGGGTTGGAGAGACATGAGTCCTCCGTGACCACCGGCAATAAAGACCCTGCAATTTGGCATACTTTTGTCTTGGTGTTGATTTTCTGCTCGCTCCAGTGCTACAATATATTGATTGATGTCTCATGCCTCCCTAATGTGTATAAAACCAAGTTGTGCCATGATCATGTTGGACACAGGTCATCAGGACTGCCAGAGGCTGTGTCCTGAGCACATCCTTAACCTTGGCATAATAAACTTTTAAAATTGATTGAGACTTGTCCCAGATAATTTTTGGTTTACATATTGGTGATAACAAAGCCACTCTGAATGGAGGTGGCCCTGACCTTTGACGAATTTTTTTTGGTGCTTGATACCATCTTGAGCTGTCTTTATAGTTCAAATCAATAGGACAATTTGCTGAGGTTGGGGAGATACCCTCCCTTCAGAGAATCCCTGACCTCTTAAAATTTGGTTGAGATCTAAACTTATCTTTCTGTACAACTCCTTTTCTGAAGTTTCACTTGCTTCCAACAAAGAAGGCATTTTTTTCTGCTTCCATGATGATAGACGACAGGTAACCCCTTTCTGGAATTTGAGCTCACTTCCAACAGGGAAGCCAAGTAATATTTCTTCCTGCTTCTAAGATGATAGAGAGTAGTCTTCAACCTCATACCCATTTCTAGGTAAGGAGCTGATTTTTTTTTTTCTTAGAAATTCTCCTCAATGAGTAGGGTTTAAAATTGAAAACTAGTTGGTCTTAATTTCTCTTTACCACTAGACTCAGTGATCATGTTGGGTTTTTTGTTGTTGCTTTAGTCTTTCTCCTATCATATTTGACCAACTCTATGCAACTTGGTCAAATCCAAATGAGAACTCCAAATCATGGGGAACAAGGCCTCTGAACTAGCTAAAATTTCTTGCAGCTGCAAAAAGAAAAAAAATGTGCTTGGTTTCTGTGTTTGCTTCCTATCTTACTTTCTTACACTCTATTCTTCTGTCTCTTCACCATCTTCAGTACCAAGAAAACATCTAGCGAGGGCTACTAATGACTCAAACTCCTCAAATAACATGAAACAAAGGCCCTACTCACCCATTTTTAGAATGTTCTGTTTTCTTTGGGGGATTTCAAGAGTCATGGGCAGATTCTTCTCACATCTAAAGCTCTGCTCCCCTGTATTGCATTACCTGACCTCATAGGCTTTTAGGGGGACCAGAGACTACTTTGTATTGTGAGAGGATATGACCTTGGCGTGTGCAATGATGGACGAGAGCTACAAAGTTAAAGGTGGCTGAGGACAGTTTACAGGGAATGGTCTTAGCTGTTTTTTTTTTTTCCCTGGCAATGGAGAAACTGTTTATTTAGCTGTCTTTCTTTTTTTCTTTTCTTTTTTTTTTCCTGGCAACTGCTGGGGAGTTGTTGTTTAGGATTCTAACTCTAGTTCAGAGGTGCATTCCAAAGAGTCTTTGCCATTGCTTCCCTCCACCTCAAAAGTAATCTCAATTGACTTGTCTGCATTTACATGTGGACTGAACTGTCGTTTCAATGATAAATAAGAGACTGAGTTTCCTTGTCTACAACAAGAAAGGGCATTTTGCTCCTCCCAACTGAAAGGCACCCCTGGGTGATAGGAGGTGAACTGGAAGTGTCTAGAGGATTGACCACCCCCACCAAGCCCACAACATGCAGAGGCCCTAGGGGAAGCTCCCAACAAAATTAGTTTGAAATGGCTTGTTTAGGAAGTACATACAGGAGCTTGTCACTCCAGAGAGAGAAACTGAGACATGTAAGAGGGTGGAAATGACTCAGTAGTGACACATTGTGGAGTCCTGCTTACAACCACAACACTTTAACCTGTGACACTAAGCCCTAGGCCACAGCTCAGTCTCTACTTTCAAGAAAAAAATGTGGGAAACAAACCATCTAAGAAAGTAGAAAGACAGGAAATAAAATAACCCCCATCAGGTACTTCATTTTGTTTAATGGTGCCTCTACTTGCAAGTGGTTGGATAAGTGGAAAGGCAAATACTCCAGCGGTTACATATTAGGTCTGTTCTTGCACACATTTTAAACTGACAGGAAAATTACATCAAGGAAAATTCAGAGCCCGAAGGTTGACTGACAACTATAGAGTTTCTAGGTTCTCTTTGTGCTTTTTTTAAATTCCTGCTTTAAGACTGCTGTTTCCTTTCTACTAATATAAAATCCACTGTTTGCATCTAACCATTGCTTTTTATTATTGTTTGCAAACCGGTAAGTTTGTATTAATATATCATGGCTAGAGTTCTGAAGTAAAAGCTATAGGATCTTTGTATGTGTGTATATGTGTGTATTAATGTGAATGTATACATATTTTGCCAGGTGTTTTTGACCACAAGGTTCCAAATAAGCTTAAAGAGTACTCATAAATTAAATAATAAGCCCAAATGCTGTATTTATGTGAATGTATACATATTTTGCCAGGTGTTTTTGACCACAAGGTTCCAAATAAGCTTAAAGAGTACTCATAAATTAAATGATAAGCCCAAATGCTTTTCAAGTTCACAGGATTTAAATAAAATCTTTAATAAGCTAGCTTTAAAACTGTTGGTAAATTAATATTAGAAGTGTCTTAAGAATTGACAGCATTCGTTTTTGTTTGCATTTATTGATATAGAGATTTCATATTTATTCCTGCCAAATAAGGTGTGAAAATTTGGCATACAGGTTATTAAACTATAAACCCAGCCAAAAGAGAAATGATCTTTGCTTGTGTAATATTTGTTAACTTAAACATTAATATTGGTTTAATAAAAACAACTAAATCTTGAATTATTTTGTAAAATAACCATAGATTTAATCTTACAGTTCTTAGGTCAACACATAAAATTTACAAGCTATAAAATTGTTGACAGGAAAATAACTTTAACTCATGATTATTACAGTTTTCACAACTAGGCAAAGTATTAAAATAATTAGATAAATGTAGTAGAATACTTGTAGACAAATTTGTCATTTAGAATCTAAAGTTATATTAAGTTAGATAATATATATTTCATTAAATGGGTATTTTTCAATTAAAAACATGTTATTGGGAAACATATTTTCTTAAATAATGGTGTTCCTGTTAAAAGGTGAATAATTTTTGTTTAATTCAAAGCTTATTTAAAGGTTATGTATAAATAAGGTAAAAGGAACTAGAAAATAAGAGAGATGTAAATGTTATATAAATAAAGAGATATTTTTGGTAACAACATGTAAAGAAAAATAATTTTACGTGTGACAAAATATCTTATATGGTAAATTTTTGTCCAAGAATAAAATGACTCGTTGTTTAGGAAAGAGGGATGCTCCAAGTTCACAGCTGAATTCTACCAGATATACAAAGAAGAGCTTGTACCACTCCTTCTGAAACTATTCCAAACAATACAAAAAGAGGGAATCCTTCCCAAATTATTTTATGAGACCAACATCATCCTGATAACCAAACCTGGCAGAGACTCAACCAAAAAAAGAAAACTTCATGTCAATATTTATAATGAACATAGCTTAAAAAATCTTCAATAAAATACTAGCAAACTGATTGCAACAACACATCAAAAACCTTATCCATCACGATCAAGTAGGCTTCAACCTGGGGATGCAAGGCTGGTTCAACATACTCAAGTCTATAAACATAATCCACCGCATAAACAGAACCAAAAACAAAAACCACATGATTATCTCAATAGATGCAGAGAAGGCCTTTGACAAAATTCAACAGCCTTCATGCAAAAACCTCTCAATAAACTGGATATCGATGAAACATATCTCAAAATAATAAAAGCTATTTACAACAAACCCACAGCCAATATCATACTGAATGGGCAAAAACTGGGAGCATTCCCTTTGAAATCTGGCACTAGACAAGTGCGCCCTCTCTCACCACTCCTATTCAATATAGTATTGGAAGTTCTATCCAGAGCAATCAGGCAAGAAAAAGAAATAAAGGGTATTCAATTAGGAAAGGAGGAAGTCAAATTCTATTTGCAGATGGCATGATTGTATATTTAGAAGACCCCATCATCTCAGCCCAAGATCACCTTAAACTGATAAGCAACTTCAGCAAAGTCTCAGGATACAAAATCACTGATGTAGAAATAACAAGCATTTTTATACAATAATAACAGACTTACGGAGAGCCAAATCAAGAGCAAACTCCCATTCACAGTTGCTACAAAGAGAATAAAATACCTATGAATACAACTATCAAAGGATGTGAAGGACCTCTTCAAGGACAACTACAAACCACTGCTCCAGGAATTACGAGAGGACACAAACAGATGGAAAAACATTCCATGCTCATGGTTAGGAAGAATTGATATTGTGAAAATGGACATACTGCCCAAAGTAATTTATAGATTCAATGCTATCCCCATTAAGCTACCAATGACCTTCTTCACAGAACTGGAAATAACCAACTTAAACTTCATATGGAACCAAAGAGAGCCCACATAGCTAAGACAATCCTAAGCAAAAAAACAAAGCTGGAGGCATCACACTTGGGAGGCTGAGGCAGGCAGAGGTTGCATGCAGTGAGCTGAGATCCTGCCATTGCACCCCAGCCTGGGCAACAAGAATGAAACTCTTTCTCAAAAAAGAAAAAAAAGAAAACTGTGACAGAAGCCAACCAAGTTATTCATTCAATGGTTTAGAGAGTATCTACAAGAAACTAGGACAAATGACAAGCAAAGTTTTTATTACACAGAATCTAATGTGACTAACATTGTAAAAGGTAAGTATTACTTTACCTTTACTTATTGAAAATGAAAATAATTAGCTTAAGTAGAAGTTCTTTTGGTAAGGTTTGTAATCTTATAAAGTAGCTAACAGAGTGAGGAGTGGCTTAGGGTAGCTAATATAGCAAGGGGCATATAAAACTAAGGGTAGGTCCAAAAAGTATTTTTAAAAATCTAAACAAAATGAGTATGGAATATTTGAATATAGAAAATATAGAATAAATAGAGACAGTCGCAACAACAATGTGGAAAAATGCATACATTTCACAGTGGTTTATAGTGTTTGATAATTTCATTTAAATTATATTGAATGGTTATCACACAAGATAGGACAAAATAAATCTAATTAGTATTTATTTTCTTGTTTCTCTTGCTCACTGTATATTATATATTGTTCATTTGTTTCTTTCTTTTATCCTTACCTTCTTCTATTTTTAGAGATGTTTCTTTATTCATTATAATATAAAGTAGTTAGAAAGTACAATAAAGAAAAATATATGAAGTCTGAACTTGAGATATTCCAGATGTTGAAACTGACATGTAGGAAAATTAATGCAATTATTATGATGATGTCTATATAACAAAGAATGTGTGAAAATTGCAGAATAAATCACTTTTGTGAGATTCAGACAAAATAAGGTCAGAAAGGCCCAAAGGAGAGGAGGCTCATGTTTACATGTCTAAAATAAGACCTTTTTCTAATGATTTTCTAAAAACCCCAGAAGAAATATTTTCACATCTTTCAGGCATCTTCTGCATTGATAAATTAAACCACATGCATCTCCTGCATTGATAATTTCTTACAACTGCAGTAATTCAGACAAGATATTCTCAGGTGAACACTTACTCAATAATGGCATCTCCAACAAACAACCCTGGCTTTGAACCTCTGGAAGCCATGAACTCTGTTTCTAAGCAGCTTATGTAAATCTCTTTTTGCTAATAAAAGCTCACCCTACCCTTCCCTCACCAAATGCACTGGTGGATTGCTATTCGATGCATCATAGATTATAATCTTTATGTCTTGTTTTCGAGCTAACCTAGTATAGGTAGAACTAATTTTATCTAGTGCCATTTTTTTTTAAGTTGACAAAAGTAAAGAATATCTGTGAAATCAGTGTGCAAATGGAATATCTCAGTAGAAAAGGAAACTAAAAAGAGACCAAGGAGAAAATCTAGAAACTAAAACCATAAGATCTGAAATTAAAAAGTAAATCTCTAGATGGGCTTAATGGCAGATTGGAGCTAACAGAAGAAAAAAAATAAGTGAACTTTAGATATTAATAGAAATTATCCAATCTAAAAAAAAAGAGATAAAATATATCGAAAGTAAACAAATCGTCAGTTACTGACGAGACATTATTTTCAAAAAAGCCTAACATATGTACAAATGGAGTACAAAAAGAAAAGAATAAAGGCAATGAGACAGAAGAGGTGATTTTTAAAAATATTTTTTCCCAAACTTCCCAAAGTAGCTGATAGACATAAATTTATAGATTCAAGAAACTCAGAAAATTTCAATACAATAATAAATAAATAAAGAATTAACTACAACATAGCCTATTATAGCCTATCACTTACAGTTAAATAGAAAGATGGGAAAAATCACAAATGCAAGCAGAAATTAAATGACATATGTAGGAGAACAACAGTGACAACAATTTATTAGAAATAAGGAAAGCCAGGCAGCATTTTTAAAGTGATAAAAGAAATGCAAATCTGTCAAGCCATAATTCCATATTCACTGAAACTATATATCCAAAATGAAGGCAAAATAAAAACCTTCTCAGTTATATAAAAACAGATTTCAGAGCCAGCATTACTGCAATAGAAAAACTGTTTAACAGAAGTTATTCAGGCTGAAGTAAGAATAAATAAAAATGTACATGTTTCTGTAAGAATAAAGATTTGCATAAATGGTAAATTTTAGAAAATCAAACACTATTTTCTTCTGAATATTTTCAAGTACCTATAAATGCTTAAAAAGTATGGTATAAAAATTAACACATGAATAAATAAAATAGGGTCAAGCACATTTTTTCTGTACAAAGCCATATGGTCAATTTGAAGATTTGCAGGCCACTCCCACTCAGTGTGTCTGTTGCATATTCATTCACCTCTTCCTCCTCTTGCCTCTTCTCCTTCCATCTTTAAAATTATACTTTCTAAAAAATTTAAAAGTAATTCTTAAGCATGATGCCATACAAAAAAATCACACACCAGATTTGGCCTGGGATCTGTAGTTTGTCTATATGTGAACTACTGCATGAAGAACAGAGGTAAATGGGCATCAGAATTCTTGTGTTTTATGTGAAGATTCTTGTTTTATGTGAAGATTCTTCACTAGTGCATGAAGAACAGAGGTAAATGGGCATCAGAATTCTTGTGTTTATCTGAAGATTCTTGTGTTTTATGTGAAGTAATACACAATTACTATAACTGACATGTGAAAAGTTAAAGTTGAATATTTTAATCTGAACATACTCTAAAAACACAATGTAAAGAGTGAATAGATTACTAAATGGCAATACATCAAATATGTCAACACATTTTAAATAATTGAAGTCATTTCATGCATATTCCCTGACCACAAAAAAATTAAATGAGAAATTAAAAACAAAAAATATTTAGAGAAAATATTTACAAATTAGACCATATACAGCTAAATAATTTCTATTGGTAAAAATAGCAATAATCAGTTTATTAAGAAATAAATTGATAAAAATATGATATATCAACATTTTGAAAATTCAGCTAACACAGTGCTTAAGGGAGTTTGAGAGCTTTGAATATTTATATAATAAAAGAAAGCTCTAAAATCAATGACACTGTTTTTTTTAAGAATGCTAGGAAAAGAGCAAATTAAATTCAAAGTAAGAATACAAAATGGAATACATGTAAGAGAAGAAATTAATTAATTTGAACATAGACAACAAATAAAATGTTTAATCTTTCTTTGAAAAGATTAACAAATTTGACAGCTCTGAGCTAGACTGTTAGAAAAAATTTGACATCACCAAGCTGAGATAAAATTACATATTTCATATTCAAGAGATATTCCAGAGAGTCATAATTTTAGTACTTCTTTGTGAACATCATTATGAGGCACTAAGGAAACACCTTTGTGTTTAATCATGTTAATATTTTACCAGAATATGAAATGATAATTTAAAATATTGGATCTGAGTTGTAGAAGTAGTAGGCCCGCTACTTTATTGGCCATCATGAGTTCTATAACCACATAACATACACATAGACTCATTAAATTGTGTGGTTAGGTGTATTAGTCCATTCTCACATTGTTATAAAAATCTACTAAGAATGGGAATTTATGAAGAAAAGAAGTTTAATTGATTCACAGTTCCACAGGCTGTACAGGAAGCATGGCTGGGAAAAACTTAGAAAACTTGCAATCATGGCAGAAGGCAAAGGGGAAACAAGCACATCTTCACATGGTGAGCAGGATAGAGAGAGCACAAGGGGAAATGCTACACACTTTTTAACAACCAGATCTCATGAGAACTAACTCACTATCATGAGAACAACCAGGGGAATTCCAACCCCATGATTCAGTCACCTCCCACCAGGCCTCTCTTCCAACATTGAGGATTACAATTTGACATGAAATTTGGGTGGGGACACAGCACCAAATCCTATTAGGTAATCCTCAAAATATGAGAATTTCTTTCCATTTGTCTTGTAGCTCTTGTAGTAACAGAGCAAGGTATCATATGCTACAAATAAAGGAGAAGTTGAAATCTCTTCTAGAGAAATAGAAAGAAAATTTCAGATTCAAAAAAGTAGAAAGGGTAGACTCAAGGAACAGCAACAGCAGCCATCACAAGCCTCAAGGAAGTACTAAGTTACAGGAATGAAGAAACTGAAAGCTAGCAATGATTACAGCTGGAAAAGAGCAATATGTTCTAAAAAGATGGATAAACAAGCACATAAAGTCTGAGCTATTTCCACTATATTTTACTTAGCAAACTATCACTGTTTGAGGAATCTTGCTGGTTCCTACTCTTTCTATTTGCATCTTGCTACAACTTAACAGCACTACTTCACAATTATCCTTACTCTATTCATACTGCTAGTGGAAATATAATAAAAAATTATTTTCTAGTAAAATATTATTTGTTGTCTTCTCATAAGAATTGTGTTAAGTACATTTGGAAGTTGTAAGGAGGCATTGAGAATCCTTCAAGTGTATGTTAGTGAATACTAACAGTTCTTCCTTAAGTTTAACTTCTAGGATATCTCATCTTTTTTCACTTTTTACTGCCATGAATATGATTTATTAGTTTGGAATTAAATCTCCTCTTATAAGACACAGAAAGCCATTGAAGTTCTATCATTATAATCTTGGTAGTTCAAAATTGGAAGGATTTTTGTGACATAGTCTTTTTAATAGAAGTACAATTGGAATTCTTTTATTTTAAAAATAAAATCTTATACAATTTGTACTTGAGACATCACCAATTACTAACACTACATTGGTCAAGCCTACAGAGATATAACTATTTTTCAAGAGAGAATATACTCACTATTTGCACTCAGCTTCTTTTAAAATTAAGAATACAACTTTAATTAGTTTTCTGTCCAAGTATTCCTATTTTAAGCAAGTTGGAGATCTAAACACAATCTTTATGCGTTAGTCAAAATGAGAAGTGAGCTTATTACCTTCAAGTATTTCTTATTCTAAATATCTTTAAAAGATATTTATGTGTGTATATATTCATAGTTATACACATATGTGTATATGTGTACATATCTACGCACATGTGTGTATATCCATACATATGTACATATGTGTGTCTACATACATAGTGTATACATATGATATATTATTACTCGGGAAATAGGACAGAAAACACAACAGAGTAGAGTTATTATTTCACAGCACAACCTTTGAAAAACAAAGAACTGTAGATGGTAACACAATGCACTATACTCTGAAATAAAGCTTTTAAAGTTAAATTCTGTTGCTATTTTTTCTCTATCTATGGGCAAGCTTTGTAGTCCTGATGAATGGCTGGCGATTTTTGCCAGGTTTCTACCATTTGGCTGTTTTCAAGTGAGTTTTGTTTTCAATCTCTTTGTCTTTAATTTAGCTAAATCCACTTTCGATACATAATGTATCTACATAATATCACCCAGAACCTGATTAATCATATTCCAAAGAAGTGCATCCAGTTACGTCCATTCAATATTATTATCATTCCAGATTAAATGTTTTTCTGCAGTCTCTGAACTTGACAATAATTATGCCAATTTTCTGTGGAAATCAATTCTTTTGCCCTTAAAAAGTTGTTTTTTAAAAATTTCCATTTGCCTCACTTTCTTCAAGTTATTCAATGAATCTTGTCATTTTCGGTTGATGTTACCCCACTGCATTTATTATAAATGATGTATAACAGAAGTTCTTAATTATTTTATCCTCAGGATTTTTTGCTCCCTTAAAAATTTTTGGAGACCCCCAAAGAGTTTTGTTTATATTGGTTACACCTATCAATATATAAATAACTTTAGAATTAAAATTAACTTTAAATATTTATTTATTTCATACAACAATTAACTAATTACACATTATACAGACTAATACATTTTATACATAAGAACTATTTTCCATAACAAAAACAGTGAGAAGCATAACATTATTTTCCATTTAAAAATTTTTTCAAATGTCTGGCTTATCTGCTTTAACATGCAATCTCTTGCAGTATACTATTTTGGTTGAGGTGTTTCGAGCAATCTGGCCCCACACAGATATGTAACTGGGAAAGGGAAAATAATTTTATTGAATTTTTCATATAATTGTGTATTTAGTATTCTGATTTTATGTCTAGTCTTAGCAACTGGTAATATTTTCTTATAAACTTTTTATTTTTGAAATAATTTTAGATTCAGAGAAGAGTAACAAAGCTCGTACAGAGAATTTCCAGACATCATGGTCCTAGATTCCCCGATTGTTAAAATTTCACATATAGTACATTTATCAAAACTAATAAATTGACATTGCCACAATGTTATTAACTAAAATACTATTAACAGGATCTATACTGGTCACCATGTCTCCTTAGTCTCCTGCAATCTGTAACAATTTCTCTGTCTTCCTAAAAGTTGCACTGGGAACTTGATAATGACACAAATACTCAGGTAACCAAAATGATTCTGAGTCCGGTGGAGATAGCTATTGCAATAAAATCAGCTTTCAGTACAGCAATGACAATTTTTTCTGGTAGTGGTAGCAACAGAAGATGCAGCACTATCAAGTTCCCAGGGCAAATGTGTCGGTGAAACAAGTTATTATGTCTACTAGTTTCCTACAAGAACAAGTGGTACAATCAGATTTTGGACTATGTTCTTAATAGTGTTTTTAAGCCACCCAGTCTGTAGTATTTTCTTATGGTAGCCAGAGCAAATCAATACACTTGGATTCAGACTATGACCTGAAATTAGCCGGTTTCAGATAATTAGTTTTGTTTATATAACTAAAATACATGTTTTCCAGGTATCAGCTAGAATTTATCATATCATTATTTTCCATAGCATGTTCATACTAGAGCTAAACTTTCCCCAGTTCTGTTCTCGAAACAAAAAAAGTGAAGCTTAATTAAATTATCTTTTATTAAAATAATAAAAATTTAATATCTACTGGCATAAAAATATGGTAAAGAAAAAAATAGGTTTTAAAAATCTGGATTTTAAAATAATCTTATTTTGGTTACATATGATAATTTAAGAAATATACTTGAAAATGTCTGGTAAACACTAGTGCTCATCTCTCTATGGCAAAGGAATATGTTACTTTAACATTTATTTTGATTTTATGTTTATATAAGGAATATGCATTATTTATAAAATTTAAAAATGTAATTTGTATTTTAAATGTTATATTTAGATAAAACTCCCCATGATCTCTTCAGAATTAATTTTTTCAGATTGCTTCACTAACCTACTTTGGATCTTTTTGATCTAAGATGTTTGTTTTTTTTTTCTGATAATCCTGAAAAGCAGTACTTGAAGGCTAGTTACATTTGTTAATTTATACTACAGATAAAGCCAGTTTAACTTAACAGAACTTTATCAGTATAAGGCAAAAGGAGAAAAGTCTCTTTTCATGTACCTAAAACTGAACAATAAGTAATTCGCAAAGCAAGAGTTGCCAATACAGTTAAATTTGAAAATGCCAGTCCCAAACTTACTTATCTTAATCCCTAACCTAACTAGTACAATCAGAAAAACAACTTTAGAATTGCTTTATCATAAATAAAATGAAAGGGTAGTAAATGTGTTAATTTTATATTTTATAGTTAGATGTATTCCCAGGTTGACTCTATTAACAATGTATCTTGTCCTTCACTAGTGGATATCCATGATGCAAGATGTCTGACTTTTTCCAAGGAATTTGGCTCTACATGAATGAGCTGTGTTGTATATAGTGCACTTCTAGCAAGAGAAAGAATAAAAAAAAATTCAACAAATAAATCCATTATAAAATTTATGTATTTTCCTTCACACTCAAGAATTAATGTATTGCTCTCTTGTATCAGTAACTACAGCTTTTTCACTTTAAAAATAACTTCTACATGTAAAAGAAGAACAAATGATATTCTTCATTAAATATAACTATATTGGTGGTTTATAATATAGGTATAATAGAAGATGGTACTGTTGCTAGTCTCTAATATGTCAATAATTACACAAAAGAAAAATATTACAATGAAGTAAAAATATATTTTAAAAAAATATGCTATTAACAATATATTAATAAAATAAAAGGACAATTTTGCTGATTATTATATCTATTGTGGTAATACTTTTCATATTTTGTCTCTGTACGCTGTATTTTAGGAATTATATTCATTGACAAATATGACTAAAAATACATTCCCATTTGGGAATAACATGATCCATGCTAGTCAGATTCTTAAGTTCCATTCTCATTTTATTATTTTACTAATTTTGCCACAGAAATATTGAGATGACTGTACAAGATAATACATTTTCGAATCAGACATGTATTTCTTAGTCACAGCTCTGACACTAGCATTTAATATTTGTGTCATCTTGGGGAGCTACTTAAACTCTGCAAGATTCACTTTCTTATGATTAAAATGAAGTAATAATGATATTAGGATTATTGAAATACAGTATTATAAGCATTTAAAATAGTTTCTGACAGATAGTTGTTTAATTCATTCATCAAAAAAGTTTTGGAGTCTACGATGTGTTAATTACTGTGTAAAGCTACACCGATGGAAGTTGAATAAAAAGATTTGCTTTATGGACCTTACACTTTGATTGCAGGAAGATGGACTTAGAAAGTATAAGAATAATGTATAAAGTATAACATAATACATGCTGTGGTTTTAAAAAAGGCAGAAAAATGATATCGGACTGTGATTTAAATAGAACAGTCAGAAAATGTTTAACAGAGAAAGTGATAGTTGAGCAATAACCTGAAGATAAAGTAGCATTCAGCAAATTTAATTATTATTATTATTATAGAAAATACAAGATATATGTTGTATTTCAGGTATTTTCAGCTTGGAAAGTCTAAGGAAATATAGAGAATTAAGTCTTTTCTCCTAAATGCAATATTTATTTTTTGTTTGAAAAAAATTCAACACGTATATGTGAATAAAATTCTCCACAAATGTCTCACTATACTGGCTCTTGAACTTTATTTTATAATATATGTATTTCTATTTTTATTCAGAGCCCTTCTCACTAAAAATCTCCACTACTTTATTTATAAGCACCCTTACTGGAAATGTCATAAATTCCTTTATTATTCTTTGATCCCTATCAAAATTATTCTACCTATACTTTCATTTTTTTCTCTGCATTCAGTTAATTTTCTTATTTAATTTTCAGAAAAATTGTAAAAGTAGGTCTAGGAATAGATGGTATATTACAGAAGTAATCCACAAAACGTTAAAATATCAGAAAACTTTTGTGATCATTTTTAATGTATTATCCACAGTAGATTCACAAATTTAATAAATTCAAATCACTCAACATTAGCACTGAAAGAAAAATAGCTTGGTGCAGTGGTACATTCCTGTAATCCCAGCTACTCAAGAGGCCTAGATGTGAGGATTGACCTCTTGAACTGAACTGGGGCAACACAGGGCAATCTCATCAAAAAAAAAAAAAAAAAGATCAAACTGTAGACTTTTTGTTTACTCAAAAAAACTCATTCCCAATATATCCTAAGGATAACTGGAGGGTCAAGTTTAAAAGAATAGGAGACTAGTGTAAGAACACATTTTTACATTCTTAAACCTACTTGAGAGGGATACTATGATATAGCTGAGACCTAACCTGAACTCAAGATTTCAGACTTGGCCGGGCACAGTGGCTTATGCCTGTAATCCAGCAATTTGGGACGCCAATGTGGGTCGATCACCTGAGGTCAGGAGTTCCAGATCAGCCTGGCCAACATGGAATAATCCCTCCTCTACTAAAAATACAAAAATTAGCTGTGTGTGGTGGCATGTGCTTGTAATCTCAGCTATTGAGGCAGGAGAATCGCTTGAATCTGGGAAGTGGAGGTTGCAGTGAACTGAGATCACACCACTGCATTCCAGCCTGGGTGACAAGAGTGAAACACTGTCTCAAAAATATATTATATATAAATAAGATTTCATACGTGTAAGTCAGTGCCTTACCACCATACAAGGCTTACTTTATCATTAACAAGCTTGGGATCTCAAGCACTGACTGAAAGTTAAAACAATGAAATAATTTGCGCCAAATCTATTTTTACCAACTTAATATGTAGTATGCTCTGAAGACTTTTGCACACTTCATACAGAAACAAATGTTTTCTGAATCTTTCCTAAAATTAATCTGTTTTGCCTTTGTCACTCCAGAGATGAAAGAATCACAATAAACATTTCTAAGTTATAAACAGGGAAGGAGATTACATTCAAGTATTTCTGTGCCCTTTTTTACCTGCAAAAACAAATAGAAATTCTAAATATCTACATATAGGAGAAACTCATAAAGTGATTGTCGAATTTAATGTTTTATCCCAAACATTCTGTAGTTTCACTCACAGGAGGCAATAAAACTTCAAGAGAAAAAAAAAAATAGACATAGTCTCAATGTTCTAAAATTCTCTGAGTAAGCTGGATCCTGAGTTCACATGCTTTCTGCTTAATAGGATCCTCCTCACCTGCTACAAACTTTCACATTTCTCCCATCTAGAATCATGAATTTTGATTTTTGATGATTATATTTTTGGTGTTTTCCACTTCCTGTAGCCACAGTTTGAATCTGTTAGTGCCAGCAATATTCTAATAATTGTTTTTGGAGGAGAAAGACACAATACTTGACTGTGGCCTATGCAGGAGTTTAACTGTGTCACCTTTAAAAATAATACATGTACACATATACACTACTGCTGGCTGAATGCTTTCAAGGGAGCAGAAAGCCTGTTATTTATATATAAAATTTAATTGACTTATAGCATTTAACTGATGCAGCAGTTAAAGATGGGTACTTTTCTTCATTTAATAGATAGGAAAATTTACTTTCCATGTATGTCAATATCTGTAGTTAGGATATGAATTCATTTGTGAGTTTATAAAAGTTCAATGCTACAAATAACTGTCATGTATTGACTCTATTCTTTGAAATTAAATTATTTTAGATTTTGGAAAATATGTTCCTGCCTTAAAATTTTTTTTAAATACATAATACCTTTAAAATATTTTTAAGGCTGGAATAATGAAGGTAACTATTAGTATTATTGTCACTTGAAGCTAAATTTAATTGTGAATGAGGATGTTTGGTTGCTGTCTGTTGGGGTCACTACCTACGAGTGTCTGTCCTGCAGATCCTGACTCAGTGATGGATGTGACTCAGTACACTGACACACAGATATTATGCTTTGCCAGTTCAACTGAATGTCTGAGCAGCTTACAGACTCCCTGGAGAGTGCTGTGAAAATATAGCAGCTGCCAGCCCTTACCAGCCAGTAAGACTAACATTTATTCAGTAAAGTTTAATTGACAAAGGCTTCAGTTAACACCACTAGAGGATGAAGATTAAAGGACAGGTTCTGATGCCCAAAACAAACACATTAGTGAATAATATTCCTGGTTAACCTCCCCTCAAGAGAGCCAACCAGAATGTTCAAAGGTTAATTTTAGAACCACATGGATAAACAAGTTAGGCAAACTCCTCACATTCTTTTGTATTTGTGCCCTAATCTCTCTGGCTCTTGCAAAGACACTCTGGCTGGCTTCAGCCAAGAACTACAGAAAAAACTCTTAGGCCTTCCAAAAGGGTTTGAGACTATATTCTACAACTTTCTTTAATATTTATCCCTTAATATTTTTGCCATCACCATGACTGAATCCCCGCAACCCTCAATGTACCTGGACTCTAGCTAACCAATGCTCACAAGCATGACAGAAAGACTAGAGACATAACTCATAAAATGTGCAAAAAGCAAATTTACTGGAAGTGGAGAACACAGCTAAGATTAAGGCACATGAATAGTCTGAATTGATAGACTAGCATTGGTTCTGCCACTACTAAAGAAATGTCACCACAGGCAACACTCTCAAATGGATACTTACCACTGCAGGCACATCTTCTCATTCCTCATCTTAGGTGGAAAGAATTCAGTCTTTCACTATCAATTCTGATGTTAGTTATTGGTGTTTCATAGATGTCCTTTCTTGGGTTGAGGAAATTGCCATCTATTCATTCCTATTTTACACGGAATTGCTTTGAGAAATTGATGTTAGAGTATCTTGAATGTTCTTCTAACTTTATTGAGGTAATTATATGGATTTTAATGTTCAGTTTGTTAATATAATGAGTTACATTGCTTGATTTTTGAATGTTAAATACACCTCTGTATTCCTGGTATTAAATTCCACTTGATTAGTATGTATTATCCTTTCTATATATCATTGAATTCAATTTTCTAAAATTTTACTCAGAATATTTGCACTTATATTAATAAAAAACATTAATCTATAGTTTTCTTTCATTACAATATATTTGTCTAAAATTGGTATCAGAGTGAATTTCCCATTACAAAGTCTGCTGGGAAATATTCCTTCTGCTTCAAGTTTTTAAGTTTTCTGGAAGAATTAGTAGAATTGGTAGAATTTCTTCTATAAGCTTTTTTTTTTTAATTAATCAATAACACATTCTGGGCCTGTAGTTTACTTCTTGGAAATGCTTTTATTACATATTAAAATTGCTTAATATTTATGACTATTGAGGTAACTTATTCCTTTTTGAGTAAACTGTGGTGATTGATAACCTTTAATACTTTTTTTCCTCATTATATCTGTTTTTGGATCTGTAGGTATAATGTTACTCATAATATTTTCTCATTATTATTTTAATGTCTATAGCATCTACAGTGATATGCTATCTCTTATTAATATTATTGATAATTTGAGTTTCTTTTTCTTCTTGTATGAGTAGAAGTTTATTGATTTTATTTATCTGTTAGTGAACACCTTTGAATTTTGCTTTTTTTTTTTTTTTTTTTTTGAGACACAGTTTTGCTCTTGCCCAGGCAATACAATGGTGTGATCTCAGCTCCATGCAACCTCTGCCTCCCAGGTTCAAGCAATTCTCCTGCCTCAGCCTCCCAAGCAGCTGGGATTACAGGCGTGTGCTACCATGCCCAGGTAATTTTTGTATTTTTAGTAGAAACAGGTTTCACCATGTTGGTCAGCCTGGTCTCAAACTCCTGACCTCAGGTGATCCATCTGCCTCAGCCTCCTAAAATGCTGGGATTACAGACATGATCTACCGCATGTGGTAATTTTGTTATTTCTATTTTATTCATTTTGTCTTTTTATCCTTCATACTGTTTTTGTGCTTACTTAGTGTATAATTTTATCTTTTCTTAGTTTCTTATGGTAGATGCTGAAGTCACAAAGTTAACATCTTTTATTCTTTCAAGAGAGATGTTTAATGCTGTAAAAATCTCTCTAAGTACTGCATTAGTGATATCCCTATAATTCAGTATGCTGTTGAGAAGTCCAGCTCCTCATTAAAAACCTCTGTGCAATTTTTCAGGCCTAACCATAAGCAATTATAAAGGTTTTTATCTGGTATGCTTCATGGGAGAAAGCTCCCTTCACAGCCAGACTTGATGCATAGCCATTTCATTACAGCTTCAGGCAAGATCTCAGACCTTCTTCACCTGTCATGCTCATTTACATATTCACATGCCTAGCCAGATGCCTTCATTCCTATCTCTTTATCTGAAGCCTTGGCTGAAGTCTTCTTGCAGAGTCTTCAGAGATCCTCATATGAGCGGAGGAGGAGGAAACCTTAAAGACACTTTTTCCCACTCTGACCCAGTACCCAGTTCTTTTCTACTTCTAACTCTCCTGTCTGTTCCTCACCTGCAGTTCATAAAAATGCTGGAGCCTTTTGTTAGGTGCTTCCTCAATGGTAACACAAACCCCATGTGTGTGCTCATCCACGTTACCTGCCACTGGTACACCACCCTTGGGGATAAATGAAATAGGGGAGTCGGCCCTTCCTCCAGTGTTGCTTATGCTATCCCAGGATGGGATTAAAGGCTTAATCTTTCATCTATGGCTTGCTGTTTTAATCAGCTGTGACAACACCTGGCAGCTTAGTGCTCTCTCAGCTCAGCTGAGCTCCTGCCAGTTGTGCTTTCATTTACAGTCACAGTTGCAAATTCTTTCTAACATCCCTTTTGATGTATTCTTTGACCCATGATCTCTTCAAAAGTGTGTTATTTGATTTTCAAATATTTATGTAGTTATCTTTGTATTATTGATTTCCAACTTAAATGCATTGTAACCTGAGAAAATATTCTCTACCAATTGAATTATTTTAAACTTACTAAAATTTCTTCAGGCTCAGAATATCATCTATCTTGGTAAATGTTCCAAGAGTGCTTGAGAAAAATGTCTATCCTGCTATTGTTGGGTGGAATATTCCATGTCAATTAGTTAAGTTGCTTGGATAATGCTGTTCAAGTCTGATGTGTCCTTACTGGTGGTATGTCTACTTGTTTCATCAATAATTGAGAGAGGTTACTATAATCTCCAACTACATGTACATATTTTTTTTAATCCTTGTAGTTCTGTAAGTTGTTATGGGTAGCTCTTACTTTTACTTACATTACAACCCCTTATTTCATTATTTCATTATTTTTGCCTAAAATGTTTGTTTGAGAAAGAAATATAAACAATAAGAAGATAAGTCTTACAAATTTACCCAGGAGGTTACTGTTTTCAACGTTCTTTATTCTTTGGTGTGGATCTCTGTTTCTATTTGTTGTCACTGTACTTCTTTCTGAATAATATATTTTAACATTTATCTTAGTGAAAATGCAAAAGATATGAATTATTTTGGATTTTCTATATGCAAAAACACCTTTACTTGAGCTTTATTGTTGAAATATATTTTGAGTGTGTATTCTAGGATAATCATCTTTCGAGTACTTTAAAGATGTTGCTCTGTTGTCTTCTTTTATGTTTTCTGGTGAGAAATCTTCTTTGATCATTATCATAATGTATTGTCTCTCTGACTGACTTTATGATTTTTTTCTTTATTCCTGGGTTTGAAAAAAAATGCATTTTGATATGTCTTTATGTTGTTTTCACGTTTATTGTGTTTGGGGTTTGTTGAGCTTTGTATCTTCAGAATTATTGTTTTTATAAAATTAGGATAGGTTTTTGATCATTATTTTATCAACCATTTTTGTTCTCTTATACCCCTCAATTTCAGTGACCTATTATATATACATACGTTAGACTTCTTGAAGTTTTCCCCCATTTAACTTATGCTGTTTGTCACTTTTTAAATTCCCTCATTTACCCAGCATTTTCTATTGTTAATTTCTTTTTCTGTAATATCAACTTTACTGTCTTTTTTTCCATGTCTAACATGCTGTTAATCCTATCTAGTATATTATTCATCCCAGACATTTATTTTCTCTTCAGAAAATCAGTATGGGTCTTCTTTTTTACTTATTAATTTTGGAACATATAGAATGCAGTTAGATATTTCTGTTTATGTCCTTTTTGGCTAATTGTAAAGCCTATTTTAACTCTGTCTTGGTTTAAATTGATCGCTTTTTCTCATTATAGGCTGTTTCCTACCTATTTTGTAAATCTGGTTACCTTCACCGAGATAATCAACATTGTGAGGTTTTACCTGGTTTTCAGTATCGGATATTTCTGAATTCTTTTACAAATTCTTCAGCTTTGTTCTGAGATGCAGTTGTGTTACTTGAAGTGGATGGATGTTTTTGGTCTTGCTTTTGTTTGTTTTTCTTTTGAGACGGAGTCTCTCGCTCTGTGGCCCAGGCTGGCGTGCAGTGGCACGATCTTGGCTCACTACAACCTCTGCCTCCTGTGTTCAAGTGATTCTCCTGCCTCAGTCTCCCAAGTAGCTGGAAATACAGGCACCCACCATAAGGCCTGGCTAATATTTTTGTGTTTTTAGTAGAGATGAGGTTTCACCAGGTTGGCCAGGCTGGTCTGGAACTCCTTACCTTAGGTGATCCACCTGCCTTGGCCTCCCAAAGTGCTGGGATTATAGGTCTGAGCCACTACACCCCACTGGTCTTGCTTTTATGATTTATTAGGTTAGTTCAAAGCATTGCTTATTCTATGGTTAATTCTTCCTAAGTACTCTACACAACAGCTTATAGATGTCTCCAGTCTGGCTGATGTGAACAGGCTCTATTCTCAGCCCTGTATGAGTGTCCAACACTATTCTCCAATCTTTGAGTTTTTTTCCCCTGGCCTTGAATTATTTCCTTATACACATTTAATGATAAGTACTCTGCTAAACTGTGGAGAGCTTCATCGTTTGTTTTCTGTTCAGTTCTCTCTTTCAATAGTCCTCTTGTGAATTCTTGCCATTTTGATCTGTCCAGATTCTCAGCTCTATCTCCTTATCTCAGATTATACACCATGCTCCACCTGGGGTTCCCCTTCCTGTGCTGGAGCCAGGACCCTCTTTCAACACAGTAAGCTGGGACAGTCATAGAAAATTCTAGTTTTTCCACATATCTCAGAAATCACTACTCACTATTATCTGATGTCCAGCACCTTTAAAACCTATAATTTTTAAAAATAATAGAGTCTACATATATATAGAGTCTGCATACATATATAGTCTACATACATTATATATAGTCTACATCTATAGACTATATATATAGTCTATCTATAATAGATTTTTGTCATTGAATGTATGGCAAAATCCACAATTATTTTTGTACCAACCTAATAATAGACTCTCTCTGTATATATATACATGTATATATACACACACACACACACACACACACACATATATACACATATAGAGAGATGCATGTGTGCGTGTGTGGGTATATATGTATATACACACATAGTCTACTTTTAGTTGTTTCAGGCAGAGGATAAAGTCTGTTTTTGTTATTATATCTTAGAAGAAGGCAGAATCCTTATTCAAATGGTTTTAAACATCTAAAAATTTACAAAGATATAGCATAAAAACACTTGTTCAGTCATTTCAAATTATCACTGTGAAATAAGTGCAATTTACTCATGTTATAAAATTTACCCAATAAAGTTTACATATTCAGATATATGTATGTGTATATATATACATACACATATATATAAGCTCATATATTTACAAAAATATAAAAGAATATACATAATTTGACCTTTGTGTCCTTTTGTTATTTATGAATATATACAAAGATTTAGATGCAGGAAAGAAAAAAATGATAGTTAATATTAGGCAAGAGTATTAGTGTAAGTGAGAAGACAGATTTTTAAAAAGAAAATTTAATAGAAACAGGATGATTTAGAAAGTGTATTGATAGTCATGATTCAGAATATACGTAATTAAAACTGTTGTGTCATTGGGAAAACTTTTTGACTGAAAAAATATTGCTCAAGCTGTGCTTCTTAGGTTGGCAGGTAACTATGAGACTATTAAAAGAGAGAACCCAATGATATCCAGGTGTTATAAAGCTTGATTATGTATTAGAATAAATGTCATTCTTTATTATAAGATATATATTTCAGGAGAGTGTGTGATGGAACATTGGAAATTCAATTATTTACTATTTGGGCTGACTTTACTGGTTAATCCCTGGGAAAATAATTTAAAAATAATGATTATAATTAAAATTACTAAGAATTTATTACACATATGTAGGTTAGCTCATTTAGTGGGATTAAATGTTAATAATATTCAGGACTTTGGATAGATGTAGCCAATTAATAGATAGCAGATCGCACTCTTCATTGAGGCCACATACTGGTATACATTTTCTTGAACACCTGTAGTTTTTCTTTGGCTTAAGACTAGTTCTCTTCAGCATGGTAAATGGAAGTAATGTGCATTTCTTCTTGGCCAAAGTATTTAATTTTCAGTGTGAGATCCTCCAGATCTCTCATCTTTTGGCACAAAACTGTGATGGAATCTTTGCATTAAAATACATCAAATCTTGAAGAATCCTGAGTCACTGATTACTTAAATGTCAATAAATTGCCTTAAAGGCTTGTCTCAAATCATGGTGGATTTTGCAAGAAAGCATGAAATTTTTATCTTATTATATTGTTTATTTGGTTATGCCACTGAATTATTTGATTTTACAGTAGCACCTAGTTGGTTCTAACTAATAAAACCCTATGTTCTAGATCTCTAATATGATTTTGGACAAAATGCTATGATTATCATGCAAATGTTTTAAATATAGTTAAGACCAGAATAAATTAAAAATTAGAATTTTTAATTAAATAACTCGATTGTATATAAAATCAAAAAAGCTTCTGTTTGTTTCTATTTCTAAATAATGGAGAAAACAATCAAGAACTATATGACATAACTAGAGTCTTCTGCCTATACACTTTTTGCTATTTAATATGTGTAACACCATAATATTATTTGCATTTTTAGTGAATGTATCAATGCTGCCATATGTCTGTCAAAGTGTTCTGGCAAGTATTGAGAACACAATTAATGCTAATTGGAAAAGTGAAAATGTTCTCACTACAGAGACAGATTTTTAACTACCTAGAAAAGTAATATTAATATTAGTCATTTTAATGAATTTGGCTTGGATTTTGTTTTATATAACAGAGAAACTTACCTTTAGTGGTTAAATTAGAAATTACTTATTTATTACACATAATAAGAAGTTTGCAATTAATCAAATAATGATACATGGATTGGTATCTCTGTGATTCTATTGCCCCCCTTTTTTTAATGTGTAGAATTTTGCCACTACCATGAAAAGTAGGATGTCATTCAAGACAGGAAGAATGAAGATAGGTGTGTAGGAGGTGCCATCAACTGCTTCTGATCCCTTCTATCAGAGATTGTCTAGATTCTCTTGCCCGTGCACTCTTTCAAATTCCCTCTATATTATTGCCCAGGTCAGTATCAAATGGCTACTCCATGCTATAGGAATGATGGAAACAAGAATATTTACATCACCTGGGTGATGTAAAGTTTTAGAGTCAGGTAAGGGAAAAGTTACTTGGGAAATGTTTTCTGGTCAGCCAAACTCAAGTATCTGTTGCAGCTATTTAATATTCATATTTGTCAGTCCCCTACTAGGCACTATTTGATCTGTTGGCAACAATGTGAGGTAAGAAGTATTACCCAGATTTCCCAAACATGTGTTGAGAATTAAATAATTTCTATTACTTGCTCAAAGTTGCATAAACTAATGGTACTCTAACCTAAGTATATGATTGAAGAGGCACTATAACTTCTAATGCTAAAATGCTATTTTAAATTTTAGCTCCATTTTGAACCTTAGTCATATTGGATAAACAAGTTCTTATTTGAAAGCATCTTTACATGCACATATCATAATAAAATTCCATGCAGTGTTGAATTTTATTTTTCTCCATGCACTATGACAATTCAAGAGGGCTTATGATCAAAACAAAATAAATATGAAAGTCACAGCATCACTAACACAAAAAATATCAGATTGTCTTCATATTGTGTTCATGAAAACTTCATGTTTTAACCTTGAATTATGGTAATAATTCATACTGTCTTCAAGGTTTTCCACTCCCTGTCATGACTAGTTATAGTCACATTTCAGTCACAGCTATTTTTTCTGTTATTGCAAGTCCTTTATGGTACTATTTGTTCTGTTAGGTTTTCAGCAAACTTAATTTACATATGCACTCAAAGTTGTACTTCTGATACTATTGAGTATTTTTTCATTATTTATACAATAGCTGCTGTGTGCGCTCATGTCATTTAGGGTTTCCTTGCTATTCAACTCAGTAGAGATGCATTTTAATGATCTTTGGATTCTATAGTATATGAACAAAAGCCATTTCCTGAGAACTCTCTAAACTCAAGGAGAAAGTCAACTGATGTGGCAAATATATTCCTTAGATAATGGTAAGAATATGAGAAATGTGAAATCTATACAACATCATTTATTGAGAATAAGAAATATGGTTTAGTCAATTAGACTTCTGCTGGTGATGCTTTTTCTGTAGACAGAACAATACATATAATGAGACATTAGTCTCTTTTGTTCTAGACTGGCTGATAATATTTATAAGTCAAAGAGAGAATGACTTGGAACTCACTTTCTTAACACTAATATCTCACATTTTCAAGTGACCCAGACATCAAGGAATGTATTTACAGTAGTTTTTGAAATCAGCTAATGGCAGTATACACATAACATTATCATGCACATGAAAGTTTCCATCAGCTATAACACTCATAGGGTCTTGGCTCTGTAAGGAACCCACAGGGAGAACTTGTCAGGTTTTTCCATTGTTGTGTTTGGTGTTACCACCCACCAGTACAAGTTAGAGTACCAAGGCATGAGAGATGGAGTAAATAACTATAAAGAAATGACTTTCAGTTATCTGGGAGCCTCCAAGAGAGAGTTGGTTTTGCATAAATTTGTCTGATGTCCCTGTTAGATTGTTGAAGACAATTACACTGTTGCCTAAGTCCTCCTTTCTCTGATGCTAAGAGCATATTGGAAGACCCAGGTATCAGGAGACTTCTGCCTATTTCTATACCCTAGACAGCTGGGAGAGCAACTGCATTGTCTTCTGGCAAATATGGTACCCTTCAATAACTCTATGGAAGAATCTGGGCTGCCTTGGAAGGTTAATAAAGGTACAATATAGCCATTAAAGTTTCTCCATTGACCAGACAGAGAAAAGTCAGTCAGAACAAAGTGACGACAGTTCTAAAGCACTAGAGCTAATTGACAAAACAGAACAAAATAGAGCAAGCATAAAATTGGAAAAAATGTAGCATAATCATAAGAATGTTTAACAGATGTAAGTGTAGCTCAGATAAAACTTTCTAAGAATCAAAAGCGTGATGCTACAAGAAACAATAAAGTGATGAACTGAAGAAACTAAGCATACATCAGAGCTGTCTTTATAGACTGGACAATCACATATAGAAAATATGTCAAAACAATGAAGCAAAATTACAGACGTGAAAGTCAGAAACAATAGGTTATAACAAAAGGAAGATAGCTATAGATGACTTAACACTCAAGAAGTAGAAACTACAGAAGAAGAAAATCCACCAAATGGAGGAGATTCAAAGAGTAACAGAATAATAAGTTACAGAATAATTTATTCTTGAGATGAGAAAAGACCCAAGTCTATGTACCTAAAGGTTAATAAGGGGAAATAGATAGATAGATAGATAGATAGATAGATAGATAGATAGAAAATATATGAGAGAAAAAAGAGAGTTTACTTGATAAAAATATCATTTACTTGGAACTGTTAAATAAGTAATTCTCTCACAGAAGTGAAAATAAGTTTAGCAGACAAAAATGGAATGATAATTAGGATTTGAACAATATTAATAAATTTAAATTATAAATATGTGTGGGTATATATATGTACACACACACACAGACACATATATACTGTGTGTATGTGTGTGTGTATAGAGAGAGAGAAAGAAAAGGAGAGAACCGATAACATAAAATGTTACAATTAGAGCTATTAAAAGCCACATTCTCTTGCTGTTATCAGTAAAATTAGAAATACATGATAAAATTTGACCTCTTAAAATATCAACTGTTGCAAAATTAAGAAGCACACAAGCTAACGTTGGAATAAATTTTAATAGAAACTCAAAAGGAAATTATAAAATAACTGGGAAAAACCTGGATTTTTGATGGTAGGAGACACTTGCTAATTAGCCAAGTGACCCCTTTAGCAGCCAGGTATTTCACTTAGATGCAGTGTTCACAAAATTTACTCTTTACAATCAATACAAATTTCTACATGACATGAGCCTTGGCAATTGTTAACAAAGAATTGAAGCCAAGACTGGTAAATTTTCAACTGTTGAGTTTCTAGTGGATGTTTGCACCTGCGTGTGCTGCTGCAGAGACAGCCTACCTATAATCTATGGCACTCCTGATTCCATGGCCATCCTCTTCTTTGCTTTCTAACTGTGATCTATTGAGGTCCTTTGCTGGGAGACAAATCATGTTAGTAATGGATCAACATTCATTTCCCATGGTGTTTGTGTTTGGTTAATATGTATAATACATAAATGTGTTACTTTCAAGTCAATATATTTGTATCTTAATAAGGAAGCTTATTTGAAGAAATTAGTGTAAAATACAAGAATTTCAGACAATATGAGGCAAAGAAAAGATATGTTTCCTAGAAACAGACTTTTGGAAAATCTCAAATTGCTGTTGGTGACAGAGGCTGAATCTGCCTATTTGCAGTGTCTAGTCCCCAAAACTTTTTTCCCTGGAGCACGAGAAGAGCTAAAATGATAAAATGTTGAAGAAGCTGAAACCATCTGAACCAATCATCTGATGAATGCTGCTATAAATATGCAATATTACTGTGATATAAATTAAGGGATATAAATTAAAAACAGAAAAATATTTAATAATTTAAATTAACATAGAGTTTTGCTTCTGAATTTTAGTAAGTGGCTTAGAGTCCCAAATGCTTTCTTGATAATAGTCCCATATGGTTTAGTTAGTCTATATTGTTTCAGAAGCAGAGAATGGAAATAGTAAAGGACAAAAGAGAAAATGAGTCACTAAGAAAGCTGACACCTCATTAGATTTAAAAAATGCAATCTGCTTTTCCATGAATATCATTAAAGTCCTGAGAAGACTAAAAGGTCCTATCAAATTCCAGTCAGTGGAAGGAAGCAAAATAACCCAAATAGTTCAAAAATGCATATCATACCAAAGTTGAATCAAAATTAATTTAACGACCTAGTAAGCCACCTGATATTTTTTCAAAGGAATTGTTCCTTCCTATATTTATGTGTTTTGATCTTAATGTCATGAAAACGTTTCAAGTAAAATTGTTTCAACACATAAAACTGACCAATATAAGAATAGCACTTTTACCAGACATTAATCCACTAAGCCTCTATTACATACCTAAAATGTGCAGAGCAGTATAAGAGGTAAACTGGGAAATATAAATGCAAAAAGAATTACACAAAGAAGATAAATTGTACCTATTTACAAGGTACTTCGTGTTGATTGAGGAAATAAATGGTATGTTCATGAGATAAACAGAATATAGACTAATGTAAGAAAGTGAAAAATACTGTACATAAATATAATTTGAAACTGGAAAAGAAGCAAAGAAAGCAATTAAGATAGAAAATTAAGAAAACAGGATTCAATTTAATTATCTTCTACTTATCTGATCAGTGACCTTGGACAAGCCAAGTATCTTTCAGTCCCTATTATTCACAAGTTAAAAGCAAATAATAAAATCTACCTCAAAGGTTTGATGTAGGGAGTGAATGAGGCAATGAAAATGAATGTGCTTTAACATTGTACATTACTAAAAATGTTTTATCAAAGCGAGTCATTTTACTTTGGGGTGGATTTTGCTGTTCTCCTCACAAAAGTAGTTCCAGAAGCTATGAGGAGGGCCTTTGGTATTATCTCTTTCTACAGCTTTCTTTTATAGATAATTAAACTGTGGTTTATGAAAGTTGAAATAAATATTAAGCCTTATTTAAAAAGTAAGTGTATAGAACACAGTAATAAGTGAAAACACATAGCTTTTATTATTCCTCAAATTTACTTGGCAGGTGTTGCAGAATCAACACTTCATTCATTTTTTTTCTGATTGAGAGATAAAGAGACGGATAATTCTTTGTAGTCTTCCCTCTCACGAAGCTCAAATTCTAGAGAGAAAACAACTGTAAATACTACCAAAAAATGGTAAAATATTAAGTATATGTTAAGGGTTGTGGTGGTAGGCATATTAGATGAAAGGTCACTTAATTCAGAAATATACTCTACCATATATCCAAACATATTCTAAGTGTCTATGATCATTTCTATTCTTTTCAGTTAGGTAAAATCCTTCTTTCTACATTTAAGCTAGAAATTCCCGACGCCACTAAAATCATAGCCACCTGTTTTGTCTTTCATTGCTTACTCACGGGCAGAAATCACTTAAAGCAAATTGCATTAGGAACAAATAATGTTTCTAATTTTATTCTAATTTGCTGATCATATTTACTTTAAAAATCACATTTGTCTACTATCATTAATAATATCAGACTCTAAAAGTCATAGATTAGATTGCTTATAATTATGCTACTTGGAAATCTTTCAAAGCCTCTATAAAGATATTTTACTTTCCTTCCTTCCTTCCTTCCTTCCTTCCTTCCTTCCTTTCCTTCTTCCGTCCCTCCCCCCTCCCTCCCTCCCTCCTTTCTTTTCTTTTTTTTTTTTCTTTTCTTTCTTTCTTTCTCTTTCTTTCTTTCTTTCTTTCTTTTTCTTTCTTTCTTTCTTTCTTTTTCTCTCTTCCTCTCTTTCTTTCTTTCTTTTCTCTCTTTCTCTCTTTCTTCTTTCATGAAGTTTTGCTCTTGGTGCCCAGGCTGGAGTGCAATGGCACTATCTCGGCTCACTGAAACCTTCGCCTTCCAGGTTCAAGCAATTCTCCTGTCTCCCTCCCAAGTAGCTGGGACTACAGGCATTCACCACCATGCCCAGTTAATTTTGCGTTTTTAGTAGAGACAGGGGTTTCTTCATGTTGGTCAGGCTGGTCTCCAACTCCCGAAACGAGGTGATCCGCCCACCTCGGCCTCCCAAAGTGCTGGGATTACAGGCGTAAGCCACCGGGCCCAGCCATAAAGAGGTTTTCATATCTAGTAATTATATGTTCTACTTTAGCCAAAGGTTGTAAGTTCTATTGATTACACCCAAAATGCCAGGAATTTTTCTAAAGACTATATATGGGTTGCTATTCTTTTATTTTTTTCTTTAGGGTAAAAGATTTTAGTACGTAAACAAGTTCTTACATATTTAATACATGAATACTGTGGCCTTATGTTTGTATTAAAATCAATGAAACACTGTTTACTTAGTAGAAAACTGTAATTATCAAACAAATCTCTTATTAGTTTATACACAATTGTCAACCTTGCTTTATCAATTGGATTAACCATGAAAAGAATGAAGTTCCTAGATGTTTAGGATTTAGAAATTTAAGTAACTTAAAGGAAATGATGGGAGCTAAAGGAAAATTACCAGTGTACCTCAAAGAAATGTAGTGTTTTCTGTCGCAAATCAATGCACTTTTTTATTTGCCTGTTATGGCTATTTTTAAATAAATAATCTTTTTTTTGTATATAATTATGGAAAACAATAGAAGGAAGTGCTGCTCTTAAGGAGTAATTTCTGCATTATGTTTTCATGAATGAAATGCTATAGCTGGTTCTGGTGGCTCACACTTGTTATCCCACAACTTTGGGAGACCAAGGCAGGAGGATTGCCTGCAGCCAAGAGTTCAAGACTAGCCTGAGTAACACAATAAGACCCTGTCTCAAAAAATATATACTTTTAAAATGAAGTATTCATAAATCCCATACATTATAAACTTAAATACTCTCAAAAATTATTTTAACTTTTACAGAAATACTGATGATATTTGGGGAAACAATATATGGTACCAAATTCTATCATTATTGACTATTCCATGTACCATTGGTCCCAATCACTGTGTTGAGATTTCCTTGCTTTCTTAGACCCAAGTACTGTACATGTCCAGCTTCATAAAACATACAGCTAAGAGAAATGGCATACTACATTTTTTGCATTAGGGTATTTCTCATAATTTAAATATCTCTCATTTTCTCCTCTTCCGATGGTTCTATAGAAGCAATTTTGACTATCAAGCAAGATTTGTTCCTTTCTTCCTATCCCAATGCTTGTCTAATTGAGTCATAATCACGGCACACAGCAAGAGTACTGACTAGAGGGTGCTGTAAGTGCAGGAGGGTCTCAGAGGATCATCAGTTTCCTGGTCATACTAAGAAAATACCATAGATGATTTCAAGGAGAAGTTCTGAGACAGGTAATAGGAATTTCTGTTGAGCGACAATAGAGAGAATAGCATAGGCCAAAAAAGAGCCATAGTAGACTTAAGTATGGGACAATGAGTAAAAAGTGATGAGTAATGTAGAATAGGTTATCAGGAGTGGTTAGAAGGGAAAGTTTAGAAAATGTCAGGTATGTAAACTAATAATCCTTGATAGTAGAGTACTGTACATATTGCGGCAATGTCCACAACTGCTTAAATGTGCTACAGGCTGGAAACTTTCTGCTTTTCCTAGAATATGCTAGTAATCTGATTTCTTTAAGTTAGGGAAAGATGACAGAAAATGGTATAAGATATTTAAAATGTCAGTTAAACAAACAATCCCTTCTATGAGACCAGTGATAATAACCCTGAACTGAAGAATAAAATTAATTCACACAAAACTCAAATAAGAATACTTTGTGAAATTACAGCTATATAAAGGTTGTTGTTTCTTCTTCATTTTTCTGTTTGCTGTTCTCCTTTTGTCCAATTTCTGGTCATACTCCTTTATTAAGGCATATAATATTGAAATACTTCAAGGTAAAATGCTAGGCCTTTTTTTCTTTTCCCTCTACCTTCTCTTTGCAGGAGACCTTCACACAAAGCTTCAATTATTATTTATATAAATTATACTCCAAATATGTTTGCATTCCATAAATTTGCTATGAAGTACAAGCTCATATGTCTACTTTTTGATTTTGATCTTCTACAGAGAAATGTCCGATGGATAGTTTTGTTTTTCTTGGTTGAAGATTTGTTTAACTTCTTTTATGTCTGTGTTTTATTGTTTTATTTTACTGTGGCTTATGGCTCTACATTAGGTTTTAAAATTTTCACCATATTTCCTCAAATATTTTTCTGCCAACCTTATGTTTTCCCTAAGATTTCAATTACACATATTAGACTAAATGACATTGTCCCAAAGCTTACTGACTTTGTGAGTTTTAAATTTTTATTTAAAAAAATTAATACATATACATATTAGATAGCTTATTTGATAGATGTAGTCCTACTTCTGATTGTTCATTGATTTGAAGTGTCCACATTCTGTTATGCCCACTTAGTGAATATTTTAACTCAGATATTTTGTTTTCTAGTCTAGAAGTTTTATTCAGCCTTTTTTAATGTTTTCAATATACCTCTTTGTTATGTCCATGTTTCCTTTTAAAATCTTGGCAAATTTAAAACAACTGTTTTATAGTGTTTTTCTACTAATTTCATCATGTCCGTCACTTCTGGATTCTGTTTCTATTTTCTGATTTTTTTGTCCTAGTTAAAGGTCATTATGTTCTTGCTTCCTTTGAGTCTAATAGTTTTTTATTAGGTGAATATAAAAGTCATTGTGGTTTTTACATTATTGAAATTTGCAGTTTGATATTGAAATAATTCTTAAATGTGGTTGTGTTATACAGCATTTTAATGGCCATCTCTAGCTTTTTTTTTTTCTGAATTCTTAATGATGTTAGACAAAAAGCAAATTCAAGCAATTTTCTTATTTGAGTCAAAATGAGTCATAAGGGAGCAGAGACAACTTGCAACATCAACACATTTGACTCAGGAACTGGTAAAGCATGTACAGTGCAGTGGTGGTTCAAGAAGTTTTGCAAAGGAGATGAAAGACCTGAAGATGAAGATGAGGAACATATTGGCCAGCCATCGGAAGTTGACAATGACCAGTTAAGAGCAATCATGGAAGCTGATTTTCTTACAACTACATGAGAAGTTGCCGAATAATTTACTGTTAACTATTCTATGGTTGTTTGGCCTTTGAAGCAAATTGGAAAGGTGAAAAAGTTCCATAAGTAGGTGCCTCATGAGTTAAGAAGAAAAAAAAATCGTCGTTTGAAGTGTCATTTTCTCTTATTCTACAAAACAAGAATGAACCATTTCTTAATTGGATTGTAATGTGATGAAAAGTGGATTTTATACAACAACCATCAGTGATGACTAGCTCAGCGGTTGGTCTGAGATGAAGCTTCAACGTACTTCCTAAAGCCAAACTTGCGCCAAAAAGGTCACTGTTTGGTAGTCTGCTGCTGGTCTGGTCCACTATAACTTTCTAAATCTTGGCAAAACCATTGCATCTGAGATGTATGCTCAGCAAGTCAATGAGATTCACAAAAACTGCAACACCTGCACCTGGCATTGGCAAACAAAAAGGTCCCAATTCTTGTCCACAAAAACGTCTGACTGCATGTCTCTCAAAAATGCTTCAAAGAGTGAACAAATTGGGCTCCTAAGTTTTGCCTCATCTGTCATATTCAGCTGACCTTCCACCAATTAACTATCACTTCTTCAAGCATCTCAACAACTTTTTGCAGGGAAAACTCTTCCACAACCAGCAGGATGCAGAAAATGCTTTCCCAGACTTTTTCAAGTTCTGAAGAATGGATTTTTATGCTACAGGAATAACAACCAACTTATTTTTTGTTGGTAAAAATGTGTTGGTTGTAATGGTTCCTATTTTGACTGATAAAGATGTGTTAAAGACTAGTTATAATGATTTAAAACTCATGGTCTGAAGCCACAATTACTTTAGCACCAAGCTAATATTTATTGTTAGATATTGAAATGCTATGTTGTTGAGCATTTGAATTTTATTCTCTTTTTAAAAAGGGTATTGTTTTGTTTTTTTCCTAACAATTATGTTGTGCTTGAATCAACTTTCTAGTTTCAAGGCTGGCTTTAAGCTTTTCTAGTGTGAGTATTAAGTAGCTCTTATTTATTCTGGAGCAAATTTTCACCCAGTACTAAGACATGATCTTCATGAGGTAATCTGCAAAATATTCCAAGTGTATAATCAAGTTCTTTTTTCTCTAGCTGGTCAAAAATGGAATGTCTCACAGCCATGTATATGCTTTTGTAATTTTTCAGTTTATAGTTTTCTAGTAGTTGTTATTGCCCCATCTCATGACCTTTCTTTCTATACATACAGTTTATTGCTCAATAACAGACTCAGAGTGACCTCCCTACAATATCTGGTGTTCTTTATATGTGTAGCTTCCTTCTATATACAAGTTTCTGCCACCTTAGCCTCCTGAAATTCTGAACTTTGTCTCCTCACCTTGGCAAAGCTTTTGAGCTCTGTCTGGGTTTCTCCTTCCTATACAACAGTGGAGAAAACCAGGGTGATTATTGGGCTCATCTCAGTAGTTTCTCTTCTTTTAGTGATTACAGTTTTGTGTTGCCTTCTATTCAATGTCTGGATATAGCTTTCTTCCATATGCTTTGACTATGTTTCTAATTATTATAGCAAGAAGAAATTTCTCTTACTAGTTATAACAGTAGTGGTGAAGTTTCCTGATTTAAATATATATTTAGTTTAGATATTACTTACATCAGTACTAATAAGCAATATGTTGTTCAAGTTCTTGTAATTGTTTTACATAATAGTACTTGTCAGTATATATCTGTTTTGGCATGCATAAACAAGTTCCCTTGGAAATACTGCCTACTCAGTTTGCTAATGTGTAGTAGTAAGAAAGGAAATACAAGTTTAGTCTGTGTTTAAGAAGATAATCAGGGTAAACCATAAATCAAAGAACTGGTTTCCCCTACTCACCCCAAATAGGCAAAATCTATATAGTAAGAAATTCACCTTTAAACATTCAGAAAGAAGCATCATTGAAAGTTGGTAGTCTCTACAAATTTTCTATAGTAGTCTCTGTAGTAACACCAGGGGTGCTAGACAAAGGTTGAGGGAAGAAGGGATGCTTGAAGCAGAAGGTTAGCTCACACATATCCCCCTAATTATATGAAACTCTCCCTTAAGCAGTGATTTTGTGCCACACTGACAATTCCCATTCACACCATGGTCTGTGAGCTCTTTCACTATCTTCTTTACAAGGAAATCAGCAGAAGTTTTGCATGGGAAATGAAGGACAGAGGCTACAGCAAAGCATAAAACTTATTGTATAATTCAGCATCACACTCTGCCTCTGATTGCCCTGGTTTTTATTCCATAGCCAACTTCCTCACTTTCACCTGCAGCTCATCACCAACATACTCATGTTAATGTCAGCTTTTTAGTTTATACTTGTGTTTTGCTCAACCTTTAAAATTTTGTTTGTTGATGTTGCTTTTTATTTATTTGCTACATGATTTTTTCTTGATCCTGAAATTTTTTTCAGGAGTATTTTATACTAGTAACCCTATCAACTAGAATCTGAAACCTTTTAAAGATTTCTTTTTTGGCTCTACTGACTTCATAAAAGGTTTATTTATATTATTAAATGGGCTCTAATTGTCCACTTTTTTCTCAAACTAACTTTTATCACTCAGCAATATCTCATGGAAATCCTGTAATTCAACTAGTATAACTTTAAATAAATACTATATAGTATTCCACTGTATTTGTGGAACCTCAATTAACAGGAAGGCACTCTGTTTTCAGGTTTCTATAATTTTGAACATTGCCTTGATTATATTAGAGTAGTCTTTATTAATGGCCCTTTTGGGTCTATCAAGTAAAGTCTCAGGTATAAGGTTAATAAATCAAGGAATATAAATAAAGTTTAATAGATATTGCCAAATAACTTTCCAAAAAGACTAATATCATTCATATTTCCACACTCAATATAGGAGTAGCTCTTTACTTCCACAGTGGTATTCTTCTACTTGAATTTTGAAATTTTGATGGATTTAAAGTAATATTTTATGATTATTAACTATCATTTTTCTAACTACAAATGAGTTTGAGAATTTTCTCTTCATTTAGGTCTATGTGTATATGGTTGTGAATTTCACATCTTTTGCCCAAAGAATCTATTTAACACACAGCACCAAGGAGTACAAGAGAAAAGTTTCCATGGAAAGAGATTTTTTTATGGTGATTGTATTCAAAATTATTCACAATCTCAGTCTCAATTGAATTGCTTCATCAACTAATAAAATAATATTCAATTTTAGCACACATACATGCCAAATAATTTGTGAAGTTTGTTGCTAAAATTATAGCATCTCTATCTTTAGTCTTCAGAGATTCTAACTTTTAATTGATCTGGAATGGGGATCAGAAAGATGCATTTCTAATAAGAACCTCAGATTATTCCAAATTAACTGGACTATAGAATACATTTAGAAAAGGTAACATAATTTTTTAAATGTTTTAAGGAGATATTTTACTCTCCAAAGTATTTTATTATTGATTTTTTAGAGGTACCTACTTGCAATACTATGACCAGATGAAATAGGACACCTGCTTCAATCTAATTATTAGGTTCTGCTTTAACAAATTTTTACAGAAATTCACAGTAATTCCTCAAGTGGGCATACAAAAACTAAAAATTCAATCTTGGAAATATTTTTAAGTAATTCAATAATTCTCAAATTACATAATTAATCAAATATTTGATGAAAGTTATATAATTTATTATAATCCACAAATATCATAATTTGAGGATTATTGAATTGTCATTTTTCATTTGTAGTCAGTTGTAACAACTTAAAGTACATCCAAATGCAGTTTAACCTCTATTTTTGCATAATTCTTCATATTTTAGGAGATGCTGCCCACCTTTATACTTATAGCTAAATGTACAAAAACATTTTTTGCAAATTAACATAGATTTTGTATAGAAGCAATGTGTATTATTCAGAGTAATTTAAAGGGACAGAACCAATAGGATAGATGAATATATGAAGGAGAGTTTATCAGAGGAATTGACACAAAATCACAAGGTGAAGTCTCATCATAAGCCATTGGCAAACTGAGGAGCAAGGAAGCCAGTCCAAATCCCAAAACCTCAAAAGGAGGGAAGCTGATAGTGCAGCCTTCAGTCTCCCCTGGCAATTTACTGGTATAAGTCCAAGAGTCCAGAAGCTGAAGAACTTGGAGTCTGATATTTGAGGGCAGGAAGCATCCACCATGGGAGAAAGATAGGGGCCAGAAGCTTCAGCCAGTCTAGTTCTTCCATGTTCCTCTGCCTGCTTCTAGCCAAGCTGCACTGGCAGCTGATTGGATGATGCCCACCCAGATTGAAGGTGGGTCTGCTTCTCCCAGTCCACTGACTCAAACCTTAATCTCCTTTAGCACCACCTACACAGACACACCCAAGAACAACACTTTGCATCATTTAGTTCAATCAAGTTGACACTCTTTTAACTATCACACCATGTGACTTTGAATCAATGAGTTTACATGAATTTATAAAAGTTATTTATCTTTAGATAGATAAACAAACAGAACTTTGAATTCAAGTAACTCTACAACAATCAATCCTCCATAACATTCTCACAAGCTTTCACAAATAACATTTTACTTTTAGAGAAAACTTTCAAAATATGTTGATATATATGATTTGTTTATCCTTAAAACTATCCCCAAAAGAAAATGTTTTAAACCGATACCCAAAGCAGTATTTTGCTCAAATCCATGCAGCTAAATTAGCTGATAGAGTTAGGACTTGAACTTAGGTTTTCTGATATCACATATGGTAGTTTGTATACTACAATGCTAGAGTAACATTCAAACAGCATTAGTTTATGGAGTTCATAAGAAGAAATTTTCATAAGTTAAAAAAAGAAAGACTGGAGTTCATGGTCAACAAATTTGAGGATTTTAACTGATTTCTTTGAAGAAAAGCTTTCCAGAGTCTTTAGAAAGGCTAGCCTGCATGATGAAAACACTTGTAGACATAATTCAGTAAACTTGTTTGACTAGGCCCTCCCATGTTATTAACATTGCAGGAAACCCAGGTTCCACTAAACTCAGTTTTTAAAAAATTCTGATCTACTGAAAATTAAAAAAAAAAAAAAAACACCTCGTGTCACCTAAATATAAAATATTTGTATTTGCACAAGATTCTAAAAAAAAAAAAAAAAATAGAACATCCAAAGTTAATTTCTTGTTGTATGTTGTGTGTTCTTTTTTTCTCTTTAATGTAATCAATGTAAGACATTTCAGGGACCCTACAAATCTCAAAGAGTACAAACACAGTTATTTGCTATAAACATAAAAATAGGGCCTCACAACAAGGATAAAAAATTTTCTCAGCTGGCAAGCTATCCCCTAAACCCAGCTTTTACACAGTAGGCTGATGATTTTCTAAAGGGTTTCCTAAAATTTATGGTAATTATAATTGCAATGCAGAGTAGCTGAGACAGCTTTCTATAAACAACTTAAACCTAGAAAATGAAATAAAGTACTTCCTACTTCAACTAATGAGACATCATCTATTTTGTTTAATTCATTATTTCATTTTTAAATTTGTTGTGCATTCATTCATTCATTCAACAAACTTTAAATTCATTCTTTGTTCCAGTTCCTGTGTTCAAAGTGTATTGTGTTTCCTATAAATGAAAGAATGAATTGGATTGCCTCTCATATATGATCATATCTCTCATATGACCACCTTATACCACTTTGTTATAGCAGGAAAAATCAAGAACTTTAGTTATATGGGGAGAGAAAAAATACTTCATTTGAAGCCATAAGATACAGATTCAAGTTCTATGTATGCTTTGCAGTGGCTTTATGTCAACCTATATATCTCATTTTTTTTCCATTGGTGAAATGGTAAAAGTGATGTCCTGAAACACCAAAGGGTTGTTCTGAATATTAAATAACAATACTAGGCAAAATATAAAGCAATATAGCCTTCAAAATGCCATTAAATAGGTTTTTAACTTGAATCTTTTTTCATGACTACCAGAATCGAGAAGTTTTGAAGGGTTGCCTCAAGTAAGTCAAATATGCTCATCCCCCAGTATGTGATTTGCATCCATTGATATCAGCTTAAGAAACAACATAAGAACTCATAAAATGAGAAAGAAATCTTGATTAGAATATATCTTCTTGAAATAGATATAATATATTGTTTATAGATATTCTTTAGCATAAACATGGATTGCTTTGCTTTTGTGTTTCATTTTCTCTTATTCCATCCCATTGAATTTTGATCATTTGAAAAGTCAGATGGCAAAACTTTTCCTTTCTTGCCTGAACAACTATTCATCTAAGAAAATACTTTTTCAACCACTGTATAATCTTGAATCACACAACAGTAAGTTCCAAATCATAAATATCTCATGTAGAGTAAGTCATTTTCTAGGTATTAGAATTTTCTTTCAAAGTATAATTTTCATGACAATTTCAAAATTCAATCTACTGGAAAAACAGTCACTGCCAACAAAACAAGGCATTTCCATAAAGCTGTGCATTGTTTCTGCACTAAATTCAAAGCTTTATAATCTGCAGTATCATCACCTTCAAGCAACATTTCATGATAACAGTTATGTACAATATGTATGTGAAAATATATTTGCTTTTTTCCATTGGTATGCGTGAATGTGTAAAACTAAAAAAGTTGTACTGTAGAAGTATGACTATATTTTGTAGTTTTAATGTTTAAAAGGAACAATATGAAAACAAAATTTAATTTTTAATATTTGCACAGCATCACTATAACATGAGGAAAATTTAAAATAAAATAATAAAAAGCAAACCCTACAAACTTTCAACTTCTTATCCAATAATATGTTTGATGGACAGTGATATCATTTGAAATGAGTCAGAGATAATACAGCATTTTACTCTTACTGGTAGTTCCTCAGTATTCATTAAATTAACATCTTCTTTAAAAATATTTTCTTTAATGTATGATATTGGGAAATTATTAAAAACACAGAAACTTTCTACCATAATCCCCCAACAGAGTCATTGATTTTGATAACCTTCTATTGACAAGAGTACCTTTTGTTTAAGTTCAGGAGTCCACCAGAAAAGTGCTAGTAAGCCATTCAACAAAATGTCTAAAAGTAGATGCACTGCAAAGGGTGAGAATAGTTTGCCTACACACGTCACCCCTCCTCCAAAGAGGCACAATTTAATGCCAAGAGAGACTCTCTCAACTGGCAATTTCTCCAGCAGGGGAAAGTGAGAGCATGATAAGTGAGCACTCAGTACACTCTGTCATCAAGAACACTGCCCAAAATTCTTTCTCTTTCTTTCCCTACCCAAAATACTAAGGTGATTGGTAAAGCAGAGCAGTCAAGAGAAGCTGGAATCAAGAAAGAGAGGCTGTGTTATCTACTAATTCCTTTGAAGAATTCATCAAGAAACCTTCCTGTGAGCTATCTGAGATGCCTCTGTGGATCCTACTCCCCTACCTGGCTTACAGGCTCTCCAAACTCTCTATACACTTCATCTCTGCTTGATGTCATGTGAAAATATCTAGGCTGGCTCCCAAGCACATATGCATTGATTCTGAGTGCAAAAACCTTGCAGAGACAGCTGCCTCAACTCTTCAGGATTGAGAGAAGACACATAAATGTGAGCATTTCAGACCACCACCCTAGAGCAAACATATGTGTAGCTCTGAGCATCTGGCCTGGTTTTGTGGCTCAAAGAGAAGACATAAAACCTTAAGACAACTCTCCCAAGAAGAAAAAAGAAGTTTAGAGTTGGCATATTTATAGAAAAATCTGAGAAGCTTCAAAATCCCTAACCACAGTTGGTTGCTGATTCAAATAAGAAAACTTTTAAAAAAGAATATGATAAGATTTCAATAACCAATCCCAAGTAAATAAAAACCTATGAATTACCTGACAAATAATTCAAAATAATTGTCCTAAGGAAGTTTAATTTGCAACAAAATATCACAGATTAAAAAACCTCAATGAATTGAGAAATCAATACAAGAGTAAAATAGAAAGTTCACAAAGAAATATTATTTTAAACATCAACAGGAATTCTGGAACTGAATAATATAATGAATAGGTTAAAAGTGTAATAGAGAGTGTCAACAGCAGACTCGATCAAGTAGAATAAATAATCTGTAAACTAAAGAGATGTCATATGAAAATATCTAAACAAAGGAAAATAAAAGTAAAAAAAAGTAAAAAGAATAATAAAAGCTCAGGGGATTTGTGGAATACCTCAGAGAACTATCTTTCACATTATGAAAGTCACAGATGGAGAAGAGAGAAAGATAAAAGAGCAGAAGGCATATTTTATAAAATAATGGTTAAAAATTTCTCAAATATGAGGGCTTAATGACATCAGGTACATCAAAGTCAAAGATCTCACAACAGATTCAAACCAAAGAAGACTTCACCAACACATTTTCAAGCTGTCAAAAATTAGAAACAGAATTTTGAAATCAGCAAGAAGAAGGAAACTTGTCACATATTAGGGAACTTATATGAATCTATCATCAGATTTCTCAGCAGAAACCTTGCAAGTGAGAAAAGCAGCATGATATATACAAAATGCTGAAGAATAAAACTGCCAATTAGGAATACTTTATGTAGGAAATCTTCAAAAACAAAGAGGATATAAAGACTTTCTAAGGCAAACAGTAACTGAGGAACTTCATCTTCACTAGACTTGCTTGAAAGAAAAGCCAATGTAAGTTCTTCAAGCTGAAACAAAAGGACACTTATTAATAACCTAAAACAATATGAAAACATACAATTACTGATAAAAGTATATAGTCAAATTGAGAATACTGCAATGCTGTAATCACAGACTCTAAATCATTTATAGCTGTGGTATAAAGGGTAAAAGACTTAAAAATTAAAATAACTAAAATAATTTGTTAATGGAACCACAATATACAAAGATGTAAATTGTGACATCAAAAATAGAACGTAGAAGGGGAAAGTAAAAGTGGAAAATTTTGTATATAAGTTGTTATCAGCTTAAAATAAATTGCTTTAACTATATTTTACGTGTGCCTCATGGTAACTACAAAGCAAAAACCTAGACAGATAAAAGATAAACGGAAAAGAATCAAATCATATTTACAGAATATCATAAAATCACAAAGGAAGACAGCAAGAGAGAAGGAAGAAGAATCTAGAAAACATTTAGCAACAGTCAATAACATGGCAGTAAAAGTTATAACTTATCAATAATTAAGTAGAGTTTTTTTTTAAATCTGCAAACCTAAGGTAACTGAATGTTTTTCTTTTTATAAGTCTCAACCAAATGCTACCTGTAAGATGTTTACTTCATGGTTAAGGCCACACATAGATTGAAAGTAAAGTGTTGGACAAAGATACTGTATGCAAATATTAATGAAAAGAGAGCAAGAGAAGCTATACTTATATAATCCAAAATAGACATCAAAAAGTATCATGAGACAAAGAAGGTCATTAGATAATTATAAAGGGAAAAGTTTATCAGGAATATACAGCGATTCTAAATATACATGCACCCAGCATTGGAACACCATAAAAAGTAAACATTAACAAATTTGAAAAAAGAAATAATCAGCAACACAGTAACAGTAGAGGACTTCAGTACACCACTTTCAACAATAGACACGTCATCCAGACAGAAAATCAATAGGGATACCTCAGACTTGAAAAACAATTTAGACCTAATGGACCCAACATACATATACAGAACAGTATATCCAGTAGCACCAGGATACACACTGTTCTCAAGCACACATGGAATATTTATCAGGATAGATCATGTTAAAACCAAGTCCTAACAAATTTAAGAATATTGAAAACATCTTTGTATGCAAAATGGTATGAACTATTAACAGCAGGAAAATTGGAAAACTCACAAATATGTGGAACATATTACTGAACCACCACAGGTCAAAAAAGAATTCAAACAGGGAAAAAGCTAAAGAAAAGTGAAAATGTAAACAAAATATAGCAAAATGTATGGGATGCAGCAAAAGCATCTCTAAAAGAGGGTTCCATAGCAGTAACTACCTACACAAACAAATAAGGAAAATCTCAAATTTTCAACCTAATTTTACATATTAAGGTACTAGAAAAAAGAGCAAATTAAGCCACAAGTTGGTTGAAGAAAGGAAATGTTAAAGATCACAGCATAAATAAATGAAATATAATATGCAAAAATAATAGAAAATATCAATGATACCAAGGGCCAGTTTTTGAAAAACTTTAGCTAGACACGATGCCACCAAATTGAATAACTAAGATAAAATTGATACATTTTTTTAAAAAATGCAATCTACAGACTGAATTATAAAGAATTAGAAAGTATGAATTGACCACTCACAAGTAAGGAAATTGAATCAGTAACCAAAAATCTTTTATCAAGAAAGAGTTCAGGACCTCATAGCTTGAGATTGAATCAGGAACCAAAATTCTTCTACGGAGAAAAAGTCTAAGACCTTATGCCTTCTCTGGTGAATTCTACTAAACAGAATTCACCAAGTGAATTCTTTAAATTTGAGAAAGAATTTATAGCAATCTTTCTCAAATTCTACAAAAAAATTGAAGAGAGGGGACTTCTCCAAACTCTTTTTATAAGGCTACTATTCCTCTAATGTCAAAGCCAGACAAGGACACTACAAGAAAAAAAAAATGTATAAGCCAATACCTCAGATGAATATAGGTATAAAATTCCTCAAAAAATAAATAACAAGCTATTTTAAATAGTTCATTAAAAGGATGATACTTTGATATAGTAAAATGTATCCCTGAGATGCCAGGATGGTCCAACCTACTAAAATCAGTAAATGTGATATACCACCTTTAAAAAATGAAGGAAAATGTGTAAACACCTCAATATGTGCAGAAAAAAGCATTTTACAAAGTTCAACATCCTCTCATGATAAAAAAAATAAGATTAGGAATAAAGGTGTATAGAAGGAATGTACCTCAACACAGTAAAGTCCACATTTGAGAACCCAATAGCTAACATTGTTCTAATACTGAATAGCTAAGAACTTTTCCTTAAAAATCAGAAACAAGACAATGATGACTACTCTTGCCACTTTCTATTCAACATATTACTGGAAATGCTACCTAGAATAATTAGATAGGAAATACAATAAATAAAAGGCAAGCAAATCAGAAAGGAAAAAGTGAAACTTTCTGTTTACAGATGACATCATCCTATATACAGAAAACTCTTAGTCAACGAAAAGATAATAAAACTAATTTTAAAAATTAGTAAAATTGCAGGATACAAAATGTACATGCAAAAGCTAGTTGTGTTTATTAGATACTAATAATAAATTATCCATAAATTAAATTTAAAATTTATAGCATTTACATCACCAAACCTTAGCAATAAATTTAAATACTGATGTGAAACATATGTATAATAAAAACTAAAAAACATTGATTAAAAATTGAAGAACACATAAATAAAAAAAACCATGTTGATGAATCTGAGTTAATATTGTCTAAATGTTCTCATTACCCAAAGTGATCTGCAAATTCAATGCATTTTCCATAGAGAATTTAAAGTCATTTTTCACAGAAATAGAGAAAACAATCATAAAAATCACATGGAACTAAAAATATTCCTGAATAACTAAAGTGACCTTAAGAAAGAAGAATAAAGTTGGAAGCCTCACACTTTCTGGTTTCAAATTATTTTATAAAACTACAATAATCAAAACATTATGGTATTGGCACTAAAATAGACATGTAGAAAAATGCACAGAATAGACAGTCTGGAAATAAACCTACAAATATTTAGTCAATTAATCTTTTACGAAGCCACCAAGAATACACAATGGAGAAAGCATAGTATCTTGAATAAATGACATTGGGAATACTGAATATCCACATTGTCAGACAGAAGAATGACGTTAGACCTTTATCACATACCAAATAAAAAATCAGCTCAAAACAGATTAAAAACTTGAATGTAACACTGAAACTATAAAACTACTACAAGAAAACATAAGGGAAAAGCTACCTGCATTGGTCTGGGCAATGATTTTTGAATACGATACCAAAACAAGCAAAAAAAGCAAAAATGCACAAGTGGAACTACTTCAAAATAAAAATTTCTGCACAGCAAAGGAAATAATTAGCAAAGTAAAAAGGCAATGTAGAGAATGGGGAAAAAAAAACATGTATGTATGTAATAAGAGTTTAATATCCACAATATATCAGAAACTCATATAACTATATAGCAAAATAAATAAATAAATAACCTGTTTAACAGTTAGTAAAGGAACTGAACATACATTTTTCCAAAGAAGACATATGAGTAGCCAACAGATTTATAAAAAGATGCCCAACATCACAAATCATCAGAGAAATGAAATCAAAACCATAATGAGGTAATTATTTCACACATCTTACTATTTCTATTATTAAAAAGTTAAAAGGTAACAATTGTTGAGAATGCATACAAAGAGGAACTCTTGTACATTTATGGTAGAAGACCATATAGAAACACAATATGGAGATTTTTCAAAAAATTAGCAATAAAACTACCATATGGTCCAGAAATTCTTATTCTGAGTATATATGCAAAGGTCATAAAGTCATCATCACAAAAGAAATAGCTGCACTCCTATGTTCATTGCTGCATTATTCACATTAGCCAAGATATAGAATAATCTAGTATCTGCAAGTGGATGAATGGAGAAAGAAAATGTGACATACATAAATGGAATATTTCTCAGCCTTAAGAAATGGAAATTCTGTTGTTTGTAACAACATGAATGAACCTAGAAGACATTATGCTATTAAAACAAGTCAGAAACAGAAAGACAAATACAGTATAATCTCACTTATAGATGAAATCTAAGTTAAATATAGAAATAGAGTAGAATAATAGCTATCCTGGGATTGGGGGTGGGGGAAATGGGAAAATGTTGGTTAAAGGACACAACATTTTAATTATGAGTAAGTTCTGGAGACCTAATATGATTATACTTAATAATAATGTATTATACACTTAAAATTTACAAAAAAAGTACATTCTAAAGAGTCTTACCACTCACATAAAGTACAGTTACTATATGAGGTGATGGACATGCTAATTATATTGATTATGGTGATAATTTCACTATATATGTATATCAAAACATCATGTTATACACCTTAAAAATATACAATTTTTGTAATTTATACCTCAGTAATTATGGGGTGAATTCATTTAAAAAGATTTGATATCATATTTAAATAATGCATTCCTATAGTCTTAATATAGCTTTTTAAAACTCTTCTCAAATTCATATTTGAAATCTAATCACTGTGCTGGTATTGGAGATGGAGGTCTTTGGAAAGTAATTAAGTTATTAGGACAGAGTCCTCATGATTCTGATTAGTACCCTTTTAAAAGAGGCCCCAGAAAGCTACCTTGTCCTTCTTACCATGTTGAGGACACTGAAAGAAGTAGCTATTCCATGAAGCAGGAAATGGGTCCATATCAGACACTGAATCTGCAGATGTCTTGATATTAATGTTCATATTCCTCCCAATTTCATATTTGAAATCTAATCACTAATGCAATGCTATTAGGAGGTGGACCTTCAGAAGGTGATTACGTTATGGGGACAGAGCCCTTGTGATTCTTAGACTTTCTAGTCTCCAGAATTGTCAGAAATAAATTTCTGTTGCTTATAACCTACTTAGTTCATGGTATTTTGTTATAACAGCCTGAATGGGCTAAAATATTCATTTTATCTTGCATTTAATATTGTATTTTCTTAAAATTAATAAAAGTTTTTATAAAAATTTTTCTATGTCTAGATCAATTTGTATATACATATCAAATGCATTTATTAACTTATTTATAAGACATTTATTATATTTTAATTTTTTTCTTTCATAAATAGTGCTGGTATGTGAGTTCAAATTAAGATATTGTCTAATGTTTCATAAATTTATATACATGAGCAATATGGAATTTATATTTTCAGATTTTTTTTGTAATGCAGGTACAGATCAGGAATAAACAAATTTAAAAAGCTATTATAGCAACAACAAAAGCAAAAAAAAAAAAACACTCCTCAGTTGTGTGAGCTAGAAATGTCTTCAAAGCTTATTTTTTCTGTAATTTCTGACCCTTACCTGTAAGCTTCCCAGGTTGAAAGAGATAAAGTCAGCACTACCTGCACATCAACAACTGTAAAGGTTTTAGGCAAAAATGTAGTTTTTAAAATGTCTTTTTGAAATAAATTACTTCCCTTCAAATATTAATAGAGAGGAGAATAAAACTTGAGTACCAGTAGGGAGGAATGACTTATGAAATTATGGCATTTGGGGAGTTAGGAAAGAGAGTGAACCTCCATTTAACCTCCTTTCTGGCTCTCACATGTCTTTAAAAGACATTGCCAAGGCAGTTTCATTTAACCAGCTGATTTTAAATTGCTCCATGGGGCTGATTTTATAAAACTTCTTTGATATTTTATGGTTCTACAGTTTTATGAGTACCATAAATGCCAGAAATCTTAGAAATGGCATAGTATTTCAAAAGGAACATCTTTTCTTAGAATCAGGGTGAAGCTAAGTACTGACTTCTGAAATCTATTAACAGTCTCACTCCAGTTTAAATTTCACCAGGCTATCCAACATGGTCATTGGTTTAGTGTAACATTGCCCTGAGTACTTTTATTATAGATCTTCATTACTTAAATGTTTCTTTTTTTCTTAAGCAAATAATCTACGACGTACATAGAGTACAGCACTTTCAGGTGTCTGTCTACTAAATTAAAAACGCAGCAATACATCTATGAGCACAGTGAAATTACTCTTCAGAAGGCACTAATCACACAAGTGTTGAAGATTGATTCCCCAGGGAGACAACATTTAATATTTTTGTACCAAGATACAAAGAAATTTTAAAAATCTAAATTTTTTTGTGGTTTAAGAAAGGTCTGTAGTTAAATGTGAACTTCAGATAACACTGGCAGAATAGAATGAACTCAAGTGCCTGTGTCTAATGTGTTCTGGTATATTTCATATGTTTCACAAAAAAAAGCCCTTAGAATAAGATATTAAAAAGTCAAAAATGTTATTCTTATTCTTGAAAAAAAAAACCAAAGTGCTGTTGTTTTTCATGTTTTAAAAAACTTCCTTTAAATCAAGTTCCTCTTTCTACATTCTATATTTTTAAAGGAATTCTAGCAAGGTGAGTGATCGTAATAGATATTATATCCTTTATTATAAGTGAAATCAATCAAGCTGAGCTCTTAAGGACTTTTCAGTACTTCTGGTTTTGATGTGAGTGCAAAAATTGATTTCCTAAACCTAAATATTGCTACACAAGACAAGAAAACAGTCTCTAGATATTCCTGAAATGTTTTTGCCAAATTTAACTTTTTAAAACATGATATACATTTCACAAATACATTACTGCAGTTTATGTAAGTGGAAAGCTCCCACAAAAGACTGAGGAGAGAATCATTTTGACCTCAAGAAGAAAGCTGTTATTATCTGTATCCAAGATTCCAAATAAAGAATATACAAGAGAAAACAGCAGGAGTGAAGATTGCAACACGCATTTTGGATTAACTTTCAAGATCTGGATGTTTAAAGAGTAAAAATAATTAACTGGAGCCACATTCTATAAATTCCAAAAAGGTTAATTCCACCATTAGTCAACACAAGCAAAATAGAGCAATGAGAAGGGGTGCTCTTAAGCTGATAACACAAAATTATTTGCTCTTAAATACAGTGAAGCAATGTGTAACTTTCCATTTTGGATCAGCGAAGCAGAGGAGTAAGGAGCAAAACACAAGACAGTGGATATTGCCTAGCCTTTTTTGACTTGTCCAGAAATATATGACTGAAGTGACATTCTTAGTGAATTGATCAATATTAGCTACATATTTTTCAAAAGCTCAAGACAATAAAAAATGTTTGTGGGTGAGTAATAACAATACCAGCAACCATAATTGCAGAGGAAGACAATAACAATGCCTCTATTGAGAGGCAGGTATTAAGTATTAGCCATCTAATTTAATAATTTCAGTAACTCTACAGGGCAATATTATTGTCATCACATAAAATGGGTTCATCTTGCCTGCTTCCCAGAAAAAAAAACAATGCACTAACAACAGCAGATTTGTGCAGCACAGAAAGAGTTTAATTAATGCTGGACTATTCAAGCAGCAGACAGAGTTTATTAGGCAAATCACCCTCTCTGAAAACTCAGAAGTCAGGGTTTTTATGGATAATTTGGTTGTCAAGGGGACTAGGGAATGGATGCTGCTGATTGGTTGAGCATGAAGTCACTGGGGTGTGGAAAACAGTCCTCATACCCTAAATTAGCCTATGGATGGGGACCACAGAATCAGTTGAGTCATGAGTCACAGGTCTAGGGGGTGTAGTCAGTCAGTCTCCAGAATGCAGAAGTCTAAAAAATGTCTCCAAACACCAATCTCATGTTCTACAATAGTAATGTATCTACAGGATTAATTGGAGAACTCACAAATTTTGTGACCTCTGGCCACAAGACTCCCCAGCAGTAAGAGATTACAGCAAAATAAAGTAGGAGACAAGGGCTGATTATCCTTCAAATATGCCTACATTTTAGTAGAATTCAGGTCTCTCCCATAATCCTAATCTTGTGGCTTTTCATTAGTTTTACAAAGACAGTTTCAGTCCCTGGAAAAGGAGGGGTCAGTTTTAGAGGCACCGTTGTCACCCCTTGCTTTAAAGTTAAATGATAAACTAAATTCCTCCTATGGAAAGCTTGGCTTAGGCCAATAATTAGTGAGGACAGCCACCCTGTGAGTCTGGAAGCATGATGGAATCAGCCATGCCAGACTTCTCTGTGGTCATACTCTTCACAAAGGTGGTTTCATTATTAACCACATTTTACAGATAAAATCAATAGATTGAATAGCGTGCTCACACTGATATAGCTGGTAAGTGACTGTAGTCAAGATTTAGACCATGAGCCAGTTTTACTATAACTTCTTTTTAATCTAAGAACACAAAACTGATTTTTTCAATGTTAACATTTGTATCAAAGCACACAATGTATTTTTCTAATTAATTTCGTAAGTACACAGGCCTGTGAGATAAGCAATAATTATTCTTCTTATTTCAGAAATGGTACAAGAGAGATTTAACAAGTTTTAACAAATAGAGATTGCCACAAAACTGGTGATATCTGAGACAGGGTATATATTCAGGCTTTCTGATTCCAAATATAATGTTGTTTCAAATATTCCACCATAAAGAATGCTTCAGAAAAATGGTTCTCAACTTTTCTTTAATATACCTGTTTACATGTAAAGGCCTAGGGACCACCATGATAGAAACAAAAGATATAATTTGTTTTATACAATAGCACTTATTTACTTGCTGACATTTTGATAATATATTTAATATTTCTGATAGGATTTTATGATATAAAACTCACAATAGTGTTGGTAATGTGTCTTATTGCTATGATTTTTAGGTGTGGTATATTCTAATATATAGTTTCATTCTTGCTTAACTATGTAATAATATCATTAAGTATGAATTTCCCATCTATATTAAATACAAATGACAGAATACTGGAAATCATATTTGTATTTATTATAATAATGTAGAATGTTCTCAATAGTTGAATGCTTATTAGATCTTAATTATAAGATATAATTATTATATCTTACAAATAATTGTACTTATTCTTGTTTCATCTTACAAATAATTTGTCATGTTTAGTATTGATATATCCATTTCACAAAAGGAAAAGGTTAAAAAAATTAAGTGGCTTTACATTATAGAACAAGTAAATGGTAGAATTAATTAAAAATTATGCTTTTAATCATCGTGCTATACTGTCAAAGATTTTATATAATTATGTGTGTGTGTGTGTGCATACATGTGTATGTATGTATATGAATATGTATATATATATATTGAAATTATACTTCACTAGAAAAAACTGAAAGAAAAAATGTAAACTTCAAAGGCAAAGTGGGTAGCTAGTCAAGAGTAGCAATTTTAACCTTGCTAAATAGAGATAAGCAGAAGATGCAGTGGAGGATTATGTAGCATGAAGCTCCATTTATTAAATCTGATTTACAACTCAGTCTATGCTTATTGGCAGAATATGACTTTTAGTATCAGGATCCAAACAGCCTACTTGAATCTTCATTCAGTCTCAGGCACCAATCTCTCTTTCCTCCTAGGATCATATTTTCCAGCCATCTGCTAAACATAGCATCAATTTGCTTGATGTGATTATATTTTGTAGCACAATGTATTTAGTCACTACTTTTGGAAAAATACCATTTTATCACATAAACATTTTAGCCTGGAGAAAGATTTTACACAGTACAGTGTTCTTCCTATGATACAAAGGCAATTAATGGTAAAATATGATTAAATTAATAGAAATTTGCTTTGCAACTCACTTTGCGATAAAGTTACTATTTAAAAGAAATACTTGAGAAACTGGAATTTTTAATTATACCTAATATGTAATATAAAAACTCATTTCATATAATGTAAATACTCATATATGTAAGAAACAGGAAGTTTGGAGAATACTTATGACAAAATTTGACTAAAACTCATAAAGACAAATTTATTTAAAAATCTATTCTTTTCTGGGAGCAGTGACTCACACCTATAATCCCAGCACTTTGGGAGGCCAAGGTGGGTGGATTGCCTGAGGTTGGGAGCTCAAGAACAGCCTGACCAACATAGAGAAACCCCATCTCCACTAAAAATACAAAATTAGCTGGGCATGGTGGTACATCCCTGTAATTCCAGGTATTCTGGAGGCTAAGGCAGGAGAATCACTTGAACCAGGGAGGTGGAGGTTGCAGTGTGCCAAGGTTGTGCCACCATGCTCCTGCCTGGGGAACAAGAGCTAAACTCTGTCTGTCTGTCTCTCTCTCTCTCTCTCTCTCTCTCTCCATATATATATATGTGTATATATATATATATATATATATACACATATATATATATATATATATATTCTTTACCAAATCAACTTATAGGTTTGATGCAATTTTGCTTACATTTTTAGGCAAACTAGTAGGAAAATGCTGATAGTGTGGAAGAAATTTAAATTTTTCATGTTATTCTGATAAAATACAGTTAAGAATATTCAGATACAATCTAAACAAGAAGAGTTGTACCTTAATAGTCATTAAAATATAGTATAAAGTGACTATAAGTAGTACAACACATTACTTATAGAGTCAAATAAAGATTGACTACCTAGAAACAAATTATTTTCAGTGACAAAAACTTTCCATTTAAAAGTAATAGAAAAAGAATATAAATTATTGCATAGAAACTACTGAGGAATCTAGCTAAAATCTGGAAGGATATAGCAAGCACTTTTCATAACCTATAGTTTATATATTATTTTCAGCTAAATTATATATATATATATGTATATATGTAAAGCAAATAGTTCAAAGCAAATATTTCTGAACATTAAACTGTTCTTGTGGTGCTGATGTTTTCATGCAGTAATCTGATTAAAGCACCCACTTAAAGCCTTCTTCATTGGCAATAATTGTTGTGTCGGTCATTGGCTTTGTGTGCAGGAAATAGCAGGACCTAGACCAAACCCCTGGTGTTTCAGTAACATTAACAAGGTTCCTTTGGCAGGTGTGCTAACTTTTGCTTTTGTGAAAGGTTTTACAATGACCAAATAGGCAATGAGCGATTCATAAATTTATGGTTTATTGTGAGAAATTAACAAACACATAAAAAAACATTCACAATACAGTTATAAAAGGCACTAGTTAGGGTGTAATGAACCATAGCAGAGGCTCAGGAGATCAGTCCACTTACAGAGAAACTCAAACAAGTCTGGATGTCTCTCCTGGGTGCTGATCAGTGGTAGGCAAAGCAGGTTCTCTGTGGGCAGTCTTTCAGGGATACAGCTGCCAAAGTTAGGAAAAAGCTTTCAGAAGTCTCCACAGGCTATGATTCCAAAAACTCCTCAGAAATTGCCTGTCCCTGGTCCTTTTATGATTCTCTGCAGGTGTGCTCACTGTCTCACTGTTGTTATCTTGGCTACTGCGTCTCAGGTGGCACTGAGACACAGCAGGTTTTAACTGATCACCTTAGGCTACTATACATATGCTTATCATGGGGAGTAGGCATATCACAAGGCCATTAGCAGAAGTAAGAGAGAGATGGGGGAGGTGCCACACACTTTTCAATGACCAGATCTTGCAAGAAGTCACTCACTATCTGGAGGACAGCACCAAAGAGATGATGTTAAATCATTCACGAGAAATATACCCTCATGATCCAATCACCTTCCACCAGGCCCCACCTCCAACATCGGGAATTGCAATTGACCATAAAATTTGGGTGGAGACACAAATCTAAACCGTATTAGCCATTAAAAAGTCCTGTAAGCTTTCTAACAGTAGATTTTCTTAAGAGAAAAAAGGGAGGGAAGGAAATATGATATATTCTGACATATAAATAGACACAGTTATATGTTTATTTAATACAAATATAAAGATTTTGATCTGGCCTCTTCAACCAGGATATTAAAAGTTCAGGTTCACTGTCCTAGATTCTGTTATATCTAGAAAATAATGTACATATAGTAACTGTACATCACTGACAGTGCAGTGATAGCACAATCTTTTTATCTGTAAAATGTCAGTCTGTATAAAAACACCATTCAGTTGCCAATTTTTTAGTGTTTATCTTCCTTAATGTAAAATCAATATTTCAAAGAAAACTAATTGCACTAGGCATTAACTAACAAAAACATCCTGTTTTTTCAGGTGACTTAGACATAAAAGGATGTTCAAGAACAGGTCAGCTATTAGTAAATGCTAATTGGACTGATAGCAATTTATGAAGATTTTACATGAAATAGGTGAGTTTGTCTAGTTTCAGTCTCTGAGGCTGCTCACACTTGGATAGGGTTTTTGTGGGGGCCTTTTGTTGTTGTTGTTGATGATGATGATGATGATGCTGTTGTTGTTGCTTTCTGCTTGTTTTTCTTTCAATAGTCAAGTTCCTCTTCTGTAAGGCTGCTGCAGTTTGCTGGGGGTTCACTTCAGGCTCTATTCATCTGATTCACTCTGGTGCCTGGAGATATCACTAAGGAGGCTGGAGAGCAGCAAAGATGGGTCCCTCTCCTTCTTCTGGGACCTCTGACCTCAAGGGGCACCAACATGATGCCAATAGAATTGCTACTGTATAGGCTGTCTGACAACCGCTGTAGGAGGGTCTCACCCAGTTGGGTGGCATGGGGAGCAGAACCTGTTAAATGAAGCACGTTGTCCCTTGGTGTAGAGGGTGTGTTTCATGGTGGGCAAACCCACTTGTCTGGACTGCCCAGATTCCTCAAAACTACCAGGAGGAGAAGCTAAAACTGCTGATCCACAGGGACTGCGGCCACCCCTTTCTCTATGAGTTCAGGCCCAGGGAGATCCAAATTCTGTCCCTGAGCCTCTGGCTCGAGTTACTGGAGACTTTGCAGGGAAGCGCTTCTCACTGAGGAAGGATGCGTCAGGGTTAGACCTGAGGAGGTATTCCGGCTGCAGATTGCTACAGCTGGTGTGTTGGGCTGTGGGGACAAATCTTGAGATGAAGCCATCCCCCAGAGGAAAAGTGCAGCCTGGAGCTATAGAAATGGGTGGCGTCCTTCCTTGTCCAGGGAGCTTAGCATGTTAGGCAGTTCCAAGTCCCAGTGCTGGCTGCTGCCCCTCCTCCAAGGAGCTCAAATGGCTTAGATAGCAGGGAGTCTCTGCTGGTGCTGGTCGCCCCTCCCACTAGGAGTTCTGTAGACTTAAGCAGATTCCAGCTGAGAGGCTGTAAGAATCTTTGCATTCCAGGGTTGGGACACTAGGCCATGGTGGCCTGGGCTCACAAGTGGGATTTTCTCATCTGTTGGATTTCACAGGTCCATGGAAAAAGCACAGTTTTCCCAGCTGAATAGTGTGCTCACTCACTGCCTCCCTTGGCTGGGGGTTGGGGGCTCTCCTCTGTGTGGCTCTCAGGTGGGCTGCCATACCACACTGCTCTTCCTTCTCTATATGGGTCATATCAGCCTCCAGTCAATTTTAATGAGAGAACCTGGATACCTTAGTTGTCGGTGAAGGATTCACATGCTTACTATGTTTTTATTCTATGGGAGCCTCTGAATGGTGTTACTTCTAGTCAGACATTTTGGTCTCACCACCAAATTTATTCTTTTATGAAGACCTCCTCACAATCCCCCCATCCCCACTACCCATCTGTGTATTCGAGTTCATGGACAAGTAGAACAATCTCCACTAAAATCTGGACAGACTTCAGACTTTATGGACATTTGAAACAGATATTCAAACAACAATATGCAATTTCTGATTTCTTTTTTTAAAAAGAAAATATCTCTCTCTTTTTTGAATGTAGAAAATTACCTATATTAGCTTCTTACTGCTGCTATAACAAATTATCACAAATTCGGTGGCTTAAAAATGTGAATGTGTTGTTTTATAGTTCTTGTGGTCAGACGTTCAAAGCAAGTCTCACCAGGCTACAACGTCATCAGGGCTGCATTCCCTTCTGGAGATTCTAGTGGAGAATCAATTTCCTTGTCTTTTCAGGCCTCTGAAGTCTGCCTATGTACCTTGGTTCATGGCCCCACCTTCTTAGGTCTTCAGCTCCAACAATTTACCATATTGGAAACTGGCATCCCAGAAATTATACATTTTTATAATTACCTAATATAACATTGCTTTGGTGCCATGGCATAAGAGGATCTAAGTCCCCATTTCTGATCCTCACATGCTTTCTATTTGTTGCATCCCCTGACCCTTCTCCCAGAGTCACATACTGTCTGACCAGAACCAGGAAAAGGTCTCCATTTTTAAGGGCCAGTGTGATTAGACTGTGGCCACCTGGATTATCCAGTGTTATCTCCCATCTTAATTTCCTTAATCTTAAATGTTTCTGTAGAGTCTCTTTTGCCATATAAGAGAACATAATCATAGGTTCCAAGGATTAGGGTACAGAAATTTTATTTAGTTATTTATTTATTTAAATAGGAAATCATTTTTCTATGAAAACTTTTTTCTTGAAAAAAAAAAACTCTATTTCTTGAAGATTGTTTTTGCTGCTTATAAATCAGGAACATCAGGGAACTTTTGCATACTACACAGGCTTTATTTTACTCTGATGTGTGTACATGGCATAGGGACAAAGAGTACTTTTAAACAAGACCCTAAGAAACCCATTCATCTGCCATCACTGTTGATGAAAAGATAAAAATTATTTTGATACCATTCTAATCTCAATCTACTGTTTCTCAAGGACATAAATTATGTATAGAACCATAGATGAATGTGACTCTTGGAAATGTAGTTTCAGAGCTTCCAATCTGTGTTAAAAAATAAAAAAGAGTGAGAGAAAGAATAGAAAAATGTAGAGATAAATATTCATTGCTGTAAGAAAGCATATCCCTAGCAATTGAAATAAATTTAAAACACTAATGTGTAGTATAAATCAAGCCTCAAACTGTAGGTTTAATGGATGATACTTATTTATGTTTGCAATGAAAAATGTTTCAGGTGTTAAGTAGTTAATGTGCTGCAAATTTTTTAAAATGTGTGTATGTGTATGTGTTTATCAGTTTCTGTTAAATAACCCCTACTTGAGAAGCTTTATTTTTGAGAACTATACTTCCTGGAGGAATGGTGGCATAAACAATGCTATGAGTTTACCAAACCATTTCATTTGCCTAGACATATAACTAAGCTGTAGTTATGAACCACATTGCATCTTGATTGGCTAATGTCTTTAATTTTCAAGATTCGAAGGCAAACAAGATGTATTATTTCTTTTCTGAATTACATTTAGTAAATGAAAGTGATATTTCCATATTGTTTTTGCCATTCATGACAAGTAACAGACCCATTTGTTAAAATAGAACAGTTTCAAAAGGGAGGAGGGCTGCTTAACCTGAATTTGACTTTAAATGAAAGAACAAAAAAGCTTTTATTGTTAAGCCATTAATAGTTGAGAAATTTACCTGATACCACAATGTAGCTTATCCTTTTCTAACTGTTATAGAAATACTTTCAGATTTTTAGGCAATAAATAGTACAGAAATATGTTGATTGGTAACAAATATATCTAACACTGTCATTTCATATAGTTTCTACATTTTTCTCTTTACTTTCTATTTTTTGCATGACATTGTGCTAAGCACCAATTTACCATATTAGAAACTAGCCTCCCAGAAATTATACATTTTTATAATTACCTAATATAACATTGCCCTGGTGCCATGGCATAAGAGGAGCTAATTCTCCATTTCTGATCCTCACATGCTTTCTATTTATCAACTTGTATATGTTTTTTCTCTGGTATATATTTGACAGCTTGGAAATGAGAGAAAATCATTTCCTGTGGGAGCAAAATGACATTGGTAAACTTGGCAGAGATTTGACTGCCATTTCTGCAATTTGAAAGACTTTTTCTCTCTGACACAGAAAATGAAGTGGTTACAATTGAAAAAATGAAAGACTATTTCTTCAAAGTGAAATAATGTTTTATTTTTAAAATTAGAAGAATCATAAGAAATATAAGGCCATCAAAAATACTAAGAAGAAAGGAAAATTTTTCTTTTTTCTCTCTCTTCTTAAAAAAAAATAAACAAATGTGAGTTGTCTCTAAAGGTATAATTAACTGAGATGGAAAAAGTAACATTGAACCAAACTAAAAGTAGGTTAGTTCATTGGAGGTTCTTGGCTGTACAAGCTCTGACAGCTGGCTGAATATTTCTATATACATAGAGGATACACGGGTTCTAGTGATTTATTGGTCTTTCTTTCCCTTATGCCTGTTATATAAATACATAGAAAAGAAAATCTATAGCTTTTCCTTCTTGCTCGGGAAAAATCTACTTTGGGGACTTGAGTATAATTATGAAATGGAGTTAGCAATACCCAACTGCACAAAACACATTGCTAATTACGTTCAAACACACAGGAACTATGATTGATGAAATAAAGTTTTGATACTTTCTGGGTCTACAGATATTTTATGTAAATTTTACTTTATATGAATATATCAACTAATTATTATACTTTAAAATTAAATATATATTTCCTCCTCACTACACACCCATAAACAAACAAATAAATGTTTACGTCCTTTCATTTAAAAAATCTTTTCAAAGTTTTGCAAGCAATGAAATTCTAGGAAAGTCAAAGTGACCCTCTTTCAGTAACTAGCAAATCTTATCATGCTTGATTCATGAGACTCATTTGTCCCATTTCAAAGACATACAGTACAATTCATCACACACGCCTCTTTAAGTAATCCATTGTGTACCCTGTCTGTTGGGGAAGGCATACTTAATTGTATCCTCTATTCTGGCAAACCAAGTCCTATAACCAAAATATATTGGAAATCTTTTTGTCTTTGAAGTTTGACTTATAAATTTGAGTATTTTTCTCTACACCTGCTATTCTATTCTCACGTCCTTCTTCTTCCAAGAACCTTTTCAATCCACTTCTGTTTGAAAGGGTACCTCTTCTTTTTCTTATGTCATATCACTCTTTGCAGAGTCAGTTTAATATGAAACTACTACTTCTGCACAATATATTTTCTACATCAAACCTCTGAAAATGGGCTTCTATTCCTACAACCCCAACAATGACATCAATAAACTTATTTGCTAAGTCCAACAAAAAATGTGGCCCATATATTAGTTGAATTTAGCCAGAGGTGAGACTATTATACTGTTTCTCATTGATTACTTTTTCTCTTTACATGGTTTCCAATAAATTACATTTTGAACCATCCTTATTTACCTTTGTTCAGAGCTCTTATTCCCCAGCCAATTTATCCAGAAAAGTTACAAACTGTGAGTTTTTTTCACATTTCCTTACTTTTCCTAAAAGATTTATGTAAAAACTATAGGCTGATAACTATTAAATTTATATATTTAAATCTACACACACACACACACATAAACTTAGTCTTTAACTATCATTATCTTATATAATGATAGTTAACATGTTAATACATGAGTTAACTTAACATGTTAATACATGAGTTTACACTTTAAAAGAAACTATGAGACAAATATTTATTAAATAAAACTAAAATTTTTCATAGTGAAGTGGTTAAGTGTATGAACTTTATAATCAGTCACACCAGATTTAAATTCTAGCTTTGCCACTAATGAGTATAATCCCATAATACCTGCATCATACTGTTGCAATTTTTATGAAGATTAAAGAAGATAATTTACTTATACATAAATCATACAGAAAATGTTTAAATATGTTATTGTTAATATAATTTTTAAACAAATTATGTCCTGTTTTTCCTCTCTAAATGTCTTTGAAATATATCCCATTTTGTCATTTACACTAACATTGTTTTAGTCTAAGCCTTTATAATTTCTTACTAGTATTGCTGAAATACAACTCTAACAGGTTCCTAACCTTTTCAGTTCAGTTCTTGAATACCATTAAAGTAGTCTCCTGAAAAAAAAAATTAGTCATAATACTTCTGTATTTAAAATCATTCATGATTCTGTATGTATTTACTAAATACTTTTAAACTTCTGAGTAAAGCAGTCAATATTTTCTCCGACTCCTCCAGGCTCACCTCTCATCATTACACCTCTTGCATTCTATACTACAACTACATTCAGTCACTTTTAGTATTCCTGATGGATCATTCTCACTGTCACGTTTAGGCCATTTTACATGAAGCACTTCTACCCTGTCTCAACTTTATCTTGGTTTGCATAGCACATTATTATCTTATTTCTAAATTCATACAAGGCAACGACTCAAGCTTTTCCTGATCCTTAGACTAAATTTCTTGTTCCCTTTTTGGTACTTCAGTAGTATTCTGAGCACTTCTCTATTGTAGCACATAATAATCTGGTGCATCATAGGCAGCAAGGGATGACAGAGTGCACAAGTGATAGAACCCAAGTGTCATCAATTTTAATCTAAGGTCTTTGAGGGTAAGAATTATATTTTAGACTTTCTTATATTCTTTATGGAATATAAATCAATAATAACTTTTTAATCTTTATGCATTGCTGTTTTTAAGTCTTTCTTTCTCTGTTTATGAAAAATGAAGGTAGCAACAGTGATATGACCTGTGATGCTGTGATGATATCATGCTCAGGAAGTGAACTTGTTGAGGGGTGAGGGAGTCCTATTCCTCCCAAGAATACTATAACATTGCCTTCCAGTGTTTGTCCTACTATCATTGATTCTCCTAATCACAAAGAGTACCATATTGAATAGAACCAACCAAAAATTTTAGAATACGTGCTTGTGTTGGTGAACTAAAGAATTAATAAGAATATCCACAAATTTAAACATATAACAATTTTGTTAGATTTCTCAAAAATTTATTTGGAGATTCTATCTAATCGATACAAGCCAGTTTTTAATTCTGGCTCTAGCAGGACTTAAGTAGCATTAAAGAAAATATCCAAAATATTCCAAAAAGTTGCAATAAATTTTACAAGTAGGTTTGCCCTTATTAAATTCTTCATCAGAGATTACCTAGGCCTTATGTCTACATGCTGGGGTGAGGTGGGGGGCTGTGGGAACAGTTGAAGCATAAGAAATAAGGAAAGAATCGGGGCAGTTTTTAGCAGTAGCATCACAAAAGATTTGTCTGAATAAGCAAGAAATTGTCCAAAAACTAATTTAAAATTTCAAATGGCCTTTGTTCTTGAAAGAATTGTTCAAAGGTCAATTGTCCTTAGTATTGTCCAAAGGTCCCAAATATTACATTGATATGGCTTAAAATATGACACTTTTCATGCCCTTACTACAGAAAATAAAATCATTTTGAAGGACACTTAAAGAAAATATGCCCTTATATGTATTTAAACTTCCAAAAGTTTTAAGATCTAAAGTGACCATGAAAATTGTATTGTCTAGTACAGATATTCAAGACATTCTTTAACTCAGTTGTCAGCAAACTATGACCCATAGAGCAAACGTGGTACATCACTTGTTTTTATAAATAAATTCTATTAAATTACAAACACGCTCATTTATTTGTATTGTCTTTGGTTGCTTTTGCTCCATGACGGAAAAGATGAGTGGTTGCTACAGAGGTCATAAAACCCCCAAAGTCTGAAAAACTTATCAGTGGCAGTACTATCTTATACTTAGTAGAAAAAAAAAAATTGTGCTGAGCCCCATGGAAACTCTTATAACAATTTATATCTCATCAAATTATAAAAAGTCTTCTCAAACTACAACACTCAGCTACTGTTGATGTACAAACATTTTGATATGGACACACACTCACATATGTTAAACATATATATACATGTATACAAATATGTATATAGCGTTTTAAAATATAAACACATCTAACAATTTTTACTATCAAATAACAAATCTTCATGTTTCTTTGTACAACACTGAGAGAAGCCACATGAGATATTCAGGGATTGATCCCCTTTTGGATAGGTGGGATGACAGGGCTGTCTTAGCTTATAAAATTAAAAAGCTAATATTTGTTTGGTGAGTGCAATTAAATCATTGGATAATTTAGCCCATTAATTCTTTTTAATAGATAGGGAATAAGTTAATTTAGGAGGAAAAGGAAAAATGAAATAGACCAAGATGGACCAAGATGGAGTAACAGATCCTGAACCTGAAGAGTAACAGTACATTTTAGTCTGCAAAAACCTTTGAAAATGGATAAAATATAAGCAGTAATAGATCTCAATAAACCATGTAGCAGACAGGAAAGGACTATGATCCTTGAGAGGTAAACTAAAGAGGTAAGGCCAACAATTTTTGCAGCTCACTGCCTAAATAGAGTTTTGTGATTACTGAACAGGATGAACAAGTACAGGCAGAGCTTAGTAGTTTTCATGAGTACTGGAATGGGGCTGGGCTTTTGTGGAGGGTAAAGCAGCCAGAGTCATAGACCATAGGGTGGATGGGGAAAGTTATATAGGAGAGAACTCTTGAAAACTTTACAGGTTCTTCTTTGAGTATTCAGCTGAATACTGATCAGCTCATAGATGTGAGGCAACTACCCAAGATTAGGGAAAAGAAACCCCCAAGAGGACTAGAGTTGAAACTCTTGGAGCTCACCAAACGCAGCACTAATAGCTACTCTCACTAGCCAAAGTAGAACCTTCATAATCCATTAACATTGGGTAAAATATTCAGAAGGGTTTAGCTTGGTAGGAGAGAAAAATTAAATCTAGACCAAAAGTTGCTCTGGTCCCACCTAAAAATGCTTAAAATTGAGACTCTAAGACATCAGAATATTTTCAAATAACTCAATGATGTCCCAGAACAAAGCTCAAAAATATTTAAATAAATAGAATACTCAAACTCCAAGAAAGTGAAATTCAAAATGCCTGACAACTAAAAAATATTTCAAGTCATAATAAAAGCAGAAATATAAATTCATAAGAAGCAAACAAAAGATATGGATAGTAAGCAGTTATTACAAATACTTTTCCATGTTAAAAATTAGAGAAAAGGTGGTACATGTTAAATATAGGTATCAAAAATATGTATAAGGTCCCAAATCAAACACTTGGTGATATAATTAATAATGTCTGTGATGAAAATTACTCTAGATGGGATTAATGCCGATTAGATATTGGAGAAGAAAATATTAATAAAGACACTGAAATGGAAACCATCTAAATGAAACACAAGAAGAAAATGACTTAGAAACAAGAGTGTCAGAAATGGAGGAGGTGTAAAAATTATTTAAATTAAAACCAATCAAAAATTCTCAAATCTGGTAAGAAGTATAAATCTATAGCCCTCAAGAGCTAAAAACATTGCAAGCAGAAGAAAAATGAGGAAAACTAAATGAATGCACATATTAATCAAATTTCTTGAAATTGATTATTTAGAGAAAATATTAAAAGAAGTCCAAAGAAACAAAGACACATTATATACAGAGGAGTTATATTAAGAAATATAACTGATTTCTGATCAGAATACATTGGAACTATGTGTTCAAAGCACTGAAAAAAAATATGTCAACTTGGAAACCCTTATGAAGCAAAAATTCAAAAATACTGAAGAAAGAAAAATAATATTTAGACACACAAAAGCTGAAAGTATTCAGCTTTGGCCATACCAAACTAAAAAAAATAATAAAGGGAGTCTTTAAGCAGAAGAAAAATAATACCAAATAAAATATGGAGCTAAATAATAGAATGAAGAACATCACAAATAGTAACTGTGGGGTTAAATGTAAAGACTTTTTACACATTACTTAATTTTTTAAAAATATAATTATTTAAAGGAAAAAAGAAAACGTACTGAGTGGTTTATCACATAGGTAGAACTATAATGAATGACTGTAATAGCTGAAATTCAGGAAATACATTGTTTTAAGATTCTCATACTGTACATATTGTGGTATGGCATCATATGAAGGTAGACTGCGATCAAATATATGAAATAAGCAATGAACAAAATATAACAAAAAAATTAGAGACATATACTAAGAAGTCAAAATAGGAGATCAAATAAAAACATAAAAATTAGGCAGTTTATACAAAAGTATTCAGAAAAAGAAGGAAAAGAAAATAGAACAGATAAGAGAGATGAAAAACAAAAAGCAAGAATATAGACTTAAATCCAATTATTTCCATAATGATATTAAATATAAATAATTAAAATATCTCATTTGAAAGGCAAATATTTTTGAGGCACTGTTTTAGAGGAACTTCCAGGATTGGCTAGGCACTTTGTTTCAAGCACAGGACTTTTCCCAGCTAGGGGCTTTGTTTCCAGCTTTCCTGCCTCTGGCTCCTCGGGGCTTTGTTCAAGGGCGGGGACTTTTCCCACCTCTGGCTCTTTGAGGTGGAGGCTCAGTGACTCTGTTTTAAAACAATAACCAATCCAGTAAAGGATTCAAAGATCAATTGATCCAAACAAAGTTTGAAAAAACCCCTCTCATTGGACGAGAACAAGAATAGGGAGGGAATATCTCAGGGGTAAAAGCTCCAGCTGCCAAAACCTGCAGTGGCACCCCCTTCGGGTCCCCTTCATGTCCCCTTCTTCAGTGTGAAAGCCATTATTTCACTCTGCCTCATAAACTGCACTACCACACAGTCTTTGGGTCCATGAGTCCTATTTGAGCTGTAACACTTATCATGACACCGAAGCTCCCTTCCCCATTCTTCAGGGTTAGAGAGGCCAAGAACCTAAGTTCCAGAGAATCCCATTGCAGTTAATGCGGTTACCCTTTGATAATGAATATAAATGCAGGACCAACTCTATACTCTGTAACAGAAAGCCACATTAAATATAAAATCACAAGTAGATTTAAAATTTAAAATATAAAGGAGGGTTTGCCATGGCAAAGATGGCTATATTCGTATCAGAGAAAGTAAATTACAGAGAAAATAATATTATGAAAAATAAAAAGTATTTAAATATTGATATGAGGAATAATTTAAGGAGGCAGATATATCCAAAATTAGTATACACATAATAACAGAACTTTAAAATCAATAAAGGAAGATTGATATAATTGCAAAGAGAAATGGACAATTTTCAAAGCACATTAAGATACTTTGAAAATCTTTTCTCAATCATTGATAGAAAGAAAATTAGTGAGGGTATAGAAGACTTGAATTATAGTCTCAATCAACTTTATGCAATTATATATATATATGATATAAGATATATATGATATGATATATATATATATAATTCAATCCCAAAACCAATAATAGCAAAAAGTGAGTCTCAATAAATATAGAATGATTAAAATTATATAAATTCTATTTTTCTAAATTAATGAAATAAATAACAGAAAAATACCTAGAAAATTTCCAAATATAAAAAAACTAAATAACATATTTATAAGTAACGTATGAGTCAGGGATAAATTACAATAAATATAAGTAATTAATTTCACCCAAACCCACAATATATTAAAGCCCATGTAATGTTACTAAGAAAACTGTCAGAGGAAAATCTGTAAAAATAAGCCCTACGTTAGGAAGAAATTAAGGTTTCAAACAATGACCTCAGTTTCTACCTTGAGAAATTAAATCAAGTAAAAACAAATGAAACAGAATGTAAGCAGAAAAAAAGAAAAAGAAAAAAGGCATAGAAAGTGAAGAAAAAGATAATAAAAATAGACAAAATTGATAATATCAAAAACTAATTCTTTCACAAGATAAACTGAATTGATAGTATAAAAAAGGAGACAAAATACAAATCATAACATCAGGAGTTAGGTATAATCACTTCAGTATCTACATATTTCACAATCATAATAATTGAATATTATGCAAACTTTATGCCAAAAAATGACATTCTGCATAATTTCCTTGGAAAACACAAAACGACAAAGCTCACTGAAGAAGAAATTGGTATTTCTCAATAATACTGAATACACTGACAGCAGGCAAATGTAGGCTGCCTCTGTAGGAGGGACAGAAAGTCTGCCAGCACTAGCTTCAGCAATGAATAGGGGAGTGGAGATTATTTGACATTATGGGAAAGAAAATAATGAGAAAGTAAATTTACTGGCTTAAATATTGTTTATGCCATATTCCACTGTTCTTTTACATACAATTTGTGGTTTTCAATAATAATAATATAACAAACTTCTGGTTTCAGTTTCTACATGTCAAGTTTGGAAATTATCACTCCTGTCCTTACAAAAATAAAGAGCTGAACAGATTGAAAATAAAGGACTGTCCTTTGACGCATCAGAAAACTTTGTTCACTGGGAAAACCACTGCCCTCAAGTTGGAAGAAACAGGTGAATGCAGAGTCACAGGCAAGATCTGCTTACTTGGAGCACAAGCTGCTGGAGCCAGTAACTGGTAGTAACACTGAGGTGGTAATTTTGGCAAATTTGCGATAGGCAAAGAAAGAATGAAATAGCAAGAGATAAAATTTTCTGGTAGTTTTAGGTATGAGCAAGTCTGCATCTTTGCATGGATTTATCTCTAGGAGCCTCATTGGGGTCACATGGTGAAAACCCAAGAAAGATATCCTAATAGCTCTGGTACAGGAAGGAAAAGATTAACAATTGTAGAATACCCTCAAGGCCTTCTTCATACAAAGAACTACCCTTTAGAGGAAAAGATTGTTCCCAAGCATTATTCCACCAGGGGAAAGGGTGTTTCTTTCATTCTAGCTCACACTCAACTACCTACCTTACCTGTGTGGGTGAGGAGCTAAAAAACACTTATGAAACAGCCTTGAGACATAGGACCATGGAAAGACTAAAATGTAACTAAATGATTATAGATTACTTCCCTGTTTCCATACCTTATCACCAAACCAACATGACTCCATGATAACACAGTGAATTAAAAATGAAAAAGCTGTAAAACAGTTACTTGAAGAAGATTATGTAGGAAAGCTTAGTCAAGAGGAAAGACAAAAACAATGAAACTAAATGAACTGGAACCCTCTGGCACCAACAACTATAGAAAATATGTTTTAAAAAGCAGCCCAAATTTTAGTCATATTTAGATAAAACCTCACACTATAGACCTACTTAACTTCAGTTTTGATCAGTTAATACATCAGGTATAGCTTTCAACAGCAGCAGCAACAAATTATGAGCCATTTTTAAGGCAACTAAAATCATACTCATATGCCAGCAATAGTAGAATTAACATGAATATCATTAAATATTATATGTTAAAAGCTCTATAAAATATAACATGCAAGAATAGATGGGTTATCTAATCAAAGAGATTAAAACTCAAAAACAAAATCAAAAGAGAATACTGCAAATTAAAAAAAAAAGCTACTTAAACAGAAATGAAGAATGCCTAGATATCAGTAAATAGAAACATTTCAAACTGAAATGCAAAGAGAGAAAGCAAAATTTAACTCTTAACAGAACATCCCACACCTGAGGTATAATATCAAAGCTGCAGCATACACACAATTGAAATCCTAAAAGAAAAAGAGAGACAATATGGCAGAAGAAATACTGGAAAAAATAATGGCTAGGGATTTTCCAAAATTAAAGAAAGACATCACACTACAGATTTAGAAAGCTCAAAAAATGCCAAGCAGTGATATGGATAGGAGACAGTGAAATACTGGGTAGAAGAGGGTGGTTCCCTGGCAAAGTTCCCACCCTCAAACCTGGAAAAAAAACCTGGCCCTAAATGGGGATGGCCATTCCTGTTTTCACACCCAGAAGTTACCTTTTGGCTTGCCATGCCCTGCTTTCTTGTACCCATAAAATCCCCAGACCTCAGGCTCCAGAAGAAGATGAGGAGACAAACAGAAGAACAGAAGAGTGGCAGAACAGCACTGCAGAGAGAAGAGAAGGAGCCTCTGAAGACTGAGAGGAGTTCTGCTGGGGGCAGCTGGAGAGCAGATCTGCTGCTGGACAGCCAAATTCCAGGGGAAGTTCATCTTCCCAATCCATCCCCCTTCCATCTTCCCATTCATCCTACTGACAGCTACCTCCACCATTTAATAAAACCCCCACATTCATCCCTAAAGTATGTATGTGACATGATTCTTTCCGGATGCTAGAAAAGGACCTGGGTACAAAGAGGGCACTGAACTGGTTAACACTTAAGCCAACTGTAGACTGCAAAGCTAAAAGAGTACACTGTAACACATGCCCACTTGGGCTTTGGGAGTCACAGGCACCCACACCTAGACACTACTGTGGGGCCGGAGCCCCAAAGTACTCACCTGGCTCCTGCATCTGCCTGTCTGGTACTCCCCCTCTGGTAAGGGGTTTGAGTAGGTGCCACAGACAAACAGGTGAGCCACACTCCTGTTGTATGTTCTGTGAGGGGTTCAGGAATGCTCCCATTTTAGCAGGATAAGAAAGAAACAAATCTACAATTAAGCATGTGTAAAGGAAAATAAAATGTCAGGTCCTTCAACTCCTTATGACAAAGGGAAAATTAATCCTGGAAGCTGTGACACTATGCAGCCATTCTCTTTCCAGATGAGTAACTGTTTCTTTGCAACTATGTGAAGTAACATTATATATCAATCAGACTCTCATGGAAAGGGAAAAAACCTTAGGAATTTCCTCAGGATTATTCGCACAAAATCACTCATAAGTAAATTATTTCCTTCTCTCAAAATGATCAAAATGTATATATGCTTCCATAAACCAAGGAAATGTCAATTGTAACTGTAGATATGCTATCTAAATCTGGCTCCTAAAACTAAAATCTGTTTAATTCCACACTGATAACATTTATTATAACTCATCTTCCAAGGTTCAGAACAAAGGCAAGATGAGATCAATAACTGCTTCACCCACCTTGAGAAGTTTACACCATTGTTTCTTCCTCTACTCACTTTTTCCTCAGATGTTCACCTTCTCTTTGTCAAATGTAGATTTCCTGTGGATTAACTAAATTTTCACAAGAATGTAGCCATTTGGCTCATTATGGAAACTGAATAGATGACTATAAAGGGGAATTTTTGGGGTGGCAAACCTTTATGCTATTGTGGTTGTGCAAACACTAAAAGAGAAACTTGTCAAAACCTACGTAATTTATAAAACATGGAGAAAACTTAATGTATGCAAACAAAAGATATTTAGGATCTTAGGAGATCTCATGATAAAATGTGAAATGCTATAAAGCAATTGATATTACAAATGCATGAAAAAAACTTCATGTATGTGAGTGTGGTATGAAATTTGCTAAGTAACTTTAAAAATGCTTGGAGTATCCAAGACTAAATGTGAAAGAAACTGCCTAAGTACTGTCTTCTAGATGATAATTTTTCTGGCCCATTATGACATGAGCTAAGGCTATACCACTGTTGAAATTACACCAGCGAGGTAAAAGAGGCTAGAACTGTGTACGTAGTAATGTATTCAAACTGAAGCTATCAGTATGGCCTCATTCCTACTTTAATATGATGGTTCTATCTAGATATCCATCTAGCTAGTATACACACATGAATCCCTTCTCTGAGAGCTGAGATACTCTAGAATCAATAGTACCTCAGAAACAACAAACCATAATACAACAAACAACAATTATATCTTGGTTTATATTATCTTTCTCTTGTAAAAGGAAACATAATTCTTTGGAGAAATGGTTAATTCTAATACTGGTCAAAAAATCTGGAAGGTGACTCCGAAGAATCTTATAGTGTCAGAAAGTAATAACGTACTCAACCACCACCATCACCACCACCAACAGCAAAACCCAAAATGGTGGAACTAGTGATGGGAGAAACTAAAAGGAATTCAGGAACCAATTGAAAGAGCTCCAGATGACAAAACTGTAATATTTTAAACCACAAAGTCACTTTAGTACAATCGGACGTTAACTCAAACATTAAAAAAAAAAAAAAATTGGCTCCGTACTGATACATTTAGATCATTGAACAAATAAATGCCGGGTAAAAACTTACCTCCCTTGCAGAACATTCCAAATAATTTAAGTAGGTATTCCACCATTAAAGAGGTGAATCTCTCTCTAGGTGTGGACTTAAATGGACAAATCCTTTATATAGGTATGGACTGCACACAGAAAATTTCTTTAAGATAGTATAAAAGTACCTATTATTTTAGGTAGTATAAAAATGGAAATGAGGAGTGGCCCTGTCAGGGAGAAACCTGACAAACACCCCAGCTAGGTGATCAAGATCAAATAAAGTATAAGTCATATTAGTAGTATCATGTGCTGAAAAAGGCTTTTTACTATTAAATCACCTTTCTTGCAAAAACTCATACCTCCAGTCTAAGTGTAAGAAAAATATCAGACAAATTCTAGTTGAGGGACTCTTTACAAAATACCTGACCAACATTTCTTAGAATTAGGAAGGTCACTTGCAAAACAAGAAATGTCTAGGAAACTCTTATAACCTGGAGAAGCCTAAAGAGATATAGCAAATAAATTGAATGTGATATGTTACATGGACTACTGGGACAGAAAAAGAACATCAGGTAAAAACAGTGGAATTATGCTTAAAATATCAATTTAATTCATAATAACATGTTAATATCTGTACATTAATTTTAACAAATGTAACATAGTAACCTAAGATTTTAATAAGAGAAATTGCATGTGGAGTATATAAGAATGTTTTGAACTATCTTTGCAGTTCATCTGTAAATTTAACTCTGTTCCAAATTAAAATTTTCTAAAAATTTAAGGTTAAAGTACAGATTTTTTCAGATGTAAGCCAAGATAATTTCTTGCCAGTAAACCTGCAGCATGTGAGATTAAGCAAATTTGTGAAGGTTTATTATAGGTGTATTTTTGTAATATTTGAAATCAAGAGCAAAAAGTTCATTTTATTTCAAAGGGAATGCTTCCAGTTTTTGCCCATTCAGTATGATATAGGCTGTTGGGTTTGTCACAAATAGCTTTTATTATTTTGAGATATGTTCCCTCAATACTTAGTTTATTGTGGGTTTTTAGCATAAACGGCTGTTGAATTTTGTTAAAGGCTTTCGCTGCATCAATTGAGATAATCATGTGGTTTTTGTCTTTGGTTCTGTTTATGTGGTGAATTACGTTTATAGACTTGCATATGTTGAACCAGCCTTGCATCACCGGGAGGAAGCCTACTTGATCACGGTGGATAAGCTTTTTGATGTGCTGTTGTAATCAGTTTGCCAGTATTTTATTGAAGATTTTTACATCTATGTTCATCATGGATATTGGCCTGAAGTTTTCTTTTCTTGCTGAGTCTCTGCCAGGTTTTGGTATCAATATGATGTTGGTCTCATAAAATGATTTGGGAAGGATTCCCTCTTTTTGGATTGTTTGGAATAGTTTCAGAAGGAATGGTACCAGCTCCTCTTTGTATGCCTGGTAGAATTTGGCTGTGAACCCATCTGGTCCTCTGCTTTTTTTGGGTGGTAGGCTTTTAATTGCTGCCTCAACTTTGGTCCTTGTTATTGGTCTATTCAAGGTTGCCCTCTCTCACTACTCCTATTCAATATAGTATTGGAAGTTCTAGCCAGAGCAATCAGGCAAGAAAAGAAATAAAGGGTATTCAAATAGGAAAGGGGGAAGTCAAATTGTCTCTATTTGCAGATGACATGATTGTATATTTACAACACTCCATCGTCTCAGTCCAAAATCTCCTGAAACTGATAAGCAACTTCAGCAGTCTCAGGATACAAAATCAATGAGCAAAAATCACAGGCATTCCTATACACCAATAACAGACTTGAAGAGAGCCAAATCAAAAACGAACTGCCATTCACAATTGCTACAAAGACAATAAAATACCTAGGAATACAACTAACAAGGAATGTAAAGGACCTCTTCAAGGAGAACTACAAACCACTACTCAACAAAATAAAAGAGGACACAAATAGATGGAGAAACATTCCATGTTCATGGTTAGGAAGAATCAATATCATGAAAATGGCCATACTGCCCAAAATAATTTACAGATTCAAGGCTATCCTCATCAAGCTACCAATGACCTTCTTCACAGAACTGGAAAAAAACACCTTAAAATTCGTATGGAACTGTAAGAGAGCCTGCATAGCCAAGTCAATTCTAAGCAAAAAGAACAAAGCAGGAGGCATCACACTACCAGACTTCAAACTATACTACAGGGCTACAGTAATCAAAACAGCATGGTACTGGTACCAAAACAGAGATATAGACCAATGGAACAGAACAGAGGCCTCGGAGGCAACACTACACATCTACAACCATCTGATCTTTGACAAACCTGACAAAAACAAGCAATGGGGAAAGGAGTCCCTGTTTAATAAATGGAGTTGGGAAAAATGGCTAGCCATGTGCAGAAAGCAGAAACTAGACCCCTTCCTGACACCTTACACTAAAATTAAATCCAGATGGATTAAAGACTTAAACATAAGACCTAACACCATAAAAACCCTAGAAGAAAACCTAGGAAAAACCATTCAAGACATAGGCATAGGCAACGACTTCATGACCAAAACACCAAATGCATTGGCAACAAAAGCCAAAATAGACAAATGGGATCTAATCAAACTCCACAGCTTCTGCACAGCAAAAGAAACAGTCATTAGAGTGAATTGGCAACCAATAGAATCGGAAAAAATTTTTGCAATCTACCCATCTGACAAAGGGCTAATATCAAGAATCTACAAAGAACTAAAACAGATTTACAAGAGAAAAACAAATAAGCCCATTCAAAAGTGGGCGAAGGATATGAACAGACACTTTACAAAAGAAGACATACACAAGGCCAACAAACATATGAAAAAATGCTCATTATCACTGGTCATTTGAGAAATGCAAATCAAAACTACATTGAGATACCATCTCATGCCAGTTAGAATGGCCATCATTAAAAAATCGGGAGACAACAGACACTGGAGAGGATGTGGAGAAATAGGAACACTTTTACACTGTTTGTGGGAGTGTAAACTAGTTCAACCATTGTGGAAGACAGTGTGGCGATTCCTCAAGGACCTAGAAATAGAAATTCCATTTGACCCAGCAATCCCATTACTGGGTATATATCCAAAGGATTATAAATTGTTCTACTATAAGGACACATGCACACGAATGTTCACTGCAGCACCATTTACAATAGCAAAGACCTAGAACTGACCCAAATGCCCATCAATTATAAACTGGACACAGAAAATGTGGCACATATACACCATGGAATACTATGCAGCCATAAGAAACGATGAGTTCATGTCCTTTGTAGGGACATGGATGAATCTGGAAACCATCATTCTCAGCAAACTGATGCAAGAACAGAAAATCAAACACCGCATGTTCTCACTCATAGGTGGGTGTTGAAAAATGAGAACACATGGACACAGGGAGGGGAGCATCACACACTGGGGTCTGTCAGGGGTAAATAGGGGAGTGACAGCGGGGGTTGGGGAGTTGGGGAAAGATAGCATGGGGAGAAATGCCAGATATGGGTGATGGGGAGGAAGGCAGCAAATCACACTACCATATGTTCACCTATGCAACAATCTTGCATGTTCTTCACGTGTACCCCAAAACCTACAATGCAATAAAAAAAATAATGCTTTCATCTCCAAAAAAACAGATCATTTTATATTTAAAAAATTTTAAAGTGTATTAACACAGCCTAATAGTTACAGTTTTTTAATATTTTAAATTCTATACATTGAACTAAAATGTACTTATGCACCAGCATTACAATACAATATTATTTTATATTTGGTCTATATATTTACCTTTAATAAGAGAGGTTTATATTCAAATACACTTCTGTGTTGCTTTTCAGTGTTTTTTCCTTCCAGAATCTCATTTTAGAATTTTTAGTAAAGTAAGCCTCCTGGTGAACTCCCTCAACTTTTGTTTAAATGCTAAGTCTTTATCTCTTCACACTTTAAAGGAGTAATTTTGCCAAATTTGGTATTATTGGTGGCTTGGTTTTTTTGTTGTTGTTGTTGTTTGGTTGCTTTTGTTGTGACACTTTAAATATACATCCCACTTTCTTCTGGCCTCCAAGATACCTGCTGAAAAATCTGCTGATAGTCTTAGCATCTTTCCCTTAAATGTGATGCATCCCTCTAATCTTGCTTCTTTTAAAATTCTCTCTTTGTCTTTTGCTTTTGACAATTTTATTGCACAGTATGTTTGTGTTTTAAGATACACATAAGCTTACAGCAAGGGATGGATAAAAATATTTCATTCAAACAGTAACCAAAAGAGAACAGGGTAAACATATTTACATAAAGCAGAGTAGACTTTAGATTAAAAAAACTCACAAAATACAAAAAAGGATACTATAATAATAAAATATCACCAGGAAAATATAACAATTACAAGTATGTAGATAGCAATCACTAGCGAATCTAAATATATAAAGCAAATGTTGACAAGACTCCAGTGAGAAATGACAACTAAAATAATAGATTTTCATTGCCCACTTTCAATAATAGATAACATATTCAAATAGAAGATCAATAAGGGAATAGAGGAGTTGAACAACACTATAAAGTAAATGGACTTAACAGAATAAACAAAGTATTTCACCCCAGTACTGCAGAATACTTATTTTTTCTCAAGCACATATAGGACATTCTCAAGGATGGACCACATGTTAGGTCACCAAACAAACAAACAAACAAAAAAAAAATCTTAACAAATTTACGAAGATAAAAATTCTACATAGTATTATTTTAAACTAAAATTAACAGGTGACCAAGTGTGGTGGAATGTACCTATAGTTTGAACTACTTGAGAGAGTGAAATATGAGAGCTCAGGAGTTTGAGGCTTCAGTTTGCTATAACTACACCTGTAAATAAGCACTGAACTTCAGTCTGGGCAAAAAAGTGAGGCCCCCATCTCTAAAAATTATATGAAAATAAAAAGAAACTAAAAAATCAATTGTAAAAGGATAACTGGACAATTCAAATGTATATGAAAATTAAACAATTTGCTCTTGAACAATGAAATAGTCCAAGAAGAAATGGAAGGAAAAATTAGAAAATTTATGTGTCAAACTGAAGAGAAAGCACAGTATAGAAAAACTTATGGAAATCAGAAAAAAACACTACTAAGAGAGAAATTTGTAGCAATAAATGTCTACATTAAATAAAATAAAACCCCTTAAATAATCAACCTAACACCATAGCACTAATAACTAGCAATAGAGAAACAAACTTAACCCTAAGTTAGCAGAGGAGAAAAATAATTAAAAAAAAATAAAAGAACAGACATACAGAAACATAATAAAGAAAAGCTATATAAAAATTATCGAAACTATGAATTTTTTAAAAGATCAACAAAAGGACAAGCTTTTAGTAAAACTAAGAAAAATTGAGAAAACACTTAAATAAATTAAAACAGAAATTAAAGGGGAGATATTGCAACAGAAAATAGAAACATTTTTTTAAAAAAAGGATTATGAGGCCGGCAGTAGTTGCTCACACCTGTAATTCCAGCACTTTGGGAGGCCAAGGCAGGCAGATCATGAAGTCAGGAGTTAGAGACTAGCCTGACCAACATAGTGAAACTCCCTCTTTAACTAAAAATACAAAAATTAGGAAGGTGTGGTGGCACTCACCTGTTATCCCAGCTACTCAGGAGGCCTCTCAGGAAGCTGAGGCAGGAGAATCACTTGAACCCAGGAGGTGGAGTCTGCAGTGAGCCCAGATTGCAACACTACACTCCAGCCAGGGCAACAGAGTGAGATCCGTCAAAAAGAAAAAAAAAAGGGATTATGAAAGTACTGTAAGAAATTATACACCAACAAACTAAATAACCTAGAATAAGTAAATTTGTTTCTAGAAACTTGCAAGACTGAATCATAAAGAAATAGAATATCTGAACAGACCTCTAATAAGTAAAAACGTTTAATTAGTAATCAAAAATATTTCAACAATGAAAACTGCATGACCAGATGGCTTCATTGGTGAATTCTACCAAACGTTTACAGGAGAATTAACATTAATGTTCTTTAAACTCTTCCTAAAACTGAATCAGAAGGAACTTTTAAAATATTTATTTAGTGAGTTCAGCATTATCCTGATACAAAAGCCAGATAAGAAAAAAATGAAAAAAACATTATTTAAAAAAATCCATAAATATCTCTGATGAATATTGATGTTAAAATCCTCAATGAAATACTAGCAAACCAAGTTTAATAGTACATTTAAAAAGAAAATGCATCAGAACCACTATTTCTAGTATGCTCAATGGAGAATAACTAAAAGTTTTGTTATTTTTCATAAATAACATGGAAAGGGTGCCCAGTCTCACCACTTCCATTCAACATAGTACTTGAAGTCCTAGCCAGGGCACTTGGGCAAAAAAAAAAAAATGTCATTCAAATTAAAAATAAAGAAGTTAAATTATACCTGCTTGTGGGAGGCATTGTGCTATATGTAGAAAACCCTATGGATTTTACATACACACACACACACACACACACACACACACACACACACACACAGGTAAAATTAATAAATAAGTTTAATAAACTTGCAGGATACAAAGTCAACGTATAAAAATGAGTTGTGTTTACATGTGCTAACAATGAGCTTTAGAATTTAAAAAATTCCATTTATAATAGGATATAAATAATAAAATACTTAGAAATGAATTTAAGAAAGGAGGTTAAAGTCTTATGAATTGAAAAATACAAAACATTGCTGACAGAAATTAAGGAAGAGACAAATAAATAAAAATATATCCCATGTTCATGGACTAAAAGACTTTATATTGTTAAAATACTACCCAAAGCAATCTACAGATTCAATGTTATCTCTATCAAAACTCAATTGTAATTTTTTATAAAAATAGAAACAAACTTCTAAATTTTATGTAAAGCATAATTTACCACAAACAGCAAGGTAATCTGTAGAAAGAACAAAGAGAAAGACATCACACATCCTGATTTCAAATCATATTTCAAAGCCACAGTAATCAAAACAATATGATAAAAGCATAAAGAAAGTATATAGACCAATAGAAGAAAATAGAGGGCAGGAATAAAATAATGCACATAGAATCAATTGATCTTTAACAACTGTGCCAAGAATATGCGATAGAGAAAAGATAATATGTTCATATTTTCAACAGTTGGTGTTGCAATAACTGGATTTCTACATGCAAAGGAATGAGATTGGAACCTTTTTTTTTTTTAACACCATACACAAAAATCAACTCAATATAAATGAAAGACTTAAATGTAAAACCTGAAACTATAAAACTATTGGAAAAAAAAGTTAGGCGAAATCTACTTGATATTGACCTTGGCTTTGATTTAGAAAATATACCAAAAGCACAGAAAACAAAAGCAGAAATAGACTCCAGGATTTGATCAAACTAAAAAGCTCTGCAAACAAAGGAAATGATTAAAATACTGAGAAGACAATATATGGAATGTGAGAAAATATTTTCAAACTTGACATGATAAATGGTTAGTATCCAAAATAAGTAATACATAAGAAACTCCCATAACTCATACAGAAAAAAAGTAAATAGCTTGATTAAAAAATGGGCAAAGGACATAGACATTTCTCCAAAGAAAACATATAAATGGCTCACAGGTATATAAAAAGTTACTCATCATTATTAATAATTGGGGAAATGCAAATAAAACCACTATATGATAAAATCTGATACCTGTTATAAGATATACCATTATAAAACAGATGGACAATAAGTGTCAGTGAAGATTGGAGGCATTGGGACTTCTGTGCGCAGTATGAACATTCCTCAAATAATTGAAAATGAAACTACCATGTAATCCAACAATCCTACTTCTGGGTGTTTATGTAAAATAAATGAATTAGGGATCTCAAAGATATATTTGGACTCCCTCCTTCATTGCATAATTATTCATAATAGCCAAGTTATGGAAATCAACCTAATGTCCATTGATAGATGAATGAATAGATAAAACATAGTGTACGCCTACAATAAAAATGCTATTCAGTTTTTGAAAAGAAAACAAATTCTGTCATATGGTAGAAGTTAGATAAACCTCAGTGACATTTTGCTAAGTGAAATGCTAAGCAGAAGTAAAATGCGAAATGCCACCAGAGGGCAAGAAGAGGGTATGAGAAAGTACTGGGGATGTGCTGTTCTATGGATATCAAGTTTCAGACATGCAAGATGAAAATTTCTAGAGATCTGCTATACAACATTATACATATAGTTAACAATGCCATACTATTCATTTCTAATTTCACTAGAGGGTAGATCTTATGTGGTTTTTAACACAATTTTTAAAATGTCAAAGATTAGTGAAAAAAGGTATAACCTCCCTTTATTTGTATTAAGCACAAGGCAGCTGGTAAGCCCATATTAATCACAGACAAACTAAAATTACAAAAATAGTTACAGACACGAAAAGGGTAATTGTATGACAAAAGGAACAACCCATCAAGAATACTTAATAATACTAAATGCAAATATATTTAATAAACATTACTTTAAAACACATCAATATTCCCACCTAAAAGAAACCATTTTCTACCTCTATATTTTTAGTTATACCTGACAGTAAAAATCATATAAATGACCCTATAAAGTTATTCTATAATTAAACATTGTTCCAATATTAAACAATAATTAAATATAATTTATCACATTACTATATCCTATTTTAAGCATATAAATTTATGAATTTTGAAAAATGCATATGATCTACAGTATCATCATAGTAAATTTAACTTATATTAAGCATACCACTCAGTGATAACTGTCCTGAAAATGTTTTCATATTCAATCAATATTTTGCAACTACATGTGTATGTTTATAACTATTATACTAAAAATTGATATTTCTTTATGAATTTATTATACATTCAAGGTTATAGGCATATGCAATAGAAAATGTAAGTACTCGTTTAGTTTACTTCCTGTTCTGTTCTACAGTTATCATTTGAAAAATATTGAAATGTCTCAAACAGACATATTACACCTTTTTAAGATAAGTGGTATTGAATTACATACATTCAGATTAAATATTTGATTACCTAATCTACTTCATATATATACATATCGATTAATGCATAAAGGGATAGGTAGATAGATCTATTTGCTCTAGTTCAGTAAATATATGTAGTTAATTGAAGAGCTACAATGATTTTCTTATTGTCTTTTTTATGCTCCTATAGCCTGGAAACTTATTTTCTTCTAATTGTTTGGTATAAAAAAAAACTAAATTTGTTTTAGTTTTTATTTCTGTATTCTAAGGGAGTGCACTGCACTCAAGTATATAATAATATTTAAATTTTTTTGTCCCTTTACTTTGTAAATTACTCTATGTTTTAAGAGTCTTTTTCTAGGAGTATTTTATTATTCTTTATATCCTCCAAACTTAGAACTGTCATCAAAATAAACTTGTGTTAAAGGAATTCTAGCCACTTTTTCTTTATATAAATAAGTTTGGCCTCATATTAGAGAATTTCTAAAATTACAATAAATTTACTACTCTTTGATTTAAAAAAATCTGAATAAGCTGATTTATATCTCAATTCCACAAATACATTTCTAGAGCACATCTAAAGTATTAAAGCATAAAATGGTAACAAAAATGGGTAATTGTCATGTGACACCAAAGTGAAAATTTATAGAAAATAATTGTGGAAATGAGAAACTTATAGGATGGAGAAAGATAAAAAATGACTCTTAGAACTAACACTAACAAATTTTGATATTGGAGGAAGCTTTTTTATGTTTTTGAAGAAAAGTGATTTTACCAAAATTGAATATGAAAAATGCGGACATTGGAGAAATAATTAACTTTTTGCCACTAGTTTTACATATCGCACATTCACTTGCATAAAATTATTATTTGTTTCTAAGAAAGATTCATTTCACACAGAAATTCACAAGATTTAACCCTGTGTACTGAAGCTTCAGTGAGGAATAAACTCTATTAAATAGATTGAGCAGGCTCATTATTATTCTGTGTAGTAGTAATTGGGTGGAAAAGATGACCCATTTGTAGGGAGAGAAGCAAGAAGTAAACCTGTAAACAGCCTAAATACAGTTGAGCTTGAAATGTACAGGAAAAATAATAAATCTTTTTAATGTTATTTCTTTTCTTCAGCTGCAGAAATTTAGGGTGAGTTTACTGTACATGCTCCAGTTATATCAATAAAAGCTATGAGAAAAGAAGATAAATTTGATATATGCAGATTTGTGGAAATTACAGATTTTCCTCCACCTTGCACTTCTACAGTTCATTAAGTTTGAATACTGAATAAATCCCAGATTTAAATATAAACATCACTTCTGCATAGTCTTTCTAACTTATATCATGCATCACATTTAAAATGGTTTCAATTTAACTGTAATTGGTTTACTTAAACATAGCTGAGCATATAAGGCTGTAAGTTCTTTCTCAATTAGCTGATGAAACTTCTGTTCTCATTTCCCTGTATCATACAGTTGGATTACAATTAGACAACTTCTTAAACTTACATGTACAGTACATAATTAAAACACGAACAAGATAAATTCTGCTCTAATCATACCAATTAACTAGATGCTTAGGGTTTTTTTGTAATTAAAGATTAAAAATATCTATAAGTAATGATGTTCATTTTAGTGGAAAATGTAGTCTATAAAATATATGAAAAAATGAACAAAATTTTCCTTGGACTCCATATGAAAGTAAATTTTACATGAGTATTTCTTATGCAAAAGGATATTGAATAAGTTCTCAGAAATACAATTTGTAGATTTTAGAAAACAGATAATTTGAGCTTTCTTTCAAATTTTTCGTTTTCCTAAAGTACTGATTTGCCCACCTTTTAAACTAAATCTCAGCTAAGAAGTTTTAAAAATTAGAGTAGTTGCTGCCTTTGCAATATTTAATTTTACCTATGGCAGCTCTGGTTAAAAAAGTATTAATAAGAACTTTGCTGTTTTAAAAATGCATATATCATATTGTAAAAATAAGCAATTATATAAAATGGCTGGTAAAACTGCAAACAGAAGTAATGCATTTCAAAAATAAGCAATTATATAAAATGGCTGGCAAAACTGCAAACAGAAGTAATGCATTTCAAAATATAACAATAACAAATACGTCAAATTAGTCATTTTATATGAAAATAAAAGATAAACATTGAAATTTTTGTTCCTAGTTGCCAACTCTAAATTTAAAGAAATACTATATGCCATATATCTTCATTGCTTTTTTTACTTTTTGAAACTTTGTTAATTCACTGATGTTTTAAAAGTCTGTTAATTATATTTGCAAAATAATGCAAAATTAAACATCAAAATTTTGCCATTTAAGAAAATAAACAGAGATTATTTGTACTCTTATAAATATTAGAAAAATAAAAATCTCTCAGGATGGTTGTGCTTAGTTTTAATTTCTGAATTTGCTTCTTCCATATGCTAAATTTAATTTCAATTATCTTGACATAAATTGTACCGCACATGACCTACTTCATCTAGTTCAATACTCTGAGTTACTGCATTACATTTTTTCCCATCATCAGAAACTATGCATTAGTGAATCAAAGCATTTGTTGATGAAGTTCTAATTTACTTTTCTCTTTGGTAATTTTACCCTTGGTTGCAAAAGTAAGAGGAATTTTAAAATGTTATTTAGAATAATAAATTACAGCAATTATGAATTCATTTTATCAAAATTACAATTCTGGAAATGAGTGTGCTGATATCCCATTTTTATCATTTCCATCACTGGTGTCTCAAATTTTTTGCTAAATGAATAATTTCCCTACTTACATTAATATCCCTAATTCTGCTCTCTGGAATATCAGGTTATTAAATTTCACCAATTCTCATATGCCTTGTATGCAAATTGAAACTGAAATGTGGAAAACATGTTTGCCAGCCTTTGACAAATATCCAGCATTGTATCAACGTTGTATTGAAATAGTTTGCAATTGGCTGGTAAAGTTTGTATCCCAGGTGAAGCACTGTCATAACCTCTTTGATATTCTTCCCTTGAGTGGCAGAAGACCAGAAATTAGATGTGATTGATAGTGGAGAGTCTATCAAAAGTAATGCCCATTTTGCTTTCTATTCATAGTTACTTCTGTTATTGAAACATTGGGTGAAACATTTTACTCATAAGTGAGACACATCTATACTGGTAATCCATCAGATTGCTTAATTATAAATCTTAGGGTAAAATATTGCTGAATAAAATACAGTCATGCTTTCATATAAAATGTGATTGGCTAACTGCACCTCTAAATTGTAATCTAATAATGTTTATTCTATTAAGAAACAGTATAAGGTTCAAAAAGCAGAATGCAATACAATTTTCACCTTGGGTTTTCTTTTGTTGAAAGTACATGATAAGAGTTTTATACATACACTCATAATGGAAATAACCTGGTTTTATAGTGAGCTGGTTAAAAAATTACTGTACATCCTTATAATTAAATATAGTAAACTTATTTTAAAGTATGTGAGTTAAATATAACTATTTTGATATGGAAAATAACATTATATGACACCATTAATATAAGGAGAAGATCATTTTTAAAGGATGAATACAAGGAACTTACACTGAACCTTTGAGGATAGAGACTTGGAATTGGTAAGTAAATAACTTTTTTCTCTATAGTTTATGCATGGTTATTCTACTTTGAATTTTAAAGATGTGCATGTATAACTTTTGTTTACTAAGAAACTCAGTAAATTTTATCTGAACATTGTGTTCATAGTAAGGCTTATTTTTATCTTTAAAATTGTCTAAATTTAAAACTTAGTATATGCCATAATTTAAATAGTACATAATTTCCACAACATTATCTCATTTCGATTTCTATTTGTCAGAAAAAAACTAACATTTTATACTGTAACACTGTCACCAGCCAAATGACCAACAGAGATGAAATATTTACATTTAAATTGATATACTGTTTTTAAATATGCTAATTTAACTTCAGTTTACTGAAGTTGACTTTTGTTATAAGAAAGTCTGCTTCTAGAGAAAATATTATAATGATGAGACATTTATTGTAAAAGCTCATATATGTGTATATATATATAAATATATATACACACACACATACATTTTACCTTATTTTATTTCTATATGTATATAGAGTATATTTTTTACTTTAAAATATGTATATATATATTTCTATATCCATATATAGAAATAAAATATATATATATTATTTCTATAGGTATATAAATAAATAAATTAGGTAAATCTTAGCAGAACTGTAAATGTTTTTCCCTCTTTACAGTTTTCTCTATATACATAAAATGAAATGAGGCTTTTTTATATGAAAATAAAAACATTATAGACACTAGTATATAAAAAGGAATTTTTGAAATATTTAAAATGATATATTGATTTTATTAAGAACATTTTTAAAAATAGAATATTTAAAGCAAAACAAAATTTAAAATGGAATTATTTAAATTTAATAATTTTTAATTGCCACATAATTTTTGCACATATTTCTGGGTTGCAGTGTGAACAGAATACTACTCAACCATAAAAAAATGATGAAAATCTCTCATTGGCAGGAATAAGACTGCAGGATATTATATTAAGTGAAAGAAGTCTGGCAGAGAAAGATAAATACTGCATATTATCATGCATATATGGAAGCTAAAAAGATGCCATAGTAATAGAGAAAATAGTGTGTACTAGAGGCTGAGAAGGGAAAAAGGGAGGAAGCGATAAAGAGAGAATGGTTAACAGATACAAAATTATAGGTAGATGAAAGAGTGACTGTAGTTAAGAATTTATTGTAGATTTTCAAATAGCTGAGAAAGAAGATTTTGAATGTTCCCAGCACAAAAAATTATAAATGATTGAGGTGATACATTTTCTAGTTACCCTGATTTGATCATTACACATTGTACATATGTATCAACTTATCACATAAAATAAGAATTTTTAATGATGGAATTTTGGTTACCTTGACACATCCTATGTTCAAAATCCCTCATGTCAGAAAAAGTAGACCTGAGCTCCTGTGAGAGTTTCTAGTGAAATATCCTTGGTGGAATGGTTTAATTTTAATATAAAGTATTTTTTATTACTTCTATAAATCAACAAACTTTGTTTGAAGGACATTTTATTATCTATCCAGATCAAAGTAAATTGTTAAGCTATTTCTAAACATAAATTTTTTTCTCTTTCTTCTTTATTTCTTTCTCTCCTCTGTTTCTTTCTGACAGACTCTTGCTCTGTTGCCGTCGTGGGATCTTGACTCACTGCCTCCCCCTAGCTGAGACTACAGGTGTCCACCATCACGCCCAGCTAATTTTTCTGTATTTTTAGTAGAGACAGGGTTTCACCATGTGGCCAGGCTCATCTCAAACTCTTGACATTAGGTAATCCGCCTGTCTTGGCCCCCCAGAGTGCTGGGATTACAGGCATGAGCCACCGTGCACAGCTGCAAACATAACTGAATCGCTGAGCATTGTTGCATTGTTTTAGGATGGTCCTGGTTATTACATTGCTGTTTTGGCTTATTTTATGACTGACTAGCCACAGAATAACAGAATGAACTCTATTCTGTAAAAGATTAACTTTCTCTCAGCATGTGTCCCATAAATGGTTTCTTTATAGAATAATGAATACTGAGAAACCTCTAAATGTCATTTGCTTTTGAATATATTCTGACAGTGCCACAATATATACTCATGCTAAGTTATAATAATAAACATCGTTAGGAATTTCCTTCTAGTGTTTAAGAATTTTTAAATAAACATTCTACGTTTGATAATGATGGAAGATAATATGCAGTGTTTTCTTATTAATATATGAATTTAAATAAAATAATATTAGTAATTATAGACTATAAAAAAGTAGAGACATAGAAATATTTTACATATTTTAAGTAACTTCATTTCTAAGCAAAGTAACTTAATCACAGTAAGTATGCAGCTGGTGCTGTTGAATGAAATTTAGAAATAAATAATTCAATTAAATTTTTATGCATATAAAATCCTTGAGAAGAATCAATAAAGAACATGTATACAACTGATTATAAAATCAATGAAAACAAAATTGAGCCCAGGAAACTATGGTATGCAATCTGCTAGTTAAAATGTTTCTCTTAGCTCTTAGACTTGATAGCAGGCAAATAGCAACTAGAGACAAGGAAGATCATCTCCAATTTCATACAATCCAAGAGAGAATACATTTGTATTGAATATTGGCATCTAATGCAGTAGGAGAGATTAGAAATAAGAGTGTGTGGCAACATTGCTCATTATTTTTACACAATGCACCAAAATGTTATTTGTTTTTTAAAAGTTCTGACATTTGATAGATAAAATATGTATACACTGATTTTCCCTGACATTATTTTTATCTTCTACTTCAGGATAAATTGAGGGAATAAAAAGAAAATACAATCTCCTGTAATTCAATAAGTGTATCAGTAATAACAATAATATTTAAAATTAAGTATTTCAATCTCTGTATAAATCTAGAAGTCAATCTTAGATTCAATCCAGGATCTCTTCTAAGTGCTAAGCATTGATTAAATACACTTAACTTTAGCAAGCTCAAGGTGATTCTAGGAATTGTCATCTTTTTTATTACTCCCCTCTTAGACTTTAGTTTTATTATGTTAAAAAAAATTAAATACGAAGAAACTAAGCCTTAAGGAGTTAGAATGTTTTCAAAGAGAGCCATAAGTTACAATAATAATTTGTATAAAGTCAGTGTTTACCAGATTTCTGTAAAGCACAACTGTTTGGTTTTTGACTTGGGTGATTGTATTTTGGTGTTATTCATGAAGTCAAAGCAATGGGGAAGAAGCAGGTAATGGGGCTACAGATGATAAACAGTATTTTATGTATTTGCATGTGACATCCAATAACAGGTGACCACTATGGAGGAAGATGGACGATTGGAGGCTCAGAGCGAGATAATGAATAGCCTAAGGAATTATAAAGAAATATGTGATAAGTGAAGATATACAACTGCATTCTATTGGCAGAAAGATAAATCTAAGAAATAACTGAGATAACTGAGTAATAGTGATATTTTAAAATAACTGAGATAACTGAGTGACAGTGATATTTAAGGGGTAGGGAGAGGGAGCAATTCCAAACAGAGATAAAACATGTAAGAAATATAAAATAAGAAAACAGTTTAACTAAATCTAAGGAATATTTTTTTCTCAAGATGAGCTTGGTAAACAGTAGCAAATGCTGATCAGAGGTCAAAATAAGAAACGTTAAATATTATGTGTACTTTTTCTTTTTTCTAGCTTTTCCTTTATCACTATTATTTTTAATTGACATATAATAATTGCAAATAACTGTGTAGTGTAATGTTTTGACATATGCACACAATGTGTAATGATCGAATCAGACTAATTAACATATCTATCATTTCCAACATTTATTGTCTCTTTCTATTGGGAACATTCAAAACCCACTCTTCTAGCATTTGAGAATATACAATAAATAGTCACCCAGTGCTAAAGAACAAAATAATTTTATTCCATCTATCTAGCTATATATTTTTGTACCTATTAACCAAAATTTGGCTAACCATCCTCCCTAACGCTTCCTGACATCTAGAAACTACTACTGTTTTGTACTTTCATGCGATCAACTATTTTAATTTCTACATATTAGTTAGAACATTTGGTATTTATCTTTCTGTGACTGGGTTGTTTCACTTAACAATGTTTTCCAAACTCATCCATGTTGCTGCAAATGACATAATTTTGTGTTTTCAAATAGATAAACAGTATTTCATCATGCATATGTATCACATTTTCTTTATTCATCTACCAGTGACACAGGCTGACTCCCTATCTTGCCTGTTCTGAAGAGTGCTGCAATGAACATGTGAGCATAGCGATGTCTTCAACTTCCTAAATGTCCTTCCTTTGTATACATACCCAGAAGTGGGAGACGGTTGTTACATATGCAGGTTTACGATGAATCCCTATACTATTTTTCATAGTGTGTACATTTCTGCTAATGGCATATGAGTTTCCCTTCCTCCACATCCTTGCAAAGATTTATTATTTTTTGTTTTTCTGATAATAGTCATTCTAACAGGTGTGAGATCATACCTCATTTTGAATATTTTCATACACTGTTGGCCATTTAATGTCTTCTTTTGGGAATTGTCTATTCATCTCATTTGTCCATTTTATAATTTGATTTTTTTCTTGCTGCTGTATTGTGTGTTTCATGTATATTTTACTTATCTAGATATCAATCCCTTGTTAGGTGAATATTTGGCACATATTTTCCACTATTTTTCAGGTTGTGTCTTCACTCTGTTGATTGTTTCCTTTGATATGCAAAAAATTTTTACTTTCATATAAACCCATGTGCCTGATTTTGCCTTTGTTGTCTGTGCTTTTGAGGTATTCTCCATAAACTCTTTCCCCAGACCAATGTTCTAAAACTTTTTTTTTTCCTACTAGTTTCATTGTTTCAGGTCTTACATTTAATACTTAATCTACTTTCAGTTGATTATTGTATGTGGTAAGAGTTAAGAAACTAATTTTATTTTTCTGTTTATAGATACCTAGTTTTCCCAGCACCGTAAACGGAAAAAACTGTTCTTTCATCTGTGAATGCTCTTGAAGTCATAGTCAAAAATCAATTGGCTGTAATTACATGAATCTGTCTCTGTGCTGTCCATCTATTCTAGTGGTTTATGGATCTGTTTTTATGTGAATACCATACTATTTGGGTTATTATAGCTTTGTAGTACATTTTGAAGTGTGACAATGTGAGTTCTCTAGCTTTGTTCATTATGCTCAGTATTTCTCTGGCTATTTCAGATCTTCTTTCATTCCACACAGATTGTAGAATTTTTTTTTTCTGTTTCTATGAAGAATATGTTATGTTGATAAAGATTTAATTGAATCTATAGATTACTTTTGGTAGTCATTTTCACCACTTTATTTCTTTTTCTGCTTGCTTGTTATCGATGTATAAAACTACTACTGATCTTTTATGTTATTATTGTGTTCTTCAACTTTACTAAAATTGTTTATCAGTTTTGAAACTTTTTAATGGAACCTTCAGTTTCCTATATGTAAAGATGTGTCACATACATATAGGGACAATTGGACTGCTTCCCTTTCCATTTGAATGCCCTTTATTTCTTTCTCCTGCTTTATTGCTCTATCTAGGACTTCTAGTACTATACTGAATAACAATGGTAAAAGTGGACATATTTGATATCAGTACTTCTTTAATGTTAGAAGAATTCACCATTGAAGCCACCAGGTCCTGGACTTTCTTTAAAGATATTTTAAATTACAGAGTCAATATCAGTGTCAAGGAATTTGGGGTGCTTCTATTCTCATTTTTTTCTCCTATGTAAAGACTTATTCAAGGTAATTCCTCTTGGTGTCAGATCTGACATGGCTGATAAGCAGCTGCAGTGGAGTTGGGTTCCAGGTTCAGTTTCCTGAGGCTGCTATGGGGCTGGCATTCTAGTCTCAGAGTCTCATGAACCTTTTTGGCATGTCGGTTTTGGGTATAAGTTCACTCTGTGTGGCAGGGTTAGATGTAGGCGGCCCACAAAGCCAATATCTTTGACACTGAAGCACTCTGAATCACCCCTAGCAGCTTCATTAAGGGGTCCAGCTTGTAGCTTTGGTTCTTCCCTTAGAGGCAGGGCACACAGCATATAAGCACACAGCCCTGGACCAACTCTGGGGAAGAAGGGGTGCTGTGCAGGTTTTAAAACAGGGAGTAGGGTATGATTGCAGTTCAGGAAACAGAGACAATAGGGTTCTGTGGCAACTCCAATCTCAGGTTTTGAGGCACCCTGTTGTAGTGACCCTAGACCCTGTTATGGTGGGATTTAGCAATACCCCAGACTCTGAGGCCAGGTGCACTGACAGCAAGCACCCTCAAATGGCAAAGCACCATTGTTGTTTGAGTCCTGAGGTATTGGGAAAAGCAGCTAAGGAAAAAGGACTTACAGAGTGCCTACATAAATTGGTTATGAGTAACATATAAATAAGGAACAACAAACTGTGGAAGGCCACAGGAAGCCTCTGAAGAGGAAGCCCTCTCCATGCCTTATGTTCCAGTGCAGGGTTACGTAGGCTCTGTTACCATAAATATTGTGCTCAAGGATGTAAAACCCCTTCTTGCACTATGAGGTAGCCAGTCTTGTAGGCTCCCTGTAAGGTCTGCATTCCACCAACTGCACATAGATAATAAGCTAAAGATAACCACATGTTCTTGTTTTGTGAAACTCCAGAAACTTCCACTGTTTTCAGTCTTTAGAATGACACACCAGTTCCAGCTCACTGATTCACAACACCCTCTCCCTACCATCACTCCACCCCTACCCTATAGATCAAAGTGATTGTAACCAATAAATAGTGTGGATGATCAGAGCTTGGGGCCTTCACTGTCTGCTCCAGTAATGAGTGATGGCCCCCTGGTCCCACTTTCTCTTAATCTTTGTTTTTGTTTTTTTTTCTCATTCCTTTGTCACCACTGAACATGGGGTACCCATGGGTGATGTAGGGCTGGTTCCCTATACTGAGGGAGCAGGGAACAGCACAAAGATTATTCTTACCATGCCTCCACCCTTTCACTCCTCCTCCAGTATCCCAGTGCAGCACAGTGGTCTGTGCAGGAAAGGTACCCACAGAGGGAGAATACAGTGTTGGATCCTTCTTTGTGAGGAGCACAGCTAGGTGGATTCTAGACAGCTTTTGTACCTGGATTTAGTGCCTGTTAGGAACACAGGGGAATCCCATGTTCAGATCTATAGTTGTATAGGGTACTGATGGAGGATAGTGGGACCCTTTTGCTTACCATTTTACTATAGGGAGAAATTTATCCTGGTTCCCAGCTAATCACATTTGGAAGATGGAGTGTTGGATCACAGATGGGAGATGGAGTGTTGGAGGATCAGCGGTTTTTTTTCATTATGTGGCTATTCTGAGTTTCAGGACCCACAAGCGTGTTTTATAATTTCTTTGATGAACTCCAGCATTCACCATCAGTCATTTTTATTAAGATGTAGTTGTTTGTTTATTGTTTTTGTTATCTCCATGAAGGAGACTAGTGCTAGGGATTTCTAGTCAGCTGTTTTGCTAATATCACTCACTATTACATGTATCAAACAATGAACATACAGTTGATTTCACAAAAAAAGTTCTACACTTTTTAAGCATTATAAATGCAACAGCATTACAGTTTTTCTATTGTCTAATGGTGTTTAATGAAAGAGGAACTGGAAGAATTTTCACCTAATTCGAATACATATTTTGAAAGGGCTTACCTAAAAATAATAAACATATAGTTATAGAAAGAAAATTGACTTGAGGGAAATATTAAATAGCTAGGAAGTCATATTTCAGAATAGGTAACACTAAAATATGGGAGACAAAGAACTTCAATTAACAAAAGTAATTAGATTGAGTTTTCAAATGAAAATAAAAAGGCACTACTGTAGATATAAAATTGCATATTGAGTTACTTTTTCTACAGGCAACTCTATGCGACAAGCTCCAGCATGAGTAGCATTAAAATATCTCCAGGTGATTGTTAAAAAACTTTGTAGACAGGTTCTGATCCCATAACAATATACAAATATATAGCAAACTATAATATAATGGATTAGCATTGTGCTGGTCACATACTTATTGCTAAGTTACGTCTTGAAGCTATAATCTATTTTTCAAGCATATTTTGCCATGGAAACATATCAAATGGCAAAAGTATTTGAGAATATATTAATAAGTTTAAATAAAAACAAAACACTGGCAGTATTTTTACCAAAGCATCAAATAAATAGAATAACAATTTGGATTTCTAAGTTTTGCCTTATTTGCACGGCAAAGGTAAAGTAGATAGAGAGATAGCTAAAAAGATTAAATTATTTCTTTACATTGAAATATACAAACTAGAATGTATAAACAACTTTGAAGCAACATTTTAAAACATTGATTGATGAGTCCACCAAGAGAATCCAGTTATAGCATTTATAAACATTATTTGTCTACAGAGGATTTACTTCAGTGTAAATCTATTGTGGGAAATGTAAATCAACATAATGTTTTGGTAATCAGCTATATTTGACAGTAAACAATTTACAAAATGCCAAAATCTACTCTGTAAAATTGGTAATAATAGGTTTACTTAAAGATGTTATACAGAGCTATGTATAATAGATTGAGCAAAAAAAAAAACTTTCTTTTCAAGTAAAAGTGTTATAAATTACTTAAACTTTATATATTACAAAGGAGTTCTCTATTTTAAAATATTTAAACATAATAAATTTCAATATATGCAGATAAGTTGCTTAAGATTGCTCAAGGATAAAATAAAGGAAATTAAAAATAAAAGAATGGAGAAAGAATTTAAAAATATTTAATTTTAACTTTACTTTTTTCAGCTTCAAGTAGCAGGATTCTCAGACCAATTAGTTATATAGAAGCAAATAAAAGAGAAAAAGATCTTTACATTTTTGCATATGCAAGGTATCCACTATGCAAATTCTCAACTCCAGATTACTGTAACTTCAAGTTTGAATTATCTCAGTTCTCAAAAGTGAACCCTCTCATGTGTATGTTTTCAGGACATAATTACTCTAGACTTGGACAGTACAGCAAATATTTATTTATCATATCCAAAATGCAAGACATTTCATTTGTAATCATGCCCTCAATATCTTGACTTTTACTTTGTTAAGAACAGAAAAAAAAAGTTTTCAACTCTGTTTTTTCTTTAACTCTTCCATTCCTTTTCCTTCTCTTATCTACAATATCCACTAATAATCATCGTAGCCATATTGTTTTCTGGTATTCATATATCCATGTGGCTGAAACATTTGTTTTTAACCTTTCTGTGTGAATGCACAGGCTTGCAATTTGAAATATTTAATTTGCCAAATTTTTGTTCAAACATATCTCCTTAAGAGAAGGGATATAGCAGCCTAAGTCTTACAGGTAGGAGATACATAGTATAGTAAACTATGTAAGTGTGCTACTCATATGCCCTTTCATGTGTATGAGGACAAATGTCAGATGATAGCATCTGCATGATTCTTTTCCTGATGTTTCTCTGGCTGCCAAAGTCCACCATGCTTGCCTGATGGGTAGCCTAAAGAGCTCAGAATTAATGATCTTTATTTCCCAATGACTGACAGAAACTGAGGAATAAATATACCAGCTTCTGCATCACTCAGGTGAGGTAATGGTAGGCCACATTTATGCATATTACTGTGAATTATCCAGGGTGATTAAGTTCTTATTGCTCATGAGATAACTTGCTGTATTGGCTTTTTCCCTTGCTTCCTTGTCTTTCCACTCTCTTATAGTCATTTCTTGGAAAAGCCTTTATGACAAATGAAAGAATCCTCATCTGAGAATCTGTTTCCAGGAAACCTTAAAGAGAGATTTACAGACTGAATTCATTTTTCTCATGGATAAGATGAAAAACAATAGATGTCGTTTCAAAGAAAAAACATAATTCAGGGCAAAATAAGAATTTACTTAAATAAATGAAAAAAAATGCCCAGCAGAGGATCCTCTATGAAAGGAATTTGAATTACAACATCTAATAGTGAGCAAAATATTGTAAATATGAGAGAGCGGCTGATGCAGGAGGTATACTCCTTTTAATCTGCAGCTACCTGATCCCATTGGAATGTTTGGAAAATTTCATGTAACTTGCTACATTTCCATATCAAATATCTTCCTTATATCTCTTTGTTTGGATACCTTGGGGTTTCCTCCAAAGATTTACAAATTCATTTCCTCACACTCAGTGACAAACTGAATGTGCAATAGAGGTAACACCCTTGGGAATTCTCTCAATTAAAGAATGTCAGTTTTCAATGGACAAATGATTCAATCCTCTAATCACTGGGGGAATAATACAAGAGGGCTCCTTAGTGGGTTAACAGCAGGACTGGACCCCTGTGGCCCACAATTGTTAAGCAGCCTATTAATCCTTTCTCTTTTTACATCTTACCTTCCCATTTCCTTACTCATACTTCCTGGGATTATCACTCAGATAAACTACTGGAGCACACATCATTGATGTAATTTGCTCTAATTTGAAGAATGCTTTAATTTGAAGAAAGCAAAAATTAAAACAATGGAAATACTCTCCCCTGCTCATGCCCTCCTCCCCAAAACATTGCTTATAAAGACTGCCTATAAAGAGTGATACTAAAATGTCTAAATAGGGTAGAATTGGGCTAGAAAAATACTGGAAATCAATACCATGTGAGTTGGAAATTGAGTAAATAACTTTAAAAAATGTAATGGTCCATGTATTTTATTTACTTATTTTAATTTTTATGAATACATAATAGATATATGTATTTATGAGGTACATATTTTGATATAGGCATACAATGTGAAATAATCAAATCAGGGTGAATGAGGTATCCCTCACCTAAAGTATTCATTATTTACTTATTATAAATATTCCATTTCTACTTCCTCAATCATTCTAAAATATACAAATCATTGCTGACTGTAATAATCCTACTGTGATATGAAATACTAGATCTTATTCATTCTAACTATATTTTCTACTTATTAACATTAACCATCCCACTTCTCACCCAACCCACTGTTCTTTGCAGCCTCTGATATGATTATTCTATTCTCTGTCTCCATGAGATCCATTATTTTAGTTTTCAGCTCCTACAAATAAGTGAGAACATGTGAAGTTTGTCTTTCTGTGCCTGGCATATTTCAGTTAACATCATGTCCTCCAGTTCTATCCATGTTGTTGCAAATAACAAGATCTCATTCTTTCTTATGGCTGAAGATGAAGAGCACTCAACTGCATTAGCCAACATATTTTCTTTACCCATTCATCTGTTGATGGACACTTAGATTTTGCCTCCAAATCATGGTTACTGTAAATAGTGCTGCAATAAAGATGGGAGTATGGATATCTCTTCAATATACAGATTGCCTATCTTTTGGTCATGAAACTAGCAGTGGGATTACTAGATCACATGGTGGCTCTATTTTTAGTTTTTTGAGGAACCTTCACACTGTTCTCCATGGTGGCTATACTAATTTGCATTGCCACCAACAGTGTTTGAGGGTTCCCTTTTCTCCACATCCTCACCAACTTTCATTATTGCCTGTCCTTTGGATAAAAGTGATTTTAACTGAACGAGATGGTATCTCATTGTAGTTTAGATTTGCCGTTTCTTTGATGATCAGCAGTGCTGAGCACTTTTTTATATACCTGTTTGCTATTTGTATGTGTTCTTTTAAGAAATGTCTATTCACATCCTTTGCCTATTTTCAAATCAGATTATTGAGATGTTGATCACCACCTGCAGAGATCTGTCCTGCAGACCCTGACTTAGCAATGGATTAATAAATACACTCACACACCAGTACAGTGAATTGAGTGGGCTAGGGAGGTCGTCAGCTGCTCTCAGAGAACGATTGCAGCTAATGAACCCCTACTCACTGCTTCCCCTAGCATTTATTCAGTATAGATTTAATAACAGAGGTTCTAAGTCAACACGCTTATGGATAATTAACATGGTTACAAAAGTGGTTTCATGAATGATAAAAGCTTTTGGTTGAGTGGCCTAGAGTAAACATAAATAATGGATAATTCCCCTTTCACCTCCCCCTGAGAGGGCCATCTGGTGCAAAATTTACAAGAGTAAACAGAGTAGAGACAAAGGAATGTGGGGTAAACAGACTTCACTGGGGAAGCTTTTATTATCCCTAATCTTTATCCTATGACCTAATGCTCTAAGGTAAGAACTGGCTGCCTTCAGCCAAGACTTCTACTGAAACTAATGCAAACCCCTCAGACTTCCAAGGAGGAACTTTACAACTTTTCCCAATATTTCCCTTAATATTTTGCCAACTACCCTGAGTGAATCTCAACAGATTATTATATTTTTTTCCTATTGAGTTGGTAGACCTCCTTATGAATTCTGATAACAAGTGAATTAATAAAGTGTATAATTTCCAAGTAAGTAGGAGAGCAATATAAAATGAGAGAAAAATGAATTTTAGAAATGCAATAAAGAAAAGACACACAAAGAAAGAAAGGGAAAATATTTTTATATACAAAATATACAAAATAAACACAAATTAGAAATAAGTCCAAATATTTCAAGAATTATACTAAATATAAAAAGACTTAACTCATGGGTTTAAAAGTTACTTATGACACTAAATAGTTTTGCTCAAAGCTACTTATAAGAGATCCACCGAAAACATAAAAAAAAAAACCAGAATGATTAGAAGGCAAATTATATGCAAAGACATACCAGGCAAAACTGATCAATACAAATCTGGTGGTTATATTGTTCTCAGTCAAATAGGCTTTAAGGCAAAGAAACATCTCAAAATGATGTTAAAGGTGATCACTATATAATAAAAGTTTTTATGAAATGGAAAGATACAATTTCAAAATAGTATGTTATTAATATCATAGTCTTCAATAGAAAATGTATAGAACTACAGAGATAAATTAACAAATCACTATCATCATTAATGATTAAGCAAAAATTATGATGAAAACAGAAGGAATTAGCAGGAAATACCAACAACTGTTATGTAAATACTTTTGTAGAAATTATTACATATAATTAAAAGATTTTAAAGAATCTAAAAATAAATCTCATGTTCTTGGATTAAGACACAACATCATAACAATAGGAAAGCTACATAGTAAAAAGAAAAGAGACATAGAATCTATAAATTTATAAAAGGTATTGTAAAATGTATTTAACTATTTACTATGTTGTAAAAATATTCACATATTGTGTGTTAAATAGGTAGACTATATGAATCTAAATGAAAATAACAATTTGAATAAGTGTTTCTCTTTTTATCCTGGTCAAAATAAGGGTATCAATGCTTAATAACTCTAGATTTGGGTAGAAAATATACTGTAACTTCAAAAAGTTAAAGAGAAGCACTAAACACAGAAGTGGTAAATGTACCTACAGTGTACAAATCAAGAAAAGAAGACTTAAAATCTAACCTAATGAAAGGTAGAGAGGAAGCAGGAAGAAACCAATATGAGGAAGGTAAGGAAACACAAAATTTAAAAAGTAAACATGGATCAAAATTAATTTAAAATTTAAGAAAGTTTTATGGTGATTATGAATAGCACACCAAAACTAAAATCACATGGAAATACCAACTTATGTTATATAAACCATTCCTAAGTAAAGTTCAGAGAGACCTGGAAAATTGAGGAATATTAAATATTCATACATTAGAAAACAGAATAAAGTAAAATTGCAAATTTTACCCAAAGTATTTCATATGTGTTCAGTGCAATCCCAATCAAAACCATAGTACCAAGTGGTTGTATATGTGTGCATGTGTGTGTGTTTTTACATTTGTGAAGGCTTGGAAAGAGATTGAAAACTTATTCTAAAATTTATTTACAATTCAAAGGGTAAAAATTGCTATGGAAATTTGAAGCACAAAGGTTGAAAACATACACTATGTGATAACATGATTCGTTATAAAATAAATTAATCAGAAGAACAAAATGTTGCACTGTACTGAGATAGGCAAACATCAATAGAACATCATAGAGATCTTCAAATTTAGTACATCCATAAATGCTCATCTAATTATAAGAATGAAAACACTGCAGTAGAGAAGAAAATGATGATATTGGGTCAACTGGAAATTCATCTGGTAAAGAAATTTTTTTGATTCCTATTCCTATTATAAAGAAAAAAATTCTAGAGGAAGTAAAACTGTAAATATAAAAGGTAAAATAGTAAGGCTTGTTGGAAGAAAACATATAAATGCATATTACTACCTTAACATCAAAGATTTTAAAAATATTACACAAAAGGTATTAATCATCAATTTAAAATTGATCTTTTGGCTGAGAATGGTGCCTCACACCTGAAATCGCAGCACATTGAAAGGCCAATGTGGATGGATCCCTTTCATCTCAGGAGTTCCAGACTAGCTGGGAGAACATGGTGAAATCTGGTCTCTACCAAAAGAAAAAAAAAAATTTCCCAGATGTTGGTTGCTCACTCCTGTAGTCCCATCTACATGGGAGGCTAAGGCTGGAAAACTGCTTTGAGCCGAGGAAGCAGAGGTTACAGTGAGCAGAGATAGTGTCACTGCACTCCAGCCTGTGTAACAGAGTGAGACCTTGCCTCAAACACACACACTCACACACACACACACACACACACACACACACACACACACACACACACGTATATATAAGCTCGACTTTGTTATGAAAATGCCAGTTTGTAATATTGCTAAATTTAAAGCAATGAGGATAAAATGAAAAAGAGACAATGCCAAGTTTGATGAGGATATGGACAAACAGATTCTCTGCTTTGTAGTATCTACTAAAGCTGAATTTATGTATACCCCATTACCCAGCTTCCATTCTTGGATATGTAAACAACACAAATGAGCACATATGTCCATCAATACATATGTACAAAACTGGTCAGAGAAGCATTATTTACAATTACTAAAACCTGGAAACAACTGAAGTATTCATTAACAAGAAAATAGGTGAATAAATTATGGCATATTCATGCAATGAAATAACATACAGGAATAATGATCTATAAATTTAAACACAAATAATAGATTACACATTTTGGTTTAAAATGGTTGTTAAAATGAGTAAAAGCACAAAGTGAAAAAATTATACAATTATATTTGTGTCAGTACCATCATTTTCAAATAAACTATAATATTGCTTTAACTCAAATGTTTCTGCAAAGATGTGTTGTTAAAACTTATGGAAATAAATACACTATTATTAAAGCACTGTGTTAAAATAAATAAATACAGTAGTCCCTTGGTATATGTACAGAGTTTGTTCCAGGACCCCTGCCAATACCAAAATCTGGGGACATTCAAGTCTCATATTAAAAGGTGAAGTAGTTGCATATAACCTTTGCACATTCTCCTGTAAATTGTGTGTACTTTAAATCCATCTTTAATTACTTACAATAGCAAATACAATGTAAATGGTATATAAATAGCTGTTGTATTTTATTGATTTTATTTGTATTTTTATTGTTGCATTATTTTTTTTAATTTATATTTTAGTGCTTTTGATTTATGGATGGTCGATCCCTTTATGTGGAAGGTATGGATATGGAGGGTGGACTTGAAATAAATTGTTATTTTGTTAATTTGAGATCACATATTTTTATTACATCTATCCAGCTCTAATCATCCAATTGACTTGGAATCAAGGTTTGACATATATCATTCATTACTGCACAGATTTTTGCTTACTTACAAAAAGTACATGTATATGGGCAAGAAAGAACAAAGATGCTTGTAAAGCATCTTTTTAGAATATACAGGATCCAAATTATGGGCCTTCCACTATTTAAATTGTAACTCTCTGATTATCAAATACAATAAAAAATCATATTTAATTAAAATAAGTTTTATATATATAAATAAAACATAACCTCCTGATAATTCTTATTAATACTCATTATTTCTAAGTATATTATGCTTTAAATCATAAGAACATTATTCAATATTACTTATTTAAAAAATATTACTAAGGTAGTTATGTATAATTAATAGATACTCTCAAAGTGAACAAAATATTATTTAAATATTTTAAATAATTAAAAATATTTAATTGCTATCAAAATTACTATCAATAAAAAGAATGATAATATTATAATAATATTATAACGATAATATTATAACCCAGTTGTTACCAACTTACCAAATCTATAGATTAGGTATTACTGGATTAATTTTATTCTTTTATTAAATGGGTTAAATTTTATAATTATAGGTTCAAGTGACCTGCCATCTCATCAAAATGAATATGTTAAAATTTGCAACCTGGATTAGAAATCTACATCAAAACTCATTGAGAGCCAAGTTATTTCAAGGCCAAATGTAAAACTTTAAAAGGACAGGAAAAAAATTCTATTGTGTGACAATTAATTTCTCTCTACAAACCTACATGTCTCACTAAGCTTCACTTCTTCCTTCCTCAGATTTCTGTCCAACTTCATCATTAATCAGGTTTAGGTTCCAGCCATCTAAAAATATAACCCAGGTTTACATTCTTTATTTTGAGAGACAGTATTAATCACGTCCTTTCTCTCTAAAAGGAAAATGCTTATATTTCCCATCAGATTAAATGGCATCTGGGACATAAAAAGCTCATTTATATCATCTCTTATCCTAAAATGTTAAATTCTTTTAAATAATAGACTCTAAAATATATGTGCATGTAAATGAATATCTGTGCATTCTTTTAAATGGTAGACTCTAAAATATCTGTGCATGTAAATAAACAATGTGTCTAGTTGGTAATATGGAGAGTAGGCTACTGTCCAAATAAGATTTTTTTTAAACTTTCCACACTCATAATGATTGACAATTAGGGAGAACTATTAACTTTATACTCATTATAAATCCAACACAATTATCTTAATAAAACTGCCAAACCCACTGTAGATTAATAAGAGCACAAAAATTCATTTGACCAACTTCATTAAATTATAAGTTGTACATGTCATTCTTGGCTTGTTAAAGACTCAAAAATAATTATCCAAGTAACTTCTATGATGCCATTAATAATATGCTTGCATGAAATATTAAATATTGATTAAATGCTGCTGAGGCAAAAAGTTGAGAAAGTAACAGCAAATAAATGTATTTTTATAAATGAAAAAAAACCCCACATCAAAGAAAGAAAAAGGGAACTTATGTAGATAGAGGTATTAGAAAAGTTGCAGCTTTGGAAAACTTCTATAAGAGAAAATATTAAACGTCTGTATAAGAGGCTAAGACCAGATAATTATCTTGACAAGGAGATTCTACTACAAATAAATTTATAGATTTAAATTTTCGTTATCAACAGTCCTCCTTCCAGGACCGGGGGAGGCTCAGCTTGCTCTGGGTGGGCTGTGTTCTCCCAGGCTCTTGGTCCCTCACTCAACCAAGAATGGGAAAGGGGACTATGCGGGGTGCAGTGAGCAATTAAGTAAATACAGGACCCCAAAGAGTTTTGTAGAAAGTGATTTATTTAGGTAGAGAGAAAGAAAAAGGAGAAAGGAATTGAAAAGAGAAAGAGCAGCTTCCATTAGGTCATGGAAGGGGTTCCAGACATGGAGTCGGGGATGTGGGGGACAGGGACTTTTAACCTGGGAGGAACTCCCACCCCCTTTAAGTTTCCTGACTGGTGAAAAGAGTTCCCTTAAACTTCCTCTGGAGTGGCTGATCTTTGATTATTTTCCCGCACGTAAACAAAGACCTCTAAGATCCTGGATAGAGAGGTGGCAGGGGGGAGGTATGGCACTGGGAAGGTCATGCCTTTGAAATTACTCCGCCTTGTGGACCCGGGAAGAGAATACATTCCCTCAATAATGCCGTCTTTTGCTTTTCCAAAATCAGTTGAAATATTATTCAAAAAATTACATAGGTTACAAAGAGGTGCAGATATAAGAATTAATAGTATCCAAATTATATTATTTCATAGGAAAGTTTATCAGTAAATTTACAAACCTCTACTAAAAACATATAGTATCAAAAATGTCTAAGTTTTACATTTGCATTGGTGCTGTAGATATCAGTAATTAAAATGGTAGGATCCTTATTGTAGTACAATTTTTTAAAAGCCAGATACTATGCAATGTTTTTTATACTTGATTAATTTTAACTTTCATACTTCTAAAAACTCCTTTAAGATACCTACATATCTAATTTTCTCAATGGATATTTGAAACTCTGAAATATTTTTTGATTTCAAGCTTGAGCTTAGCATTTTATCTCAGAAGATATAATTATTATTTCTACCAAGGAAATGCACACACACACATTCCTTTAGATATGTGAAGTGGTATGCCACATGGCTGTGCTCCACAAGTTATAGTTTCATTCATAAGTATTTAAACAGGATGACAGTCATGTGTATATGTGTTGAGGTTTATTTTAAGAGTAGAGTTATATTTTCATATTTAGCAGTTGTAAGTATCCAGATGGTGCCTAAATTTTAAATACAAAGTAGTAAATTTATTAACATGCTATCTAGAGACAAGGAGATATACACGGAAGTGGCTCAAAGTCTATCTCTGGGACATAGTGGCATATGGGAGGGAAAAAAGAACATAGGAAATATATATGAAATGATTTGTCTGTGTACTTTTGGTGTAGTTACAATTTAAAGAAATATGGTACACATAGGTACATCAATTATTAAATGCATGTTACTTCGTTTTCTGAGAATGCATTTTTTCTTTTATTAACAACTGTATACAAAGAGCAATAACTTGTGAAGAGCTTTTCTTCTATTACTTTAGTTTAATACCACAGCTACCTTGAGTAGTTTGATTTCTTTAACAAGTTTTCATATGTTACCCTCTTTTTTATAAAAGAAGTCAGCAATTTGTTCTTGTCTATGCACTGAAGCTGAGAAGATCTTGGGGAAGATTCTTTTTGTTAGCTAAAAAAACTGATGAAAATTGATGACTATTCAATATAAACCAGTGAAGATAGCAGATTAAGTTATGTTAGGTTGATAGTCTAGTGTGTAGACTTTTCTAATTTTAATTTTTCAATTTAACTTTTAATTTTAACTTTTTCTAATTATAAAAATTCATTAGGAATTCTAAAAACTTACGAATGGAAAAATATGTCAAAAAAATATGACATATCATCATGAGTATCTGGATTAAGACATAATATAAACAATTTTTATAGGTCTGTAATAATGAGTTCAAAACTGAAGACATATTTGTTCTTCAATTACGCTCTTTGAAACAATCTGAACTCTTACAACAGAAATAAAATTTCACACCAATAATTTAGAGGAGTTGAAGATATTTGGAGATTTCTCTTAAGACATATTTAACATTTTTTAAGTGCATCCCACTTACAGGCAATTACAATGGGTGGGGGTGTAGTGTGTGCTAAGAAAAATACTATTTTATAAACAAATTTGTGTTATTTAAATTCCAACAGAACTATCAAGAACCTTGTTAGCCTAAAAGAGAAAAATGTATAAAACCATAATTTAAGTGTACTCTTACAATTAAAGAAAGCATTACAATTGTTCTATTTTAAAACAATAGTAATTTTTCATTGAAAAATAAGTATGTGATATACTCACTGATATTCGCCATATTATCTTTAAATAAAATCTAATGATACCTCTCGTAAAGATACTATTTTATTGTAAGACAAAAGCAAATTTGACATATTTATTTTCTCTCTTTCACAGAATCTTTCTCATTATAAATACTATCTAGTCCAAGAAATTACCCTAGGATTTCTCAATAGTTTTGCTAATGAAGCACATATGTTTCAAAGGGGAAACAATCATTAACTTTATTAATCTATTTAAAAACTATGTAACCTTACATGAAGGACTCTTTGCTAAAAATTCAGTGGGATGAGGCAGATTAAACCTGTTATTTTGCATGAAATCACACCATAAATTTTGTCCCTGAATTATCAAGTATCCTTAAAAAATAGTGGACCAGTTCTGCCAGTCTGTGCCTCTAGAATGTTGTGATCAACATTCTAGGAAGATTGTGCCCATCCTAGGAGGGAAAAGTAAGATAGAATACTGAGAGAAGGAAGTGAGAAACAGTGAAAGTGCATCCTTTTTTTGAATCTAATTAGTAAAAGGTGATCGAATTTGACTAAAGATCAAACTCCAGTCAGTTTAGACATTCTTCTTTAGCAAGGATGAATTAACAAGATAGAGAGTTGTAGAAATTTCCTCCTTTGTGGTGTAAGATCGGAAGACAGTGAGAATTCGTTAATTGTCCTTCCAACTCTGAACACACTTTTCCCAGTATTTTTGTACTGTTGAACTATTTGCATGAAAATCTTAGTTAGTATTAGGAAAGCAAAACATATATTCAAAGCTTCTGTCTCAAGGGTTCAATTCTCTTCTGCTGTTTCTTTAGCAATCTCCATTGGTCTTTAAGAATATCAGTTAGTTTTACTAAGAAAAGATGTAAAACTTAGACATGCAAAGGATCTTCTACTTTTTAATATATGATTTTGACAATGTTTACATGTCTACTAAATTTTATCTCATGTGTGTATGCTTGCAAGAGACTCATTTTAATATATGAACATTTTTCAGAAATTACAAAACTCTGATTTTATCCTGTGTTACAACTGTAACACAAAGGAAGTAATATGTAAATCTAACTGCTATCTTCCGTTATTTTCACATTGTTTCCCACCTTTCAAAGCATAGGTAACTACTCTGAAATGTATTAAAATGCTGAATAAGAAAATAATGATCATTCTGAGTTTGAGTGTACTTTGAACCTGATTACTACATATAACATATTTATAAAATTTTATCATATAAAATGTTTATGATTAATTAGGTAACTAATAAGTTATTATTTGTATGTACAGATTAGGCAACATTGTGAAACTAGTACTACAGTAGCAACAACATGCAGAATTATGTTTTAAGAACTGTAAAAGGTGGTAACACTCTCTTTGGTATAGTCACCCCTTCCATTGAAATCAGTCTACAGAAAACACAAACAGCAGTCAGACTATATTTGGTTATTCTATTATATGTGAAAATGCATATTTCAATGAAATGTTTCCAAAGGCTTTATTTTTCACAGAATAACTTGAAGAACAAAAGTATTTTATTAACTATAAATTAATTACAGCCCCACTGTGAGAATTAGGGATAAACTGTTAAAATGACCTAGCATTTTTATGTTATATATATTCAGTACTCAACTCTTGTCATTATTAGTATTATTATCATCATGATTCTTTCAGAACTTCGCACAGGGCTTCTATCTCTATTGCTCTATGCTACCCCTGATGCTAACATCGGGAAATGTCTGTTGATAAAATGAGCTCAAATTTTCCTCGGAACATGGAATATAAAGGGGATTACTTAAGACATTTATTTAGTGTGTATACTTAGGTACTAGATGAATGTTGATTAAGTCTTACCAATAAGAAGGTAAGGCAAGTGTGAGAAACCATAAAAAAATTACTCTAGTTGGTTCTACATTCAAAGGTCTATTTGCACAGGGGAATGATCATTTTTGTCTCATACTTAATCTAATACTGTAAGGTAATACTATCATATGCTGCTCTTTCATGTCTTCTTAATAAAAATGAAGCAGGAAAAAAGAGAAACTTAAAAAGAAATTGAGTTGATCAATGTGACCAATAACAGAAGGAATATTCAGCATTTTATTTTTTCTTAGACTCTGAATTCCAGTATGGGATTTGTTTTGTTTGTTTGTGTTTCAGCATTTGCATAGGGAGGAATACAAATTTTTAAAAGTTATGAAAACAGATTTTTTATTTGGTCTTGTTATCATGTGTGTAGTCTATTCCAAGATGTCCATTGATTTAGAAATGAAAGTAAATGAGATTTTATTGATGTTCAATCCCCAGTAGTCTCATGAGCTTAGAAACGCCATTCAATTGCTGTGTTGCACTTTTCTCTATTTTTAAAATTAGAATATAATCCTTTTTATGCCAAGACTTGCTGAGCAGATGAAAGCATTTTAAAAATAGATAACATAGAGATAAATGATCTCATGAACATTTTAAAGTATTATTAGGTCTTTTAAATGTAACTTCAAGCTCACAATTTGCTTTTTCAGGTTTATAGTGTTGATGAGAAATCAAGATAAATCCTAATGAAACACTAGCAAAAGAAAAGAAATATCTCATGCTCTGAGTTTTAACCTTGCATCAGGCTATCTTTAATTGATGTTACTATTTATGATAAATCACTTTCTTAACTATCCCTCCAAGCATCTTTAAAAAAATAAGAAAATCCACTTCATGTAGGCTTTTCAAGTGTGAGAATTACGCAGTTGTAATGAGCAACTTTCTCCTATGTTTCCCTTCTGATTTTACAAGAGACTTAACACCCCTCCAGAGTTAGCAAGGCGTCTGACAAGGTGTAACTGCTGTTGTTCAGCATCATTTAATTGGTAGATTCCCACATGTTGATCTTCACACAGCACAGTCAAGTTAGTACAGTCATTACAGTTCAGACAAAAGGCGTGTAAAGCATACGTAGAAAACAACAAGTACAATATAGTATCAATATTTTATTTTTCCCTCATTAGTTCAAGATTCGGATCTTTTAATAAAGCACACAGAAGTAAAAAAGTTATACCCCATCTACTCATAAGAAAGAATATAAGGAGCCACATAATAAAATGCATAGACTGAATAGCACTTAAATCCAATAAAATAAGAATAAAAAAAACCAAAAATATGTATTAGAAAAGTTTTGGGTTGATAAGAAGCAAAATATTATGTCTATTGGAAAATTTATGCTTCAAATGTATTGTCTATATACTCAATTTTGTGTTGAATTTAGCTATCTTATCATACCCTGATTTTGCTGTGTGATCTATATTTGTTATAAAAATAATTATAAGGGAACTTCAAATAAACATTAGATTTACATCTGTTTTTCATGTTAGGCAGAGAAAAATGAAAACATGATTGGTATGTGCACTACTTTTACAGGAAAAAAGGGAAAAACAATTTGATTTTTATTTCATATAGATAGATTAAACTGATTGTTAGAGAAATTAGAATTGTAGACTAGAGTCTTATTTTCATGTATTTGTGGAAATATTAGGCACAGCAACATTGACCAAAGTATTTTTTCTAACATTTTTTGGCTTCTGGGGCGATTGATTACATTTCCTTTGTAGCTGAAGTAACTAGATTGAGAATAGAATGGTTTGACTATCTTAGTTGAATGCATACAGACATGATATGTGTTTCAGTACAGTCAAATGATGTTGAGAAAAATTTATCAGACTAAGTGACTAGATGATGGAGGGGAATTAGTAATTTTGCACCATTCATCATTTCATTTATGTTTCGAAAAAGAAAAATAAAAGTCTTTTAAAGAATGACATTTGACCTAAGGCAATTCTATCTCCTAATTTAAACTTGTTATTTCTTAACATTATATTAAGTGGTCATTACAACCTCTGATGACTCATGCACAGCCTGGAAAGGATACATTTCCACTTCCTTAAGTTCCTATCTGGTGATAAACTTATTTAACCTAACGTAATTCACATACTTGCTTGACCTAATTATCTTACCAATGCAATCTGTAGATATAAACACCTGCAGTGTTATAATTGGAAAAAACATCATCAACTAATTCAATAAAAGTAATTTTCCCTTCATTATACAATAATTGTCTTTGTTAACTAATTATAGTGTGGTTTATGGCACTTCTAAAAATATTAATACAATTGAATTTTATGCTCTTATGATTTGAAAATGGAATATGAGGACTGTGAGTTTTGTTATTTAGGAGTATAAGTTATCTATGCTAGCTAGAGAATACAGGGAAGCACTGGGAAGCTAACACTGCATTCATAATGAGCAACCATTTAAAAAGAACAGGACATGTGAATGGGCAGCAAGGTGAGATGATTAGGAAAGTATAATTTTATTTTTCTAATAAAAACTTAATTTAATGATTTTTTTTTCTTTATCCTGCTATCAATAATTATGGGAATAACATGGCCTGGAAATATTTAGTTAAGCTTAGCCAACGTGTTTGAAAAGTATTTTCAGAGATCCTAAGTCAAGTAGTCTTTTTAGCACTATAGAATGGAAGCATTTTAATGGACTTATTTTGACCAGTGTTTGGTTTTTATCCAGATGTGCAATCTTTACATGAAACTGCAAGTTGGACTCTGGTTTGCCTTGTCAGTGAATGTTACCACATATTTTTTAAGAGGTTTTTTGGTATGCTCCCTGGTGAGCAGAGAATGAGAAAGAGAAACTATGTCTTTTCTCAGTACTTGTTGACGTCTTATTTTACTATACAATATTTTTTCTTTAGACTTCCTTTTGAGAAGCTGTGGAGTGACTCTGACTGTATTCTTTTAAAAATATTGATTATGGTTAATTTGAACAGAAATAATATTTCATATAAGTGTGAAAATTTGTTCTACTCTATTATCAACTAGCAGTAAAGTTCTGAAAATGTTACATACAATTCTAGATGCTTTTATTTTCCCCTCCGGAAAGTAAGGGAAAATAGATCACTCTTTTTTTTTTTTTCAAATATCATTGTTCTTTATTTGCTTATTTTTGTACTTTCCACCGTTGGGGTAAAATAGCTCACTCTTTAAAGAGGCTTCAAGAAGAAATCATAATGAGAATAAAAATATTTACAGAACATTCTGTATACTTATTGTATCTATCTACCTATCTACCTGTCATCTATCATGGTATCCAGTCAAAACATTAATTTGCCTTTACTTCAAATTTTATTAGTGACTTATAGGATAAGCATTCATATAAATTTAGAAACATTCTGCTATTTCGCCAGCAAGGATGTAATAAAATGTTTATTTTTTCTTTATTATCTGTGAACTCTTTTTATTTAAAATTCTTTTTATTTAAAATATTGGATACAACAATCTGTTCTTGATACCACCTGCCACCAACTCTCTGACTGCTGGTTAAAGAATAATTTAACTGAGAGTTTATAAAATAAATAGTTATGGGAGACTGAAAAAATTGCAAAGTCAATGAACAGGCAAGAGTATTAGGACAGGAAAACATTACTGGATGTTACAAATATTCAGGATCAGTAACTTTTAAATCTAAGCATGTTACTTTATACACAATACAATTCACATGTAATATTTCATTTAATATTCATAATAATACTCTGAAGAAGATATGGCTCAGTGATGTATTGGTGATTTCCCAGAATTTGATTAGTGGTAAATTATGAAACTGCTTCTAGATTTAAGACACCTAATTCCAAAATCTATATTTTTCTCCTTGTATCTTGCAGCCTCATATCATATATTTGAAAATTCTAGATAAGACCTTGCATTATATAAATGCATACTTATCTGCTCACATATATTTTATATGCTTGTACATGTACATATCGATGAACAAACATAAATATATACACACCTAAACATGTACTCACACAAATTATTCCTTAACTCTCAAATGGATTGAGATGATGTTCTTTTATTTGTCATTTGTAATGTTGTATATATTTTTCAATAGAAGAAAATAAGAAAGGTTTTCATGCTAGCTAATAAATATTCTTAATGCTAAATTATATTTTTTAATTAGTGGATAATAATGCTAAATTTTTCATTTTTATTAGACATTATAACAGTTATTCTTATCGAAAGTACATTTTAAAATGGTGCAATACAGCATGTAGCAAGTTGTATAATCTGTAATTAGAAGAAGTTTTTAAAATAATAGCAGAAGTAATGCCACACATGTACAACCATCTGATCTTTGACAAACCTGATAAAAACAAGCAATGGGGAAAGGATTCCCAGTTTAATAAATGGTGTTGAGAAAATTGGCTAGTCGTGCAGAAAGTTGAAACTGGACCCATACATTCCTTACACCTTATACAAAAATTAACACCAGATGGATTAGAGATTTAAACATAAGACTCAACACCATTACAAGCCTAGAAGAAAACCTAGGCCATATCATTTAAGACATAGGCATAGGCAAGGACTTCATGAGTAAAACACCAAAAGTAATGGCAACAAAAGTCAAAATTGACAAATGTGATCTAATTAAACTTAAGAGCTTCTGCACAGCAAAAGAAACTATTATTAGACTGAACCAGCAACCAACAGAATGGGAAAAAATTTTTGCAATCTACCCATCTGACAAGGGGCTAATATCCAGAATCTACAAAGAACATAAACAAATTTACAAGAAAAGAATGAACAACCCCACCAAAAATTGGGCAAAGGATATGAACAGACACATCTCCAAAGAAGACATTTACGCAGCCAAGAAACATATGAAAAAATTCTCATCATCACTGGTCATTAGAGAAACGAAAATCAAAACCCCGTGGACAGTCATGCTGGCCTCCTGGGAAACACTTACCATGGCTCACAGAAGCACCCTAAGTGTTACAGGCCTGCTGTGCACCAGGTAGACAGGTACCACTGGGTCAACACATGCTGACGATGCAGTGACTGGGCATGTGGTGGGTGAAGCACTTTTATTCTCTCTAAAAAAAAAAATAATAAATTTAAGGTTGAGAGGCCCATAAAACAAAAAATGACCATATTAGAGATTAGGGTGCACAATAGTAAATCCTCTCATACAGATCATGACTCTGTTCTTAGCTGTACTTTTAATTCTTATTTAATTTTAAATGATGTTTTATGTAACATTAGTGAATGTACCAGTAAGGTAATGGAATGAAGATACTGATGTGTAATAAGACTTGATGAATTGTGAAAAGTAATAGTTTAAATCAATGTCCTGTGTTTTTAATTAAAAAAAAAAGGAAAAAAAAAAAACACCTCTCATGCCAGTTAGAGTGGCAATCATTAAAAAATCTGGAGACAACAGATGCTGGAGAGGATGCGGAGAAATAGGAACGCTTTTACACTGTTCGTGGGAGTGTAAATTAGTTCAATCATTGTGGAAGGCAGTGTGGCAATTCCTCAAGGATCTGAAACTAGAAATACCATTTGACCCAGCAATCCCATTACTGGGTATATACCCAAAGGATTATAAATTGTTCTATTATAAAGACACATGGACAGGTAAGTTCATTGTGGCACTGTTTACAATAGCAAAGACTTGGAACCAACTCAGATGCCCATCAATGATAGACTGGATAAAGAAAATGTGGCACATATGTACCATGGAATATTTTATGCAGCCATAAAAAAGGATGAATTCATGTCCTTTGCAGGGGCATGGATGAAGCTGGAAACCATTATTCTCAGCAAACTGACGCAAGAACAGAAAACCAAACATCACATGTTTTTACCCATAAGTGGGTGTTGAACAATGAAAACATGGACACAGGGAGGGGAACATTACACACAGGGGCCTGTTAGGGGGTGGGAGAGCTAGGGGAGGGATAGCAGAGGGTGGGAGGATTGGTGAGGAATATCATTAGAAAAAATACCAAATGTAGATGATGGGGGGATAGATGCAGGAAACCACCGTGACATGTGTATACCTATGTAACAATCCTACAAGATCTGCACATGTACCCCAGAACTTAAAGTATAATAAAAAATATTTCATTTGATAAAAAAGTTCTGTCCTTACCTATAAAATTGATGATGCTTGGTTTCAACAGAGGAAGAGGAGAAGAATAAAGATAAAATTGATACAGAGCCCTGGGAGTAATTCTGCAAAAGAGTTGTAGACTTTAATAAAAATTGGCCTCTTTGAGTGAGACTTACGGACTTTTTAATTTTGTCTTTCATGTAAAGGGCTAATGCCTCTCAGAAATCTTTTTTTATAAACATATGAAGAGATGTATACTTTTTCCAATCCAAAATAAGATAATTTTCTCAACACATTAAGCTAAATTTTTCTCTCATTTTGTCTGCAATTCTTTTTTTTTTCTTCTGTCTCAGTTTCTTACATACTCCAAATAGAATTCAAATATTGGTTCCAGATCAATAGAAATCAAAATCAAAATCCTGTCTCATAAATCACAAGCAAAATTTCTATAAGATGGTTAGTTAATCACTCTTATCTTTAGTTCCCTCATTTTACAGAAGAGATATAATGTTTCACATAACAATGTACATTTTCTCAAGTTGAGTGTCAAGGACAGATGAAGGAAATTTAGTTTTATTGAAAGAGTTGCAACTGTAAATCAAGGAAAATTTGTCAAATTCTATTGTTTGTAGATCAGAAAAATGCATTTTTATCCCTCTTTTCTTAGTGTGGATTGGCATACATTTGAGAATACATTCAGTTTATAAGAATAAACTGAATATTTACTATGGACCAGGGAAGTTGAGTAAGGCATTTTTTCATGGTTGAAAAAGTTTACAGCAAGAAGGATAGTGCTGAAGTATTGCTATAAGCAGAAAAGATTTTGAAGCAAGACAAACTTGACTTACATTTTAAGCTCAACAATTTATTAGCTGTTTTTCATCAGTAAGCTACTGAATATCTCTTAGAATGAGTTTCTTCAAATACATAATAAATTAATTTAGTCACTTTATTCCACGGTATGTTCATAAGCCCTAAATAATAATAGTTGATAATAATCGTATTCTATAGCTTACCTACGCACGTCCACACAAACATACATATAACTTAGGCCTTTCCGCATAGCACAAGCATTGTTATTTTTAATAAAATGAGATATTATTACTTGTGAAAGTTCCATGAAATTTGATGAAGTCTATTATTCTCTGTCATTTATAACAATTTTTCCATGCACATTTTGAAAAATCATGAGGAATAACTATGGTTAAACATTTGATATTTTGATGGTAGGAAACCAGCTTTCCTAAATCACCTAATTATACTTGCGAAAAAGTAAAACCATCTCTCATTTTTCTTTTCCTTTAATATAGCTTTATTTAGAAGAAAAGGTAATATGAGAATTCTAAGATGTCATAAATTTAACTAATCTTTAAGATACATATTATTTGTGCTTCCAAAATCCTCTTACAAAGTTTGGATAAAGAAGTCTGTCCACCCTATTCTTTCCTGTATCTCTAATCTAACTTGGCATTCAAGATTTCCAGGCACAAAAAAGCAAAGTATGAATTATTAAGTTATTTTCTTATTACTTACAAAGACAGCAAATACCTGAATTTTTATTTGATTTATGTAAAAGTAATTGCAGTTTTTACTATTACTTTTGCATGAACCTAATACTTAAAGAATACCATATAAAAGCAGCCATCTAATGCTGAAGTATTTGTATGATATTCTCAAATGGTAGTGAAAATGCTTATAATTGGACAACCAATATAGGACAAATGAATTTACATGGTCAGATTTATTTCAATGAAAAGCAAAAACATTCTTTTTATTGAATTAAATGAGAGGAAGATAATCTGAAGATTTATTTTTCTTCATTAAATAATATTTATCATTTAACTGCATTCTTTTTCAGGCTTAATTATAAATTACATTTTTGCCATGCCATGAAATGTTTCTTATCATAGAAACATGGTCTGTACCTCACATATTTTACAACTGTCTTTTTTTACTAAAATACTTCACATTCCATCATATTCAAGGACTTTTAACTCTTTTTGTCTATTGTCGGGGGAGGTATTGATATAAGTGTGAAGTTTGCTGGGGAATTTGAGTTTCAGTCATGGTGTAGCTGTATCTCTTGAACTAAATTTTCTGCCAGAAACAACGGTAAAAGCTGAATTTAAAATAATAATAATATTTGGGGCGCCGGGGAACTAAAAGAGCAGGCAGAGGATACACTAACCTTTAAAGATCAGAAGCTTTGGCTCTGAGGTACTATTTAATCAGTTCATCTGAACATCAAAAGTAGAGTTCATAGCAATTTTGAGAGATACATTGTACCCCCAAAATAAATACAATTATTATGTGTCAATTAAAAATTAAAAAAAAATAAAAGATCAAACAGAAACATAAACTGACCAGAACAAGGAAAGATCAAAAGTAGGTCCTGGAAATTAGAGAAGTGTGCTCTGTAGGAGGTGACACATTGGGGGAGCCTCAAAATATGAATATGAGTCAGTTGCTATATTTAAAACTCCCCAAACTCCAAAGCATCATTACAGGGAGATGGCAATAAGCTTCCTTGGAAAGGAAGAGATGAGTGGTTAAAATGCTGAGTAGATATTTACACAGGTCTATGGTTCTAAAGAAATAGACTTTAGAACACTAGATGGGATTGTTCAAAAATAATGTTATAACTCTAAGAATAAGGGAGAAATCTATTATCAATAATCTACTTAAACATTTATAATTGTTAACCTTTGATAAATATCTGTAATAAATAAAAATCTGAAATTTATAATGAAAGCTATCTTGCAACAGAAAAAGACATTATCTATTGTCACTTTATTAAACACCGGAAAAAAAAAATCTCTTAGGAAAAGAATAACATCTTTCAAAGCTAAATATCAGAATTAAATTTCAAATCATCAAAAGAAACAACAATTAAGACAACTAAAATCCTAAGTAGTTCAAGTTTTAGGAATAAAATAGAGGATATCTAAACTAACTGGTGTAAATACAGGGAAAACTAAAGTACTAAAGACAAAGAATTTTTACAAAGTATTAGAATATAAAAAAATTAAATTGGTATTGTTGAATTGCAAAATACATCTGAAATTATGATCTTATTGAGTAGGTTTATATTTTAGGTATAGAAAAGAACTAGATTAAAGATTAGTTGAAAGAAATATTAAAATTTAAGTAAAATGAGGGATAAGAATAAATAACACAACCAAAGACTAAAAGTCATGTGAAATATTGCCAACGTACATAATAAAAATAAATAATGTACATAACATATGCCTAAGTAATGTATGCCTAATTGGTGTACTAGAAAGAATTTGCAGAATGATACAAAACAATTATTTAACAAATAATAACCGAGAACTTTCCAAAATTTGTGAAGCATAAAATCTACAGATTTGAGACTTTCTAAGTGAATTCCTTTGAGAAAATTAAACACATATACACACAGCTATGATCAAAATGTGAAAAACAATGAAAAATATTAAAATCTTAGGAGTAACCAGAATGAGGGCAAAGACACACCCTCTTCGCAGCAACAACCAAAAACTGATGGTTGGGTCTTCGACAAAAATACAGCAGCCTTAGAAAAATGAAATGACATTTAATTGCTAATAATTTAACAAATGCAAATAATCTTATAAGAAACAAATAAAATTCAAAAAAGAAACCGAGTAAAGATGTTATAATATAAATATAATTTCTTTAATAAATATTGATGAATAAAATTGCTAACACTGAATTTTTTTTTAAAAGGTGACATTACTGAAGATATTTTAGACATTAAAAGGATACTAATGCCTTTTGGCCATGAATAAATCTGACAACTTACATAAGAAGATATATCCAGGTAAACAGACATCAGAATTAAAGGGAGAATAGGATGTTTGAGAAGTCCTGTATCAATTAAAGAAATTATATTAGCATAGATGCAATTTTAAATTTTATCCTGAATGCTTCCAATATGCTAAGAAGGAAACAAATTACCAAAATATTTTTCAAAAATAGAAAAATGAATGACCTACAGATTTACAAGTTTTCGATTTTTCTGTGTATAAATGTACCTAGGCGCAAAAGTTCAGAAATAAACTTTTATTTAATCTAATTACTTATTTTTTCTCACTGATTTAATAGATTATGTATAGACTATGATATACTTTGGATTCTATCATCCAATATACTTGTTTTCCTTCTCTATTATATATCTCCTGTAGATTTAATGAGATATGTATTTCTTTGTCCATGTAATTTATTTTATAAGCCTGAAAAAAATAGAATAAAAGATACAGTCATGGAAATTCCCATTAGAGTTACACTGAAAATGTAACTATAGTCTGTTAGTCAGTATACCTTACTTATATTCATTCACTTGAATCAGATTATGTAAATGTTTTTAATAAACTCATTTTTTTCTATTTATTTATGAAGTTGAAATGAGAGACCATGCACATCTGTTGATTTATTTTACCTTTTATTCTTTCTAAGCAATAGTGGTTAGTACAATAAAATATCTATTAACTTAAGAAAATTCATGCTAGGTTCTAGTGATTACTGTTTACTCTTGGTGCCTCATCTAGGTCCTCAAAGCCTTCCTTTTTGTCAGTAGGTAAACATGCCTTTCTTGCAAGACTCAATGTTTTGTTGTTTTTACTAGTTGATCTAAATGTATCTATCCCTAAATGATGGTGATAATGATAGAAATTTAACCTCTATTTAAATGCAGAAAGTAATAATTTCTTGACAAATGAGATCTACTTTTTATCAACCTATTGATTCTCATTTCTAGTTAAGTCTTCGTCAGACTTCATGATAAATCTCAATCTAAAGCTGAACTTTGATGAATTAAACTCTCCACAGGTTATTAAGCTTATTATCATCATAAAATGCAATTTGCCTTTGACAATTTCTCTCTTGTCCATTCTAGTAAGTTATTTGCCAGTCTGTATTCTAATATAAGTTTCTTAAAAACCTAAGCCTCAGTTTTCTTATATTTAAATGACCTCACTATGTTTTTGGTGGGATTTGATGAAATCATAGTATAATTCATAACATAAAATCTGCATTGCTTAGAGAGTCAACAAACATTATGTTATTTACCCTCGATTGAAAAGCAAAAACAAAAACTTTAACTATATTCTCAGAAATAAAAATATTTCATGCCTATAGTTTATCAACAGATAATGTCAAATAAAATATACCTGTTTTTCCTCCTACTTCTATTCCTGTTAAGTAATGTAGTAAAACTGGGTTCTTGACAGCATTTGGGGAAAATATGTCTGAATCAAATTAAAGTTGACATATTAAATTCAGATCTATTCTGAAGTGTATTTAGATTGCTGTTTACCTACTTGTTAATACAGCATTATGAAGTGACAGGTTAGAAGAGAAAAAAAAAAGTGTATGAGAAATCCCAAAAGATGAGTTGAAAAAGTTTAGACAAAGCACAGTGAATATCTTCAATCTTTTAAAATCAAATGGAAAACTCTTTATCCAAGATACTTGAAAGAAAAAAAGAAAGGGAAATAAGCAGATATTCATCCAGTGGTTTTATGCTTACTGAGAAGTTAAGAATTTGGCTTGCAAGAATAGATGAGATTGCTTTTATTTTACAGAAAAAAAATGACTGAGACAAATCTATAAAACTTACTTAGAGAAAACATAAAGAGCCTTTTCAAAATCTATTTTTGTATTAGCAGGCACAGTTTCTCCATTAAGGCAAAGGTTTTAAAAGCAATAGCAACAAAAGCCCAAACTAACAAATGGGATCCAACTAAATGAAAGAGCTTCTGCCCAGTGAAAGAAACTATCATCAGAGTGAACAGGCAACCTACAGAATGGGAGAAAATTTTGCAATCTATCCATCTCACAAAGGGCTAATATTCAGAATCTACAACGAACTTAAACTAATTTACAAGAAAATAACAACCCCAACAAAAAATGGGTGAAGGATATGAACAGACATTTCTCAAAAGAAGACATTTTGAAGCCAACAGATATGTGAAAAAATGCTCATCCTCACTGGTCATTAGAGAAATGTAAATCAAAATCACAATGAGATGTCAACTCATGCCATTTAGAATGGTGATCATTAAAAAGGAAACTACAGCTGCTGGGGAGGATGTGGATAAATAGAAACACTTTTTTACACTGTTGGTAGGACTATAAATTAGTTCAACAAAGTGGAAGACAGTGTGGCAATTCGTCAAGGATCTAGAACCAGAAATACCATTTGACCCAGCAATACCATTACTGGGTATATACGCAAAGAATTATAAATCATCCTACTATAAAGACACATGCACATATATATTTATTATGGCACTATTCAAAAGAGCAAAGACTTGGGACCAACCCAAATGCCCATCAATTATAGACTGGATAAAGGAAATGTAGCACATATGCACTGTGGGATACTATGCAGCCATAAAAAGGATGAGTTCATGTCCTTTGCAGGGACATGGATGTAGCTGGAACCATCATTCCCAGCAAACTTACACAAGAACAGAAAACCAAACACCGCATGTTCTCATTCATAAGTAGGAGTTGAAAAATGAGAACACATGGACACAGGGAGGGGAACATCACACACTGGGGACTTTCAAGGGTTGGAGGGCTAGGGGAGGGATAGCATTACGAGAAATCCCTAATGTAGATGATGGGTTAATGGGAGTAGCAAACCACCATGGCACATGTATACCTATGTAACAAACCTGCACAATCTGCACATGTACCCCAGAACTTAAACTATAATAAAAAACATAATCCATTTCACTAAATATTAAGTAAAGTATTACTACAAAAATGCAAATAATGGGATTATTTTTCATAAATTTTACCTTACCTGCAATGATACTTGTGAGAATTGTTTAAGTGAAAGGAATCTTGTGTGTTCATCAGGAAACCTGTGATCGAATACTAGACATTCCCCAGGTAGCTCTGTAATAGAGGACTTCTCTGGGTCTCAGCTTACTGACTTTTAAAGTTTCATAATTTTAGTAATTTTTTTTTACAGTAACTTGTAAGTAAGTATTTTAGTTTGCCAAAGTGCTTGAACAAATTGTTTAAAAATAGTTTGAACATCAATTTCCAGAATCTATTAGTCAGGGTCCTACAGAAAGACAGAGCAATAGGACAGAGAGAGAGAGAGAAAGGGGGAGAGAGAAAGAGAGAAAGGGGGAGAGAGGGAGAAAGGAGATAGATTAGATAGATAGATAGATAGATAGATAGATAGATAGATAGATAGATAGATAGATAGATAGATAGATGATAGATAGATAGAGATGACATAGATATAGATGGATATATGAGAGGAGATTTATTAGGGGAATTACTACATGCAGTCATGAAGGTTGAGAAGTCCCATGATTGGCCATCTGTGAGCTGGGGAGCCACGGAAGCTGGTAGCATGGCCTAGTCAAAGTGCAAAGGCCTCAGAAACAGAGAAAAATGATGGACTCTCAGTCCTAGATCAAAGCCAGAGAAACTGGGGAGTGGTTGGTGCAAACTCCAGAGTCCAGAGGCCACAGACCCTGGAATTCTGATGTCCAAGGGCAGGAGAAGAAAGTTGTCTCAGCTTCAGAAAAGAGAGTATGAATCATCTTTCCTCTGACTTTTTGTCTTATCTGGGCCCTTAGCTGACTGGATGGTGCCCACTCACATTAGGTAAGAGCAGATATTGCTTACCGAGTACACTGATTCAAATGTCAGTCTCCTCTGGAAACACTGTCACAGACATATTTGGAAACAGCACTTTACCAGCTATCTGGGTATCCCTTAATTCAGTCAAGTTGAAACATAAAGTTAACTATCACATATGTGCTATAAAAAATTAAGTATAAAAAGTCTATTGTATAAAACACATACTCACAAATTGCATAACCTAAGAATCTGTAGTCATCAAACTATGCATAAATCTTTAGATGCTATTAGGAAATCACATTTTGTTACATATATATCAAAGGTGAAGTTAAGCAAAGTATCCCCACGAATATATTTATTAGTCACTGACTGTTCACATTAAAATACTTATATTATTACAGTCAATGCATTGCACCATCTGCTTAGAATACTGTATATATATTTTTCAGAAGAAATTACAGTTGTGAAGTTCATGAGCTCTTGAATTTAATTTTGGTGGTTACACATAGTGCAGGTTAAAGGAGAGATTTTATCTTGCTTATGGAATTAGTTCTGGCTCGTTACATCATGTAAATTTCCTTGAGAATACTAAATAACTGAGATCCAAGATCGTGTAAGGGTGCAGAGACGTAACCTATTTGCTTTCATGTGTATCCCCTTTAATTTAAACATATACTTGACACATGAAAACAGACAAAATTTACTGTTATCATATTTTATATAAATATAATTTTGCTCTTCTAGTTTTAAAACTACTCCATATTTTTCCAAATTTAAAGATTACAAACTCAAAGAAGTGGTACTCATTGCCAAACTGATTCTTATGTATTTATTCTTATGTACAATATTTAGTACAAATCTTATATATGATATTTAGCAGCTGTGTTGATGGCATTCTGACTTACAACATTAATCTTTCTGTGGATTTGGAATAAGGTCCCACAAGACAGATTCATTTGTGGTTAAATTTATTATATCTTCTCATATAATTTTGTCCAACTATGGTAACAAGATATCTGCAATAATAACAGTGGCAGCACATAGTAATAACAATAGAAAGGAATAGTATTTCCCAAACATAGGCATGCGAGATGGAATACATTTAACTTTTTGGAATAACATTCAATAATCAATTTGACATTTAGTGAACACAAATTATTTTCTGCTCTGAAATATAATTAGTACAATAAGAAAAATTTTGCAGAAGTGTACAGTATTTTCACAGGTTGCCTGACAATACTAACACATAATAATTAGCATGATATAAAATAAAGCATTATATTATTAAATGATAAGAAATATTTGTTTTAATATTCACTACATTATCCAAATTATATTTTGTCTCTCTATCTCTTTCAGATGAGTTTTTGTAGCAGTAAATTTTCCCTGACCCCTATGCCAGGGAGAACTGGAGTGTGGGTGCTTGGGCTAGCCTGCCACTTTGGCTGGTAGGTAGGGCAAACTCCACTCACTGGAACCCTTTGCACTGAACTCCTCTCAGGAGGGAGCATGCAGGTGAGCTCGTGCAGGAATGAGATGAGTGGTTTTGGGTGCCAGCAGGAGCAAAACTCTCTGCGGCCCATGACAGCATCAGGGATGTGTTACCTGAGACCACCGAAGCTCCAGAGGGCATCTGTTACAGTACTTTTTTTAGCTTTGCCATCAATAGACTGCTTAAGTGTTAAACAGCTCAGTGGGCCCTCTGCCTTTTCACCTGAGGTGGTTATTGTCTGTCAGCGAGGGCAGAGGGTCAGTGTGACAGCCTTTAGCATCCACACCCATGGCACCCAAGCTCACGTTTGGCATCCAGAAAAAACTCAGGTTACTCGAACAAATTGAAAAGTGGTGAATGTGAAAGACTTAATTGCTGAAGAAAGTGGATGTCAGTGGGAAGAAGAGCTGAAACGGGGATGGATGGGAAACTGATCTTCCCCTGGAGTCCGGCCATTCCTTGTAGGACTCCTCTCTTAAGTAACACCTCCAAGTACTCCCTCCGAAGTCAAGCTACATCTCTCTAACATCTCCTAGTCTCTGACATCTAGGTGCTACTCCTCTCCTCTGCTCTGTCTGTGGAGACTGGGGTTTTTATGCACACAGGATGTGGTGTCAGGTGGGCCATAGGTGGTTTTGGAAAAGGCAACGTTGTAGCAGAAAAAAGGAATGCACATTCTCACTTTGGACTGTGGTTTCAGAGCTGAGGGTGGGATCCTCCCTGGGAACTCACATTCTTCTGCCCAGAATTTCCCTGCCTCCTGTCCCCATTATTTTGGATATTTTTTGAAGATACATGCTTCTAAAAATAAAATAGAAATTGTGACAGGAAATTTTAGGCTTGAGGTGTTAAGATAAATAAACAGTAATCAAGGCTTATATCTTAATTTGCCTAATAATTGCAAGTCATTAACCATTAATATTATGAGTGAATACTAATTATGAACAAAATAATTTTTTTGTTCTTTATAATTTGCATGTAATAAACATAAAAATGAATTCTTCATTTGAAAACATGTTTTCTTTGTCTGCAGTGGGATAAATTTTTTAAGGTCAAAAACAGAAAAATAGCAAATATATATGCTTCAATATAACATAAAAATGATTGTGCATTGGCTTTGTACCATCTCCTTTTATGAAAAGTGGCAATATAAAGGGTATTCAAATAGGAAAGGAAGAAGTCAAATTGTCTCTAGCTGCAGACAACATGATTGTATATCTAGAAGACCCCATCGTCTCAGCCCCAAATTCCTGAAACTGATAAACAACTTCAGCAAAGTCTCAGGATACAAAATCAATGTGCAAAAATTACAAGCATTCCTATACACCAATAACAGACTTAAAGAGAGCCAAATCAAGAACGAACTGCCATTCACAATTGCTATAAAGATAATAAAGTACCGAGGAATACAACTAACAAGGAACGTAAAGGACCTCTTTAAGGAGAACTACAAACCACTGCTCAACAAAATAAGAGAGGCCACAAATAGATGGAGAAACATTCCATGTTCATGGTTAGGAAGAATCAATATTGTGAAAATGGCCATATTGCCCAAAGTAATTTCCAGATTCAAGGCGATCCTCATCAAGCTATCAGTGACCTTCCTCACAGAACTAGAAGAAAACACCTTAAACTTCATATGGAACCAAAAGAGAGCCTGTATAGCCAAGTCAATTCTAAGCAAAAAGAACAAAGCAGGAGGCACCACACTACCGGACTTCAAACTATACTACAAGGCTACAATAATCAAAACAGCATGGTACTGGTACCAGAACAGAGATATAGATCAATGGAACAGAACAGAGGCCTCGGAGGCAACACCACACATCTACAACCATCTGATTTTTGACAAACCTGACAAAAACAAGCAATGGGGAAAGGAGTCCCTGTTTAATAAACGGAGTTGGGAAAACTGGCTAGCCAAGTGCAGAAAGCAGAAACTGGACCCCTTCCTGACACCTTATACTAAAATTAACTCCAGATGGATTAAAGACTTAAAAACCTAACACCATAAAAACCCTAGAAGAAAACCTAGGAAAAACCATTCAGGACATAGGCATCGGCAATGACTTCATGACCAAAACACCGAAAGCATTGGCAACAAAAGCCAAAATAGACAAATGGGACCTAATCAAACTCCACAGCTTCTGCACAGCAAAAGAAACAGTCATTAGAGTAAATTGGAAACCAACAGAATGCAAAAAAATTTCTGTAATCTACCCATCTGACAAAGGGCTAATATCCAGAATCTACAAAGAACTAAAACAGATTTACAAGAAAAAAATAAATAAGCCCATTCAAAAGTGGGTGAAGGATATTAACAGACACTTTACAAAAGAAGACATACATGAGGCCAACAAACATATGAAAAAATGCTCATCACCACTGGTCATTAGAGAAATGCAAATCAAAACTACATTGAGATACCAACTCATGCCAGTCAGAATGGCCATCATTAACAAATCTGGAGACAACAGATGCTGGAGAGGATGTGGAGAAATTGGAACACTTTTACACTGTTGGTGGGAGTGTAAATTGGTTCAACCATTGTGGAAGACAGTGTGGTGATTCCTCAAGGGCCTAGAAATAGAAATTCCATTTGACCCAGCAGTCCCATTACTGGGTATATTTCCAAAGGATTGTAAATTGTTCTATTACAAGGACACATGCACATGAATGTTCACTGCAGCACTGTTTACAATAGCAAGGACTTGGAACCAACCCAAATGCCCATCGATGATAGACTGGACAGGGAAAATGTGGTACATATACACCATGGAATACTATGCAGCCATAAAAAGTGATGAGTTCGTGTCCTTTGTAGGGACATGCATGAACTTGGAAACCATCATTCTCAGCAAACTGGCACAAGAACACAAAATCAAACACCACATGTTCTCACTTATAGGTGGGTGTTGAACAATGAGAACACATGGACACAGGGAGGGGAGCATCACACAATGGGTTCTGTCGGAGGGAAATAGGGGAGGGACATCAACGGATTGGTTTTGGGGAGAGATAGCATGAGGAGAAAAGCCAGATATAGGTGATGGGGAGGAAGGCAGCAAATCCACACTGCCATGTGTGTACCTATGCAACAATCTTGCATGTTCTTCACATGTACCCCCAAACCTAAAATGCAATATTTAATAAAATGACATTTAAAATTTTTCATATGAGTAAAGTTCACTGAAATTAAGGCCAAACCCATGTCTACATGTCAAAGCAAATTTTATTATTAACTAATTGATTATCAATGACTGTACTACACTATACTATTACCCTCCAAAGTCCAAGTGAATAAGTAATAAACAAAACAATAAAACACATTGTAAAAGTATATTATTCATATTTCATTTAATTGAAGATTTTACAATTCAGAAAATCACTTGAAATCTAAAGGAAATTCCTTTATCCTGACCTGGAAAATAAATGAGGAACTGGAATGCAAGAAAGAAAAATCTTTAATGTGTTAGAGAGAAACTATGTGTATATATGTATCTACATATGTTTCACCCACCCAAGAGACTGAGACACATGGCAATGAATCCGATAGAGTATAAGAGCATTTCACAAAAAATTGCAGCAGCTAAGATTATAAGAGAATAGACAGGATTCTTTCTGATCCATGACATCATGATAAGTTATCTCAGGAAACCTAAGTAAAAAATATGCATTGTAATCTAAGGATACAGATGCATAAAATTTTTGTTTTCACATGAATCCCAATTGATTTAAAATATATGCTTGAGATATGAAGGCAGATAGAAAACATCTTGGAAACACTACATAAACATTTTTCTTCTCTATTTTTAACATCATCCCATATTTTCCTAAATTTTGAAATATCCTATGTTTTACAACAGTAACAGGGAAACCTGTGAAATTTCCAGAGACTTTGTAATTCACTTTGTTAAGCTAAAATATTGAGTGAATTCAAGAGGAGATGAATGATTTCGGTGAATTTTGAGACCAGAAATGACTTTTAATTTATTTCTTATACCAGTGCTCTTAACTGTTTTAAATTCCTAAAGGGTTCCCTTTAAGAAATGAACCTTATAGAACAATCTCACTATATTGAAACATAAGCTATTTTCATTTTTCAATTATACAGATATAATCAAAAGAAAATTTTCAAAGGAGTAAAACACAAGCTACATTTATTAACACCATTAAAATCCTCAGTATTGTTTCTATAAGCAGGATGAACAGGGTATGGTAATGTGACATAGGGGAAACTTGTGTATAATAAACAACAGTTTATTTTTAGATGTAAACAATTTTACTATAGGATAAATTTTTTTACTGTAGGATAAATTTACTATAGGATAAATTTTACTATAGGATAAATTGTTTACATCTAAAAATAAATTGACATTTTAAGTTCTATAAATTCTTGCATGAGTATAAATTCTTTCTTGCATTCCAGTTCCTCATGTTATTTATTTAAAAAAAACAACTTTCCATTTTTTATCATACCTCATAATAATATGATTTTCTTTATTGAAGATGGAATGCAAAGGACTACTTTTAATAATTCCGAAAGCTCCAAAGGACACACCTTCTCAAATTCCTCCAGTTGCTCCAAAAGTCCAGAAAGATGATGCTCAAGTTTCACATTATAGAGAAATATATTCACAAATAAACCCCGACATAAACTTGAAAAGCAAAGCCCATTCTCAAGATATTAAATGAAAACTTCTTTTTCTAAATCATTGCATCAGTCTTGGGTAAATGTTTCTTCTATTTCTTCCCTAATCCTTTTTTTTCTACCCAACAATTAAAAGTCAGAATAATTTCACATTCTGGTAACACACTAAAAATATAATGGAACATATAGAAATAGCAATAATTGTGAATATCAAATCATAATTTTAATATTTTCTTTCTTCTTTACCACCTCTCCATGGATATTATACTTCATTTATTGAGGACAAGCATCTTTTAATAACACTTTTAAACTGTGTAATGGGATGTTCAGTTTAACGTAGAAATATACTCCCAGAAAACCTTGCAAATTAAAATGTTGCAAAATGGTGTTTCCCTAAGGTTGCTTAAAGCATAAATTTAAATGGAGTATGACAACAGTACAAACATGTGCCACTGAAAGCTCTCTATATGAATGCATCATTTGAAGATTAACATGTTGATATTGTGTTATTTAAATAGACGTTATTTCATTAGAAAGCAACAGTGTAGGCATCAAACTCTAGAATTAATTTCCCAGAGTGGCAATTCTTTGTTTTTCCTGCTAAGCTATTGTCAGATGCAATTTGTACAGATTTTTGTGTTAACTTTTAGATATTTATTAGATGGCATATTTTTGCTGGAAATGTCAAAGAACTCTACTGAAGATATCATATTCAGGGTAGAATTGGATTTGTTAGCAGATACAGGAATATAATTTGAAACCGGTTAAGAAATCTTATCTAGAGATAACAACAACAAAAAATAAAAACAGAAATGCCTGAAATGCCTAAAATGATAATTTCATGGAATGGGAAACTGCAGATTAAATAATTCAGAAGAAATGTTTAGCGAACTCAAAGATATACCCAAAGAAACTATCCAAAATTAAAAATAGAGAGAAAAAGTAACAAAATAATAAACTAGTAATAATGAAGAATGCACTATAGGACAACTTCAAGCAACCTAAATTAAGTGTAAATGAAGTAACTGAAGAAGTGAAGGGTAACACAAAAATAGTTGAAAAAAGTATAGGTGAAAAATTTCCAAATGTGATAAAAACTTTTAGCCATAAATCTAAGAATGTCAGCAACCTATGAACACAAGAAACATAAAGAAAACTATATCAAAATCTCACAGTAAATAACTTGCTTAAAAGTAAAGAAAAATGTTAAAAAGCAGCAAAGATTGCAAACAAAAAAGGATAAGATTTAACAACAGATTTATGATTTGTAACAGAGGAAACAAATACCAACATCTTCAAAGATCTGAAGAAAAAAAAAAAGCAGTTAACCTAAAATTCTATACACAGTGAAAATATATTCCAACAAAAGGGGGAATATGAGCAAAATGGCGTGGATTCCTCCTTTCATTCTCCTTCCTGCTAAATACAGTTAGAAGCCATGAAAATAATGAAAAGGCAATCAAAGAGATCACTTAAAGGTGAACAGAAGAAGGCAACTGGTAATGGATCCCAGGACTGGAGAAACTATGTAATAGCAGAAAGTTTTATGAGACCCCACTCAATAATAATAGTCTAGAGGTGGACTTCTAAAGGAAATTCATATCCTGACTACCAGTTGAACAGACGGTGGCCAGGTAGGCTTATTCGGGAACACTGCCGGCAACAGCATCAAGTGAGTGCAGAAGCATTGGCAAAGGGGATTAATTGGGAGTCCCACTAACATTAAGTTGCCAAAGAGAGGGCTTTGTTTCCAGTCTGGACCTGATGATCTATTCCTTCATGTTGAAACATGCCGCGGGGACAGGGTTGCGGGGTGGAGGTGGATCTGACAAGGGGAATCACACCAGAGCAAGTATCTAGACTGAGAGGCGTTTTTCTTTCTATGGGTCTGACACACCCTTGCTTAACTTAGATACATCTGGTGGCCAAGGGACACAAGCAAGGGGAATCTTACCACAATATGTAAACTGATGCAGAATGTACTCTTCACCCCTCAGGGCTGAAGTACCTCTTTACTCACTGGGAGACACCAAGCAGCAAAGTGGCTCTGGTTTGGCTAGAGGGATACTGCCACAACTGCTCAGTACAGAAAACAGACTTCATCTTCATGGGTCAGAGACCACCTTTCTCCATCTAGAGGCACAAGGAAACCTAGCTTGGGGAAGCTCCTTCTACCTACTTAGGTGACAGCACCATTAGCGAACAGTATTTGTTGACACTAAGACCTTTTAAAATAACACTAAGAAAGCTTAAAAAAATAAATGTCACTGAAAGCAGAGCCCACAAAAATAGGGCAAGACCTGTGTACTAAACCTATACCACTTAAATGACTGCAAAAAAAAAAAAAAAAAAAAAAAAGATTTAAATAAGAGCCAGAGTCCCTTAACATAATAGATAAAATGTCCAGGACAAAATAAAAAATCACATGTCATTCCAAGAGAAGAATCACAACTGGAATGAGAAAAGACAAATAACTGATAGTCACACTGAGAAGAATTAAATGGTGGAATTATCTAACAAAGAATTTAAAACTGCCATCCTAAAAAATATTTTAATGAGAGGATACAGATTCTTTTGAAACAAATTTTAAAAATTGGAAATCTCTGCAAAGACACTGTAGTTATGAAATGGAAATTGTAAAGACGAAAAACACTACAACTAAAAGACAAAACCCTTACTGGATAACCTCAGTAGTGGTATAAAAATAATATAGGATAAAATCAGTTAACTTGAGGACAGTTCAATAGAATTTGCCCCACTAGAACATTAAAGATAAAGACATAAAAATATTAGAGCCTCTAGGACTATAGGATAATTTTTTTAAATTAACATTCACATCCTCAAAGTCTCAGAAGGAGAAGAAATAGTGACTGAAATACTGGCTGAAAATTTCCAAAATGTGGTTAAATACATAAACCTAAAGATTTAAGAAGCTGAGAAAACCACGAATAGGATAAACTCACACAAATCCACAGTAGATAAGTCAAAATTAAACACGTGAAGATTAAAGAAATGTTTAAAAGTTTGAAAGCAGCAAAAGAGGAATAACACATTACCTACAGGAGTAGGTTAATTCCAAATGATATCTAATTTTCTCATCTAAAATCATGGAGGAAGTGGCATAAAATTTTTGAAATATGGAAAAAAAAAACCTGTCCACTACTAATTCTTATCTGTGAGAACTACACTTCAAGAATGAAGGTGTTTGAATAAATTATCAGCCCAGTGAGAATAAGCAAAGTCTACTTATTCAGAGTGTGATATAGCAAAGGAGTCAGAAACTCATTTGGATTTGGCAGAAATTCAAAGCCAAGCAGAGGAGGAGGAAAGCTTTACAGGAGGAAAAAGAGATGGTTTCTGACATCCCTTGGTTGGAGGCAGCTGGGATGGGGAAGTTGGAGGTAGGAGAATTAGGGTACCCTATTTGGTTAGTTAGGAAGGTATATTTGGATTTCTCCAATTGTTCCTAAGTCAGAAGTGAGGGCAAAATTAGGAAACCTGTCCGTTGCTGTTAAAGTTTTGATTGTTTGGATTTGCTTGCTACAGAAGTTGTGGTTGGACTTCCTGTACCATTCACCGCAAATTGTAGTTTGGCCTTTCAGGCTGATTGTTGCAGACTGTGAATCAGAGTTCTGTTTTAAGTCTAGTTTTGTTTGGATATCCAGTCTCTCGGAGGAGAAATACAGATATTCTCAGATGAAGGAAAGATAAAAGAATGTGTCTCTAGCCTACCTACTGTTAAAGAATGGCTAAAGGATGTTCTTTGAACAATAAAATGATAAAACTTGTGGAGAATGAAGAAAAAAGAAAGGGCTGGGTGCAGTGGCTTGTGCCTGTAATCCCAGCACTTTGGGAGGCCAAGGCCGGAAGATCACTTGAGGTCAGGAGTTCTAGACCAGTCTGATCAACATGGTGAAACCTTCTCTCGACTAAAAAAATACAAAAATTGGCCAGGCATGGTGGCACATGCCTGTAATCCCAGTTACTTGGGAGGCTGAGGCAGGAGAATTACTTGAACCTGAGAGTCCAAGGTTGCAGTGAGCTAAGATCATGTCATTGCACTCCATTCTGGAGGACAGAGCAAGACTGACAAAAAGAAAAAAAAGAGAAAGAAAGAAAAGAAAAAAGAAAGAACAATGGAAAAAAGCATAAATATGAGTAAATAAAATAGACTATTTTATGTCATTAGGTTTCTCAGTAAAAATAATAAATATGACAACAATAAATACAATAAAAATTGAACAGAAATAAAATTAAACCAACAACAGTTAATACTCACAAAAATTATCTTTAATAAGGTAAAGGAACCAAAATGGAAGTAAAGCTTTCATACTTCACTAGAAGTGGTTAAGTGTTAGCAGTGCATTATGATAAAGGACATATGTTTATATACAGTAAGTCCTCACTCATCATCATTAAACAACATTCTTGGAAATTACAACTTTAATGGAAATGTATAATGAAACCAATTGTTTCTCTCATCAATGTTATGGTGAACCAATTTTATTCAAGGACGTGCTATAGGTTGTTTTGTTCAAAGTTGCAATTTCTTAAACCTGTTCATGACATTGAGTGAAAATTTATTGTAATCGCCATAGCACATGCTAGTAAACAGACACAAAGTGATATAACAAAGCCTACTGTGGCTGGAGAGGCTTTCCAATTCATGAATCATTCATTATTTAATTAAAAATGTAATTTGGCTGAAGTGCTTCTTTTATCATGATAAAGAATATATGGAGTTTGTTTATAACATTTTTATAGCTGCATATGAATGTACAATTACCTCAAAATAAAATGTTTAGTTAAATAAGAGCACAAACCACCAACAAAGAAAAGAAGGTGAAATGAAGATGTCTTCAGACACTAAAAAAGCTGGAACAATTAATTACCAGCATAACTTCAGTACAAGAAATCTTAAAGGAATTTTGCCAGGTATGAGGGCTATGATATCAGATGAAAATTTAAGTCTGCACAAGAATAAGAAGCACAAGAAATGGTAACTATGTGTGTAACTCATGCAGCTTAGAAGCATATTCATATTTTCTCTACTTCTCTTATTTATCTATAATAAAGTTTTACCTATAATGAAGTTCTCTCTATTTTTTTATTCATGGTGCAGGGATGTATTTTGTAATTTGAAAGGAGGATATGTATTAAAATTATAGCTTTACTACTTATTAACCAAATAACTCTAAGCAAGAAATAGCTTTCATATATTATTTTTCAATTTAGAATAAGGCTGTCAATACTATTGTTATGTTACTATTAGCAATGGAGATGAACTAATATTGTTGAGTTAAGAAACTAGATATTCCACTAGGGATGAGGGAAGAAGGGTGTAGAATTTCTTCAAATTTTCAGCATTTAAAAATTTCTGTTAAAGCACCAGAAGTAGAAGAATTAGGAGACCAGTAAAATGTATGTCTTTCACATCTTCACAGACTACAAAGGACTGATGGCTGCTGCTGCTGTCTCTATCAGCCACAGCACTGTAGAATTTTTGTCTCATGCCAATTAGAATGGCTATCATTAAAAAATCAGGAGACAACAGATGCTGGAGAGGATGTGGAGAAATAGGAACACCTTTCCACTGTTGGTGGGAGGGTAAATTAGTTCAACCATTCTGGAAGACAGTGCAGTGATTCCTTGAGGTTCTAGAACTAGATATACCATTTGATCCAGCAATCCCATTATGGGGTATATACCCAGAGAATTACAAAGACATATGCACACATATGTTTATTGCAACACTGTTTACAATAGCAAAGACTTAGAAACAACTCAAATGCCCATCAATGATAGACTGGGTAAAGAAAATGTGTCACATATACACCATGGAATACTATGCAGCCATAAAAACAAATGAGTTCATGTCCTTTGTAGGTACATGGATGAAGCTGGAAACCATTATTCTTAGCAAACTGACACAAGAACAAAAATCCAACACCACATGTTCTCACTCTTAAGTGGGTGTTGAACAGTGAGAACACATGGACACAGGGAGGGGAACATCACACAATGGGGCCTGTTGGGGGATGGGAGAGCCAGGGGTAGGGGGATTGGGGAGGGATAACAATAGGAGACAGACCTAATGTAGATGATGGAGGGATGGATGCAGCAAACCACTATGGCACATGTATATCTATGTAACAAACCTGCATGTTCTGCACATGTACCCCAGAACTTATAATAATAATTAAAAAAAGAAACATACAAAAATAAATTTTGAGTTAATATAAAACATATTACTGAGATTTTAGATTCATAATCCCTCTGGTGGCAATGTTATTATCTAGGTCAAATTATGGTATCAACAGACATTAATCGTACAATTCTATAAAATAATTTCTTGAGCACTTATTATCCAATCATATAAATATTTATTAAACATTGATTTTATGTCACATACCATATTTGTTGCATTTATATAACTTTGGTAAGATATGTTTTCAGCTCTCAAAGATCTTAGTCTGTTTGCCTCCTAACTGGCGTCTTCTGAGAAATATATTTCTTTATAAGGCCTCCAGTGAATTCAAACAGTTTTTATAAGCTACTAAAGGATTCAGGTTCCACCCCACTGCAAAAAAAAAAGTCAAGAAAAAATTAGCTGGTAGAATTAACAATTAAGAAGAGAAATATAGTTATTAGTAGTAGTACATTTTCATGAAAATGTACTACTACTAAAAAAATACAAAAATTAGCCAGGCACTTTAATTTTATTAGATCTGATTTTCATTCAGATCTAATAAAATTAAAGTGCAATTAAATATATACTATTTATTGAAACTGTCACAATAAAATGCTAATATGCAATGTCAGCATTCAAATAATTAACTACATTTAGTTTAATATTTACATTATTTTTCCTTCAGCTTATAATTCAGTTAATCAGTCATAGTTAGAAAAAATGAACAAAAATAACTAATACCATAATTTACTCAATAGCAAAAATTTTTTTTCACCTTAAAGTTAATATCAAAACACTGACATCATTTAAATGAAAAGTGGAAATTGTATCATTTTAAGTCACTTTTAACCTCAGCCCAGCAGTGGCAGAAGCACTTATTCCTCTACAAAAATTGATGGCAATGGACTCAGTTTTATTGCATGATTTTTGAAAAAGAATATATTTTGCGCTATAACCAAAAAACTTAAACATTTTATAAGCAGTTATGCTTCACAAAAAGTATCAGTGGGTCTTTACCTATTAACATTTTCTAAAATGATAATAAAAGTTATAATGATACTGAAATGATAATCATGATTCTTATCTTTTCTTTAAAATAAGATTTTGGCATATACATTTTATAATTAGTAGACATTTATCTTGAAACAATATCTCTGCATATTATACTTGACATTTTCCCTTTATCCTGTGTTTGTACACTGTAAATTATCCTTTTTTATCATACAGTTACATTTACATCAAATTGACATGTAGTTTGTTACTCCCATACTTGAAAATATTGTGTCATGAATGTACATGTTGCCTAGAACTAAATGTATATACATGTACATACAAATGACAGCAAGTGAAACTGGTGAAATCTGAATAGGTATCGATGTCATTTTTGTTTTGTGTGATATTGCATTATACTTATGCAAGATTTTACCATTAAGGAAAATCATATGAAGACTATCACAGAATTCTCTGTATTATTACATACAACTAAGTTTGAGAAATATTTGTATATAAAATATATTACAATAGTATATATCTTAAAATTAAAAGTTTAAAAATTATATATGTAATATATATATAAGATATAACACACACAATATTATGGTTAGATAATGGATATTACAAAAAAACTCTCTATATTGTCCACCAAAATTTTATCCCATCTATCTGATAAATATATTCACCCTTTTTCTAAAACAACCTTGCTACTTTAGGTTGTATAGTAAGAATATTTTAAACTGAATTCTTCACTTGTATTTTTACTAATAGTTGGATACTAGGCCAACATTGGGCTCCTAGCACGAAAAATGTGGTCTTCGCATATGGGAAAAGAATATCTACATTGAAAAACCTAAAAACCTTGAACCTCCTAAACCTTCTCATCCTAAAAAATATTCTTACAGTATAGAACTATTTCTCACCCAAAAAGTTAAGAAGCAATACTCTTTGACTTGGTGCCATCACATTCACCATTTATTTCTACAAACTATTTGGCAAGGTGGTAGCTTTAAAAAATAAGTTAATAAGTTTTACTAACATAATCTTAAAACCCTGAAATAAAATTTATTTGCCTGTAAGAGCAAAATCTTTAACATGGTTTCAAGGTCTTGCGTAATCTAGCTTCTTTATTTTTCCACATATATATACACAAGTCTTCATCCTAAGTGCTTGAACTCGGAGGGTTAGATTTTGACTGCACAGTGTCTTGTTTTCTCATTGTGAGAGCCTTGAACATAATGTCCTTTTATCTAGAGATATCCTTCCCTCCACCATGCCCATTCCCATTGTTAATAACCTTTTATATTTATTCTGGGAAGCCTTTCTACATAATGTAGATTAAATACTTCTTTTATGCCCTCATTTAATTAAATTTATTCCTCTTTTATTGGCCATTGCACTTTATTTTTAATTACTTGTTTAGTGTCTAACATCCCCCACATTGTCACTTATGTGAGGACAGGGACTATGATTCTGTGTTTTATCATAGTGTTTTTTTTTTTTGTAGAAGATTCTTCTTTTTTGAAAGAATTAAAATACTTTTATCACCTTTTTAAAAACCTTCGTATTGTTGGTCTGTTTGCCATGTTTTGGAAAGCATAATATAAGAAAATATAATCTAACAAGCACCTCAGAGATGTACACAGAAGACACCATGAGAAAAAGTTTAGCAGGAAGCTAGTGGCACAATTCCAATGGTAATGAGTATGCTTGGCAGTGGAATAAAAGAGTTAACTAAATAGAGGTATAGGAACAGTTTGTCATACCTTTCTAATATGGATTTTTTTTGTATTTGCCTATGACCTCCTGTTGATTTCCAGTTGCTTACTGTACTTATAGCCATTTGAGACCATCCTCAAATGTGGGATCTATGTGATAACATGTGTTTGAAAGTCAACTAATGCCACCACTGTCATTACTGTTTCAATGGCATAGTATAAAAGGTAAGGACTTTTGAATCAGATTAAAATTAGGTTCGACTCCTGGCAACTCACTAGGTGTGTATTGTATATTCTTGGTCAAACTTCTTAACGCCTCTGAAATTTAGAATGACATTTTCTACTAACTCTACATGCATAAAAAATGTGTAATGCAAAACAATCAAAATGGAGTAAGAAACTTACGTATCTGTACACAATATATATGTAAATGTTTGTAAAAACATATATACAAATACACATGTATATATACATATACACGTATATACATATCAGGCTAGTAGTTTTCCTGCTGTCCATTCACTGTGAGAGTTGAGAAATAAATTCATATATTTTTAGTGCAAATCATTTTTAATTGCTGATTTTTAGCAGAGTGGTAACCAAGGATGTCACTACTTACATGTAATTCAACTTTGACTCTGCATTCATTTGATGTCTAGGATGTGTAAAATCCTTTTCTATAATGTTATTCTTACTAGCCAAATTTTGTATATGTTAATAGGTTAGTTATACAAGGAATGTTTTTATTATTTTATAGTGTAAATATTATAATTATTATAATTAAATATTTATGAGAAACTGACATTTAGAAAGCATAAATAACAAGAATTTTGTTGGGATTTGCTCACATTCATTTCAATGACTTCATTATGGTATGTATATAGCAGTGCTCAAGAAAGTATTTGTTAAATTAATGAAAATTGAATGACATGGTAGAACCAACATCCAGTACCAGTGATGTCTGATGTTAAAGCCTGAACATAATCACAAATCTTAAATTTCCTCTAAAACATATTGAATGTAGCACTTATATATGGAAGATCATATGAAGAATAAGTAACTTTAAACTTTCTCCTGTAGTATATTATCTATTTTCCAGCAAATATCAATATAAGATGTGCTCGACTGTGCTATTTAGCAGTTTCATTGTACATTAGCAGTGTTATGAAAGCTTACTAATGAAAGGCACTTTCAAGTTATCTTTTTTTAAAAAATTAACCTTCAGATTTTTCTGACTATAGTACTACTCTAATACCACTAGCTCTCAGTTTTCTTTTTGATGTTAATATAAAACTTTTGTAATCCTTTTTCTTTAAAATTATACTTTAAGTTCTGGGATATATGTGACGAACGTGCAGGTTTGCTACACAGGTATGCACATGCCATGGTGGTTTGCTGCACTCATCAATCCATTATCTACATTAGATATTTTTCCTAAAGTTATCCCTTCCCTATCCCCAAACTCCTCAACAGGCCCTGGTGTGTGATGTTCCCCTCCCTGTGCACAAGCATTCTCATTGTTCAACTCCTACTTATGAGTGAGAACATGTGGTGTTTAGTTTTCTGCTCCTGTGTTAGTTTGCTGAGAATAATGGCTTCCAGCTTCATCCATGTCCCTGCAGAAGACATGAACTCATCCTTTGTATGGCTGCATAGTATTCCATGGTGTATATGTGCCACATTTTCTTTATCCAGTCTATCATTGATGGGCATTTGGGTTGGTCCCATGTCTTTGCATTGTAAACAGTGCTGCAATAAATATACATTTGCATGTGTCTTTATAGTAGCATGACTTATATTTCTTTGGGTATATACCCAGTAATGGGATTGCTGGGTCAAATGGTATTTCTCGTTCTAGATCCTTGAGGAATCACCACACTGTCTTCCACAATGGTTGAACCAATTTACACTCCCTCCAACAGTATAAAAATGTTTCTATTTTGCCACATCCTCTCCAGCATCTGCTGCTTCTTGACTTTTTATTGATTGAAATTCTAACAGGCATGAGATGGTTCCTCATTGTGGTTTTGATTTGCATTACTCTAACACCCAGTGATGATGAGCTTTTTCCATATGCTTGTTTGTGGCATAAATGAATTCTTTTGAGGAGTGTCTTTTCACATCCTTCACCCACTTTTTGATGGGGTTGTTTCTTTTTTTCATAAATTTGTTTAAGTTTCTTGTCGATTCTGGATATTAGCCCTTTGTCAGATGGATAGATTGCAAACATTTTCTCCATTCTGTAATTGCCTGTTCACTCTGATGACAGTTTCTTTTGCTGTGCAGAAGCTCTTTAGTTTAATTATATCACATTTGTCAATTTCAGCTTTTGTTGCCATTGCTTTACTCATTGTCTTTGCCCATGCCTATGTTTTGAATGGTATTGCTTAAGTTTTCTTCTAGGGTTTTTATTTTTTTAGGTCTTACGTGTAAGTCTTTAATCTATCTTGAGTTAATTTTTGTATAAGTTGTTAGGAAAGGGTCCAGTTTCATTTTTCTGCATATGGCTAGCCGGTTTTCTCAACACCATTTATTAAATAGGGAATCCTTTCCCCATTGCTTGTTTTTGTCAGCTTTGTCAAAGATCAGACAGTTGTAGAAGTGTGACATTATTTCTGAGGCCTCGGTTCTGTTTATTGGTACATTGGAATTTTATTTGAGTAAGATGATATATATTATTAAATTTTTGTCAAAATAAATATTAAGAAACATCTAATATATCATGGTTATTTTGATATTCTTTGGGATACGCATATTAAAAAAACTGGATAAACAAAGAATGTATTTAACAACTTAAAACAAATAGTAAATAGTCAAAGGAAGGTTTAATTATTCAAACATATGTTTTAAACATTTTTATAATGTGTGGGAACAACTAAAGTGAGAAACTAAAACTTTTAACAGACATTTAATAAAAAAATATTTTATTAATTATACATTGTATAATTATATAATACTTAAAATATCAGCGAATACAAGACGTCAAAACTTTGCTGGAGACGTTCTTAAAATACATATGTAGGTACACATTCATTTACATATATATACAAATTATATATAAACTTCCTATTTTATTACCTTATAGCACCATATAATTTTATCATTATGGTCTCAGATTAAACTTTGTAAGGTGATTGATGACAGGTGGTAATTTTCTATACTTTTCTCATAATTATTTTAGAAAAAGTCAATCGTTAATAAAATGAATTTTCTCATATCTTTTATTTTTCTGTTAGCTAATCATCAAAACTAGTAAGTTATCTCAATAAATAAGATTGTGAATACTGGCTTTATGCTAACTAGAAATGACATAAGATTATATTATACACAAAAGTCAGAGGGTCTGTATGGAAAAAGAAGGCACATGTTTCTTTTTCAATTTTATTTCAATTCACACTCAAGTTGTTGTTCAAATTTTTAGATGGAAAAAATCAGAAATTGGAAAGTGAAGAATAGCCAGATAATGTTTTCATTTCATGTGATATATGAAATGAAAGATATGCATTTCATATTTTTGACTTGAGGCTTTGGCTATGCCCAAGGCAAGAAGGGAAATAAAACATCTTGTTTCTTAGATAGACTATAATGTCATGCTAATTTACAAAAACAATTTTCATTACTCATAAAAATTTAAACTTGCATTATAATAATGTTTACTGGGAATTAGAATTAATGTGGCAGAATATATTACCACTAAGCATTGCAAATAATAGTTACTATTAGAGATTCTGTAAATATGAGAGAAATATTGCCTGCAAGTATAAGATTTATAATTCAGCCACACTCTTCTCTCAGTTTAGTAAGCCATGTCCAATTTTCTCTTACTAGCATTATGGAGGGACCTTTTCTCCATACAAATTTTGAGTTCTTTAGATGAAAGGTGTTAGGCAACTAGAGATGTATTATAAAATTAACTGCATTTAATTTAGAAATAAAAGAAGGCTTTAGAGTTAGATGCAAACAGAAAGTCCTTCCATGGTTATAATTAATTATTTAAGACTGTGAGTTTCTACTTAAAAAAATCTGTTTGGGTTGAAGATGATGCTTAATCACAAACTGCACCCTACTATTTCTAATCCAAATGAAAAATATACATTAGAATTAGCCAAAGATCAGCAATATGACATTTAAAGCTAGTTTGGAGAATCTTGCTTTAATATTTCTTATAGGTCTCCTTAATGCCTTCAGGTAAAGTGGAAGGGTAATTTAGAATTTTCTCCTTACTCTTCCCCAGTGCCTACTGCATAGAAAACAAGGCAAAACAAACAAACAAAAATAAATAAAAACATGATTTGCAGACAGATTTTTCCAGTTAGAGAATTAAAACTTGCCTGAGCTAGGCATGCTGAGGCTTTGTGTCAACCTTAACAATTCTATTTCAGTCCTTCCATGGTGAAGAAAAAGTCACAATCAGAGAGGGCAGGACTAAGAGGCATTCTTCCAATACTATATCCCTTCCATTCGGTGTGTAGATCAGTTGCAGAATGGTTTCCCTTTGAAGGGAACACATTATACAAACATTGATTCTCATACTTACCTCCCTACCTTGTTCTTGAAGAAACCTCTGAGAATGTGGGGAACGCCAATATTTTTCCTTCTAAAGCCCTCATCTCCTCAAGGTTTCTCTTTCCTCATGTATCAAGTTCATGATTACTTTCTTTCCTCCATATCTTCCCTACTCTTTCACATTTTCTGCTTTTATTACATGCCATGTCTTCTAGCTATCATCTCTTAGCATTGAGTGATGAAATTATTTTCCTTTCTCTCTGATAATTTTGGAAGAATCTATCCATTTGGCATTTTCCTGCCCAATTCTCCTACATATTTGTAATTTTATTGAAAAAAGCCTATAGACCTATTCTTGGTTGGTAACATTCTATTTCAGAGAGGAGCAAGGAAAATTAATTGGAATAAACAGAGAATCCTCTTTAGCTGATAGCAAGAAGAGAAAGCTCAGGTATATTCATAAAGTAATTATTTTATTTCATCACAGGGGCAGTTGTGTGATGTGGTATAAATTGTATGACTGTAATAGAAAAGGAATGTATGTTTGCTAGATTATGTTATTCTGAATTAAGATATGAAGAATAAATAGAAATTAATCAGATAACATGGAATATCAAGTCATTTCAGATAGAAGTAATACTATATACAATAGGCCAGGTTTGAGAATATAGGTTGCAAATTTGAAGAATTAGTTTTGTATGGCTGAAGTTTACTATGTATAAACTCACGAATCAAGGTTAAATAAATTAGAAGTATCTTGATTTTAGCGAATTTTATACAATTTTATAGAGCTAAGAACTTACACGGAAGGCAATGGAATAAAAGTAAAGACTTTAGGCTTAGAGAGTTACATGTGTGTATTTGCATTTTTAATTGCTCATTCTGACTACAGGGTGAATAACTGATTGTCATAGAATTAACACGTGATATATACTGGTAGGCTCTTCATCAAACTAGTCTTCTTTTCTTTCTGAGAACACAACTAAATTATGTTTCTCAACTATTTTGCAGTTAGATGGGGTCACAAGCCTAAAATATGGCCAGTAGAATATTAGCTTCTATTGTATCTAGGTCTTAAACATAACAGCTTTCCATACGTAATGACTAACAATTATTATTCCTTAACTTGAATGGGTGTTGAAAAAGAGCTGCAAGAAGAAAAAATTCAGGGTCCTTGAATCACTCTTTTGAAGATAGACCTGCTCTTGTCTAGGAACACAAATTTTGGAATTTATGTGAATAAAATATAAACTTCTATCATGCTTCAACCACATGTGATTTTGTTACAGGAGCTAGCATTATCCTAACAAATACCTGTCATTTAAAATGTACTATCACAAATAGCAAACTACCTAAAATGAAACAAAATCAAGCTAAAATCCAACTCTATTATGTGCCAATATCCTGAAAGGAGTAAAAGATTCATCAGTTTTGAATTTTATTTATACAGTAGATCCTCACATTTTTAAACAACCGGAAGTGATTTAGCATGCAATTATAGTTGTCACATAGAAAGACAGTAAGACATGAGCTTTTATGGAACTTTTATAGACTAGTTATCATAAATGTTTTAGAGCTGTTTATAAAAGTTAAGGAATCCAGGTTGTGCAACAATGTTCACAACTACTCTTGGATATATCTCTAAATTTATTTTTTTATGCACATCCTAAATTTCTTTTAATATGTACTATATCATTAGAGTTTCTTAGTCGCTAGCAAGAGAGCTGACTGATAACTGGACATGTGCCACCACTGGATAGAAACAAAATTAGGAATAGCACCAAGAAAATTTGGCCGGCACCCACCATTATTGCCTGGTAATACCATCACCAGTGAGAATCAAATATGACCATCCACCTCCTTTCTGTTTTTATACCTTTGCATCACTAGCTTAACAAAGTCCCAGCTGGGCATCCACTTGGCCAAGTCTAAGTAAAGTCTCCATGTTCCAGTATCTAAAGATGTAGATAAAAGGTTTCTATTCTGACTTATTTTCTTTAACTTTCAAAGCCAGATATTCATGCAATTGAGCATTCCTAAAAATCAAGAAGGGAATTTTGATACAGGTAAAGAAAAAAGTTAGCAAATGAGCATTGTACTACCAATCCTTCAATATCTTGTGTTAGAGGCAAATCTTTTCAACTATATCTATATTTGGTAAACAAGAAACTTGGAAATGCCTCTGAATTTCTTTACTTATGTTACCATCTATGAAGGCTAGCATTAATTTTAGTGAGCTATTACTCACTTCACCAGAATTTTCCAGATTCTATGATTAGAATTCTCCTGTCCACCTTACACCAAAAATATCCACATTGGATGGTAATATGATGTGGCTCTGTGTCCCCACCAAAATCTCGTTTTGAATTGTAATCCCCATATATCGAGGGAGGGAGGTGACTGGATCATGGGGTCATTTTCTCCCACTCTGTTCTCATGATAGTGAGTGAGTTCTCATGAAATATGATGATTTTATAAGTGTTTGACACTTCCTCCTTCACGATTCTCTCTTCTGCTGCCTTGCGAAGATGACTGCTTCCCCTTCCAACACGTTTGTAAGTTTTTTGAAGCCTCCCCAGTTATGTGAAACTGTGAGTCAATTACTCTTCTTTCCTGTATAAATTATCGAGTCTCAGATATTTATCTAATTAATACAGTAAATTGGTATTGAGGTAGTGGAGCACTGCTATAAAGATACTTGAAAATGTGGAAGTGACTTTGGAACTGGGTAACAGGTAGTGGATGGAACAGTTTGGAGGGCTCAGAAGAAGGCAGGAAGATGTAAGAAAGTTTGGAGCTTCTTAGAGATGTATTGATTAGTTTTGACCAAAATGCTAATAGTGATACAAACAATAAAGTCCAGGCTAAGGTGATCTCAGATGGAGATCAGGAACTTACTGGGAACTGGAACAAAGGTCATTCTTGCTATGCTTTAGAAAAGAGACTAGCGACTTTCTGCCCCTGCCTTAGAGATCTTTGAGACTTTGAACATGAGGTAGATGATCTGAAACTGGAATTTATATTTAACAGGGAGTATAAAAGCTTGGAAAGTTACCAGCTTGATGATGAGATAGAAGAGAAATATCCATTTTGGGGGGGAAACATTCAAGCTGGCTGCTGAAATTCGTATATGTAATGAGGATCAAATATCAATAACCAAGACAATTAGGAAAATATCTCCAGGGCATGTCAGAGATCTTGGTGGCAGACCCTCCCATAACAGTCCCAGAAGCCTAAGAGGGAAAAATAATGGTTTTATTGGCCAGGCCCAGGGCTCTGCTGCTCTGTGCAGCCTCAGAACATGGCACCCTGCATCCCAGCCACTCCAGCTTCAGCCATGGCTAAAAGGGGCCAAGGTACAGCTTGGGCCATGGCTTCAGAGGGTGCAAGCCTCAAGCATTGGTGGCTTCCATGTGGTGTTGGAGCTGCAGGTGCTCAGAAGTCAAGAATTGAAATTTGGGAACCTCCACCTAGATTTCAGAGGATGTATAGAAAGACATTGATATCCAGGCAGAAATCTGCTGCAGGGGCAGAGACATGGAGAACCTCTGCTAGGGCAGTACAGAAAGGAAATGTTGGAACCCCACACAGAGTCCACACTGGGGCACTGCGTAGTGGAACTGTGAGAAGAGGACAACCATCTTCCAGACCCCAGAATGATACCAGCTTGTACCATGTGCCTGGAAAAACCACAGACACTCAACACCAGCCCATGAAGGTGGCCAGGAGGTGGGGGCTCTACCCTGCAAAACCACAGGAGTGGAGCTGTCCAATACCATGAGAGCCTACCCTTGTGTCAGGACGACCTTGATGTGAGACATGGAGTCAAGTAGATCATTTTCGAGTTTTAAGATTTAATAATTGTCCTGCTGGATTTTGGACCTGCATGGTGCCTATAGCCCTTTTGTTTTGGCCATTTTTTCCCATTTGGAATGGAAGCATTTATCCAATGCCTGTATCCCCTTTGTATCAAGGAAGTGACTGACTTGCTCTTGATTTTACAGGCTTATAGGCAGAAGGCACTTGCCTTGTCTCAGGTGAGACTTTGGACTGTGGATTTTTGAGTTAATGCTAAAATGAGTTAAGCTTTGAGGGACTGTTGGGAAGGCATGATTGGTTTTGAAATGTAAAAAGTTGTGAGATTTGTGAGGGGACACAGGCAGAAAGATATGATTTAGGTCTGTTTCCCCACTGAAATCTCATTTCAAATTTTAATCCCCAATGTTGGAAGAGAGGCCTCGTGGGAGGTGATTGAATGGCCTCACCTTTTTCACATCCAAAGTTAAAAATAAAGCACAACATCATGGCCTATTGTGTACTAATATATAAGTATGAAAGACCTCTAACAAAGCTGTGAGCAGGGTAGCTTAGTCACCATCTATCATTTTAAACACGAGCATTATACAGCAGTTAATGTTCAAATGTGATTTATCTTTTGACCTCAGGATCATGTATAATTACTAGGGACATATCCTGTAATCCTATGATTCAATGGAATTCTTCTAAAGAAATCTTCCTGATAAATGAAAATGGAGTTTGCTTACATTTCTGTTGTTTAAATCTGTAAATCTTTTATTGGCTTATAAGAGATATGAGGCTATTTCCAAGCAAATGCTTTTCATCATGTTAGTAATGTATTTGATTATTACTGATGTCACTGACTAAGCACTACACACAACTTTGCTTCAGCTAGAGCTATCTATAAATTAATAAACTATGCTTTAGAGTCTATATCATCCTTTTATAATATTGGCAATGTATGTCAAGCTAAATAGATTTAGTGTTTATTAACTCTTAAGTGTAGATTTTGAAAAGTTCTTTAATATCTTTTTTGTTGTTCAAACATAATCTTCCTACATGAGTTTATCAGATTTTTTTCTCTCACAAATTTTGCCCAATTTCAAAGAAAAAATTGTACCAGACAAGTTAAAAGGTAAGGAAGACTATATTTAAGGTTATTAGAATAAGAGACAGAGATTGAACTCACCTCTTTTGGGACAAAGAGCAAGAAAGTTTTAAGCACTGAATTGAGCTAGCAGAAAAGTACTGGAGGATGGTAGGGAGAGGTTATTAAATGTGATTAGATCATCAGTGTTTGCTGATGGGTGGTTAACAAATTTAGGCTCCTACCCTCTCACTGACACTAGGAGATAGGACCCCTGTATTTCTTGATGATGACATGAGATAGTTCCCATGTCTTTGAACAATGCATTCCTGAGTAATAAGACCATTAGGAGGTTTGGAAAAGATATACATCTCAAAGGTGTAGAGAAAGAATTTGTACATAGAAGTTTTCTAAAGTAAGTGTTCTATGAAATGTCAGGGACCTACAGTCAGATAAAAAAAAAATCTGTCTAAAATGTAGTCAATCCAAGGAAAACATTAAAGCCATCTTACTCATATTTGCCCATATATATTCATCCTTAATATTTTCTAAGATTATAACAATAGGAGTGACTGGTATATCCTTGACTTGATGCTTCTCAATGACTGGACATGAGCCTTTGATATTTAAAATACTTGGTAACTTTATTTTGTAAAGCTGGAAGCTGTTCTCTCTTCCAACTTGAAATGTCTCATAATTCCTAGACTTCCCCCATTACCCCCACATATCTGAAATTGGGACTGTCACTGACTTCTCATTGAACTCTAAATAACTCGTCTAAAGCTTGCAATTTCTTTACAGGTTCAATTAGCAATCAATACATAAAATTAACTTTCTGTTTTTCAAGCTCTTCCCATGGAGGTAGAAATTTATTGACTTTGTTGACAGTCTCCTATGTTATTACAAGTGACATTTTGACCAAATATTTCTTAACTGTATAACATAGATGATTCTTCTTTTGTTTTTGCAAGAATATCCTTTACCGCTCATTGCCAATCTTTTAGCAAATGCCATATCTTTTAGAGTGTTTTGTTATGACAATGCTATAATTTCAGCAAAAATCATTAGATAGGCTAAGTTATGCTGAGATAATGATCTTAAAAATTGTATTGGCTTAAAACAAAGTTTACTTTCTTGATTACATTACTTGTCTATTTTGGATTTCCAAGAGACTCTGATATTCTGGAAGCAAGGATTGTGAGCAAGTATGATGTCAAAAGAAAAGACAGTTCCAGAGTATCTCACACTGGAAATTAAAGTCTCCAGCCTGAAATGACCTGCATCACTTCGACTCACAAACCATGAGCTCAAGCATACCTTTAACTCTATCCAAATATAAGGGTGCTGCTGAAAGAAACTCACTCTATGATTGGGAGGAAAGCAATACTAAAAATGCGTAACAAAAATATTTGTCATTACCAACATCATAACATTATTTTTTTCTTTTCTCCTGCCACTTTTCCCCAAATGGGTAAAATACAACAAATGTATTTTTTTATTAATAACTAACCATCATTCAGTATTGCAAAACAATAAAATAGATTACTTTACTGGTACCAAAATCAGCACTACACAAAATACAAACTATAACCATTATACCCTGAACTTTAACAATTGAAATAAGACTTTAACAACCAATTATAATAGTAAGTGTTCATTAAAGTATTTGTGGGTTAGTTCCTCATGTATGAAACTATCAAACTGTTTTAAATGATGGAGATTTTGTATGGGATTGATATAACACACAGTGAGCTGCTCTGAATGAAACAGAGGAAACTCCAGTACAATGTATTACTAGTACTGTTGAATGAGGAGTAATAATGAAACTTATGATTTCCAATGTAAGGTGAAATGTAATTTTCAATTAATAGTGTACCTGTGCGGAAGATGGATTTAACAGCCTTTCTTTTGATGGCAGTCTTAAAGTCATAGCTAAAATATGCGATTCGTTATATCTCTCATCAGATACAAAGCCAGGGAAGAAAGGGCTTCTAAAATCACATGCATATACTGAAACGTATTCTCTACCTGGTTAGCTCAGGACAAATTTTAGGAGAAATTTCAGATCTATGACAAGTCATATCTGTTATAGTTGACTGCCTGGAATTTCCATAAGATTTTTTGCATATATATATAAGATAATAAAAGTGCAAATCCAATTTCTTTTTAAGAAAACACATATAAAGAATATTGAATAAAGTATAAATAAAATATTATATAGAATGCTTTCCATCTCTTTATGAAAATTTTATATGTCTTGATAGATGATTAGATCTTAGTCTAAATATTGTCAATATTCATTTCAATCAAAGACTATCAGACTATCACATACTTACGGATATTTGGAGTTATTATGAAAAATAAAAATAGAAAAACCTTCTAAATTACTGAATCATAATTTTTATTGTATTAACTTTCCCTAGCATGGTGCTAAGATATGGTAACTTTTCAATATTTTATAATTATTATTTTTTTAAATTTTCAAATTCATAAAAACATGCAAGATAAATGTCATACTTCTTATATTGTTCAACAAGATACACGGTAGGTATACATGACTTTTTTTATTATTAAACTTTAATCTCCCTCTCTGTTGTCATCATGGTCTAAGGAATAGAGTGATTTTGTCAGTAACATAAGAAAATATGAAGTTTGAACCTCATATATCACTGGAAATACTTTGCCTTTATTCTAATTAGTATGCTATATTTATCCATCATTTTCTAGTATCAAATATATTTAACTTCCTTTAATTTCATCACCATGACAGTTCTGTGAAATCCAGAAGTGATCTGGGTACTGCCAATACTAAAGAGACAGAAGCTCCAAAAAATTAAAAGACTTAAAATTTGGAAGTCTCGTGTTAGAAAATGAGTCATGTTATTTTTAATTTAGATTCAAAATTTTTAAAATTATACTACAAGCATTTTTGCAGTCTTTACTATATCTAGTAATTGAAATTTGAGTTACCCAGTCAATCAAACATTAATCCAGAGACTAAAAGTCAAGTATTAAGGACTCAGAAATATAAATACATTTAATTATATTTTTACCAATCTGGACCCAATGAACGCAGTATTTGTTAGTATCATTATATATTTTTTTAAATTGTCATTATAATACACGATCATTGATGTGCAAATAGAAATCTCAATTTGTATTTTATTGTCTACCACAAGCTTGTCCAACCCATGGCCCTCAAACTACATCCAGCCCAAGATGGCTTTGAATGTGGCCTAACACAAATTCATAAATTTTCTTAAAACATTATGAGTTTTTGTGGATCTTTTTAGCTGATGAGCTATAGTTATTGTTCATATATTTTATATGTGGCTCAAGAAAATTCTTTTTCCTTGAATGTGGCCCAGGAAAGTCAAAAGATTGAACATCCCTGGCCTACCACATCATTGTGTACTGCAAACAAACGCAGTCACTAAAAAACTTACTGTATTAAACGTTGGGTAATTGTTGTTTAAAATGGTTTGTAGTATGCTGAAGTAGAGTAATTTTTGTCAAAAAGTTTTCTATTCCTTCTAGGCTGCACTTCCGTCAACTTTTAGGTAGAAAGAGCATACTTTTGTTGGGGCTTCTTATATCTGTAGTAGGATTTTCTGGGTTGCCAGTTTTTCTGGATTGCCAGTTTCCAACTTTAGAATACACGAGGCAAAAAAAAAAAATTTCCAGAGAACTCACCTCTGTGCTCTTCCTTGGGTACAAAGATTCTTTAGCTTTATTCCTCTCTTTATCTTTCAGAGCCTTCTTAAGTTTGTTTTAAATGTAATGTCCAGAGATCTTAGTTGTACTTAGTGAGAGACATAGAAAAAGTATGTCATCTCTATCTTTCCAGAAGTGAAATTCCTTTAGTAGTGTTAGTTTGTTTCTGCCGTAGTACAAACTGAAAACAATCTTAACTGCAATTGCAATTAATGGTAAAATGAATAAAATATGCTAAATTTCTATTATGAAATACTATACCAAAATGTAAGAGAATAAAATATGACTTCATATGACAGCATGCATAACTCACAGAGACATAATATTGAGGAAAGCAGCCCAAACTAAGTTAGTATATAGTATATAATTCCATGTACATAAATATCAAAAAAAATCAAATAAATACATGGTAATAAAACTCTGAACACTTACTAAACTTAGGGAGCCATAAAAATAGAAAAGTAGCATGAAGGAGGCTTTTGGTTATCTGGAAATATCCTATATCTTGAATTATTAGGTTGCTATACAAATGTGTTTGTCTTGTAAAAATACATTAAATATACACCTGAAATTCATATGTTTTACCATATGTATTGTATACTTGCATAGAGTTAATTTAAAATATAGCATTTCCAAAAATATCTACCATAAAAATGACACTCAATTTTGACTTACTGAATTTTTTCCTTAAAGACTTGAAACAAGAGATGGGCACCCGCCATTTCTACTTCTATTACTAATAGCAAAGATCCTAGTCAATGTAAAACAAAGGGGGAAATTTAAACATACAATCAGTAAACACATCAGCAGTAAGTAGTAATATTATTAAAACATTGTGATTTTCAAAATTAAACTCATACAGAAAATTGATGATTGATAATTTATTATAAATTGTGGTTATAACATTTTTTCTATGTATATCTAGATAGTAAATAATTAGAAGATAGATGGATGGATAGATATGTAAATACATAGATAGGTGATAGATGGGTAAGTAGTAGATTTACCATAAAAATTGGAAAATGCTGCAAAAAAATCCCTCTTCTACTAAACTGTGGAGAACTCTTTGTTAAGCATTCATTAGCACACCTTTGGATGACTATTTGCAGAGCTGAATAAATGGGTGTTTGTATGGATAAATGTGTAGATAGATGGATAGATAGATGTAGACAGATAGACAGTTTTTGAAATTCTACAATACTGCCACTTCAAAAACTTTCCAGATTTCTTGACATAAATGAAGTTGTTTTCCTAAATAAAATAATTCTGTAATGTAATCAAGTATATATAACTCATCAAGTAAAGCTATCTATTGTGTGGTCTAACCAACACTTACTAATTTAAATATATACATATTTTTTTGAGACAGGGTCTTGCTTTGTTCCCCAGGCTTCTACTCTTATTTTCCATTGTCTAGTTTTCTATATCTGGGTTTCCCCATTTTTTTCCCTTACATTATAAGTTGAACACCATGAATTTAAAACAATAAGGTACAATTTAGTCCCTTCTAAGATAAACTTCATTGTACAAACATGGAAACACATTCAAAATGGCTTCTCCCAAGGCATGATTATGTTGGCAGGTGTGATGATGGTTAATATTAGCTGTCAACTTGATTGGATTGAAGGATGCCTAGATAGCTGGTAAAGTATTGCTTCCAGGTATGTCTGTGAGGGTGTTGCCAAAGGAGATTAACACTTGAGTCAGTGAACTGGGAGAGAAAGACCCACCTCCAATCTGGGTAGGCACCATTCAATTAGATAGCAGCGTGGCTAGAACAAAGCAGGTGGAAGAAGGTGGGATAAGCTGGCTTACTGAGTCTTCTGCTTTTATCTTTCAACTGTGCTGGATGCTTCCTGTCCTTGAACATCAGACCCCAAGTTTTTCAGCCTTTGCACTCTCAGACTTCCACCAGTGATTCACTGGGGGTTCTTTGGCCATTGGCCACAGACAAGTCTGCACTGTCAAGCTTCCCTACTTTTGAGCCTTTTGGACTCATTCTGAGCCACTACTAGTTTCCTTGCTCCTCGCTTGCAGACAACCTATCATGGGACTTCACCTTGTGATCGTGTGAGCCAATTCTCCTTAATAAACTCCATTTTATATGCACGTATGTCCCATTAGTTCTGTCCCTCTGGAGAACCCTGACTAATCCAGCTGAACATGTAGCTGATGTTAATCATTAAGATGGTCTGATTTGCATTCTGTCAACAAGGCAAGGATAACACTTTCACCACCTTTATTTAATATAGTGCTAGAAGGCCTAGCCAGAGCAATTAATCAAGAGAAAATAAAATATAAAAGGCACCCAAATTGGAAAAGAAGAAATAAAATTCTCTCTGTTTGCAGATGACATAATGTTATATCCAGGAAACCCTAAATATGCCACCAAAACCAGTTAGAATTAATAAATGAAGTCAGTAAAGTTGCAGAGTACAAAATTGACTTATAAAAAATAGTAGTATTGCTATACACTATTAATGAAGAATTTTAAAGCACATGAAATAAAAATTCAATTTATAATAGCTGAGGTAGTGGTGCTGTAGGTACCTGTGTAAAAATGGTAGAGTCATGGTAGAGACTGGGCCATAAAGACAGTCAGTCTCATGGACACAGGGAGGGGAACATCACACACAGGGGCCTTTTGGGGGTAGGGGGGCTAGGGGAGGGATAGCAGGGGGTGGGGGGATTTGGGAGGGCTAACATTAGAAGACTACCTAATGTAGATGACAGGGGGATTAATGCAGAAAATCCCCAAGGCATATGTATACCTATGTCACAAACCTGCATGTTCTGTACATGTCCCCCAGAACTTAAAGTATAATAATGATAATAATAATAATAAAGATAGTCAGTCACCACTGGTCTCTAGGGCAGAACACACTCTAGCAGTGAATTTGGTTTCCAAGACACACTGTGCTGTAGCAGCTTAGGTGCAGGGATATGTTTGCTCAAGGTGTGCTCTCACTCTAGGCAATTTCAAACTGGATTCAGAGCCTGTGAGGAATAGGGCTTTTCTGTGCAAGAATTGTTGGCATTTGTAGAGGCAATGAGGACTGCTCAGGATTTCCACCTAATCTTTTTCCCATAAGAAAATATTCCTTCCTTGCACCCTCCCCTACCACTCCAAGTTGATCCTAGCAGCGGAGACTGAGTGAGGCAAAATACCTCGTTTCTTTCTCTATGAAACTATCCTGGGTTTCCATGATCATCAGAGATTTTGCTGCTCCCTTGTGCTCTCCAGCATGGCTCCTCATTTAAACCAGTTGAAATAAAGTTGCTTATTTATTGTTTTATTCAGTATTTTATGGGAAGTAGGGGATGAGCACCAGACAACTTTAGTTGGTCATCTTGCTGATGTCAATTGATTTATTTTTTGTGTGTATTAAGAGACAATAAATAAAACTTTTAATATCATTGCTAATTTAGATAATCTATAGCCACATGCTCAGAAATTGGCTGTATACAAGTTTCACGGACAAATATTAAAATTGGCTGTATACAGTCGAGAGAGATCTAAGATGGTTGACTATTAGCAGCTTGGGATTGTAGCTCCCAGAGAAAGTGCACAGAACGAGAGGACGCCACATTTTCAGATGAATTTTTGTGGCTCACGGACTAGGAGATTCCCAGTGGAGGAGCCCCACAGGTCGCCAGCGCAACTCTTATGGCCGGTATGGTGGTTTTGCCGGTGCTTTGGCGTGGTGGTTCTCAGTTCAGAGTAAACGGGACAAGCGCCCCTTTTAATCAACGTTTGTAACTCCAGAAAGGCAGAGTCACCCATTTACCTGATTGAAAAAAGTATTCAAGAGGGAAGCCAGACTGGAGATTCCTGAGTAGAAAAGCACCACGAATCTTAATGCTGCTGTTTTAGCCGGCACAGTGGGTTGCTCAGATTTCAGCGTTGGGAATCAACAAGTTGGATGTCCACTCAGAGACCTAATTTGAAAGATCACAGAGATGACAGGTGGATAAATTTACAATGACGGGAAGAAACAAGCGTAAAAAAGCTCGGAATACTAAGAATCAGAATGCTTCTGCTTCTACAGGGGATCACAGTTCTTCACCATCAAGGGAACAAGGCCTGATGGAGAACGAGTGCATTCCGATAACAGATTTAGACTTCAGAAGGTGGCTAATAAGGAACTTTTGTGAGCTAAAAGAACATGTTCTAGCTCAATGTAAAGAAACTAAGAACCTTGAAAAAAGGTTTGACGAAATCCTAATGAGAATAGACAATTTAGAAACGAATATAAGTGAATTAATGGAACTGAAGAACACAATACAAGAACTTCATAAAGTATGCAGAGGTTTTAACAGTCAAATTGATCAAGCAGAAGAATGGATATCAGAGGTCGAAGACCTACTTAATGAAATGAAATGAGAAGACAAGATTCGAGAACAAAGAGTAAAAAGGAATGAGCAAAGTCTCCAGGAAATATGGGACTATGTGAAAAGACCTAATTTACGATTGATCGGTGTATCTGAATGTCATGAAGAGAATGAATCCAAGTTGGAAAATATTTTTCAGGATATTATTCAGGAAAACTTTCCTAACCTAGTAAGGCAGGACAATACTCAACTCCAGGTAATCCAGAGAACACCACAAAGATATCCTCAAGTAGACCAACTCCAAGACATATAATCGCTAGATTCACTAGGGTTGAAATAAAGGAGTAAATTCTAAGGGCAGCTAGAGAGAAAGGTCAGATCACCTATAAAGGGAAGCCTATCAGACTCACAGCAGACCTCTCAGCAGAAACCCTACAATCTAGAAGAGAGTGGGGGTCAATATTTAATATCCTCATAGAAAAGAATTTTCAACCCAGAATCTCATATCCAGCCAAACTAAGCTTCATAAATGAAGGAAAAATAAATTTTTTCACAAACAAGTAAGCACTCAGAGATTTTAGCACCACCAGGCCTGCTTTACAAGATCTTCTGAAAGAAGCAAGGAAGGAACAGAAAGAAAAGAACAAGGAACAAACAGAAAGGAACAACCAGTATCAGTTATCTCAAAAATTCACCAATGTAAAGAGTATCTCCATAATGAAGAATTTACATCTACTAATGGGCAAAATAGCCAGCAAGCATTAAATTACAATATTGAACTCACAAATGTTAATATTAATCCTAAACTTAAATGGATACAATGCCCTAATTAAAGTCACAGACAGGCAAATTGAATAAAAAGTTAAAATCCATCAGTACTTAGTATCCAGATCCAGCTATGATACACAAAGACTTAAAATAAACGGATGGAGGAAGATTTACTAATTAAATGGAGAGAAAAAAAAACGGGAGTTGTAACTCTTTCTCTGATAAAATAGACTTTAATAGTAATAAAGACTAAAAGAAACAAAGAAAGGTAATACATAATGGTAAAAGGATCAATGTACCAATAGGAGTTAATGATTATAAATATATACATACCTAATATAGGAGCACCCAGATACATAAGACAAGTTTTTATTGACTTATAAAGAGATTTGGACTCCCACACAATAATAGTGGGAGATTTTGACATCGCATTGTTAATTTATATTATACCCATTTTGAAAGTGACTATATAATAGGAAGTAAATTACTCTTTAGCATTTGCAGAGTATCTCATAGACCTAAATGAAATATTGGTTGACTGTTTGTTTGTTATTTTCTTCCCTTATTCCTTCCTGTCTCTGTTGTTAAGTACAATTGACGGCATGAAAGAGGTTTTTAATATCTTTAAGATTGCATTCCAGCCTCGGCAATACAGCAAGAACTCTGTTCTCTCTCCCTCTTTTTCTTTCTCTTTCTTTTTTTCTCTCATTTAAAAAAAAAAATGGTTGTATACAAGTTTCACAGACAAATACTAGTACATTAAACCTTACAGAGGTTTTCTAATTCTGTGAATGTCATTGATAGTTTTGAAGAAATAGCATTGAATCTGTAAATTATTTAGTCAGTATGGACATTTCAACAATATTAATTCCTCCTATTCATGGGCATGGATTGTTTTCCATTGTGTATGACATCTATAATTTCTTTGGAACATTGTCTGAGCAAAGATTTCCTAGAGATTTTTTACCTCCCTAGCTAGCTGCATTGCTAGGCATTTTATTCTCTTTGTAGCTACTGTGAATTGGATTGCATTCTTGATTTTGCTCTCAACTTGAATGTTTTTTTTGTGTCTAGGAATGCCACTGACCTATATATATATTGATTTTGTATCCTGAAACTTTACCAAAGGTTTTTATCAGACCAATGGACTTTTGGGCAGAGACTATGGGATTTTCTAGGTATAGCTTAATATCTTATGGAAACAGGGATATTTTGATTTTCTCTCTTCCTATTTGGATGCCTTTTCCAGATTGCTTTGGCTAGGACTACGAGTAACTACGTTACCTAAAAAAGGTACTAGCTTTTTGTTGGACTCCGAATGGGAGAAGGCTCTGTGACAGGTAAAGGCTGCTGTGCAAGCTGATTTGCCATTTGGGCCATGTAACACAGGAAATGCAATGGTGTTTGAAATGTCAGTGATATATAGGGATGCTGTTTGGGGCCTTTTTCCAGCCACTATTTTTAGACTGCAGCATAGGCCCTTAAAATTTTGGAGCAAAGCTCTGCCATCCTCTGCATATAACAAATCTTTTGAAAAACAGCTTTTGACCTGTTAATGAATCTGAGTAGAGACTGAAACCATGACTATTGGTCACCAACTTACCATATAACTTAAACTGCCAATCATGAATTTGGTGTTATTTAACTCATTATCCAATAAGTTGAGTCTGCACAGCAGCATTCCATCATCAAATGGAAGTGGTATTATGTGAAGTGAAAGGTTCTGAAAGCACGAATAAGACTCATGAAGTGGCTGGATAAATCTAATCACTCCACTCCTATCCTATGAAAGTGATTATAATCAATAAATAGTGTGGATGATCAGAGCTCGGGGCCTTCATTGCCACATCCAGAGTAATAAAGTGATGGCCCCCTCGTCCCACTTTTTCTCTTAATCTGTCTTTTTCTCATTCCTTTGTAGCCACCAAACTCAGGGTACTCACAGGTTATATAAGGTTGGCTCCCTACAAAAGGTTATTTTTCATAGTTTGAATAGTTTTATAATTGTAATAAAGTGCCACACAAAAAGAACATCACATTGGAGACCAAATGTGATTTTTTAAAAAACATTTAGAAAATAAAATCCTTGTATTATAAGTGCCAGTATCACTGAGAGAAATTTCCCTTGGAATAGGAATGGGAATAGGAAATTCCAAACATTTTTTGAATATTCAATTTATCTTTGAAAGATGATTTTGCAATTATAAAGGACAATATCATCTAGGAAAGCAAAATATATTGAATTAATTGAGGTTGTCTTGAGTGAAGCACATATAATAAGATCTATTTTATTTTGAAGAAGATCAGGAAAATCAAACCAAATTCTCAAAACAAACAAACAAAAAACAACAAATAAATCTAAAACTGTTATTGGTGTATAGGAATGCTTGTGATTTTTACACATTGATTTTGTATCCTGAGACTTTGCCAAATCAAGAACTAACTGCCATTCACAATTGCTACAAAGAGAATAAGATACCTAGGAATACAACTAACAGGGAACATAAAGGACCTCTTCAAGGAAAACTACAAACCACTACCCAATGAAATAAGAGAGGACACAAATAGATGGAGAAACATTCCATGGTTCATGGTTAGGAAGAATCAATATCGTGAAAATGACCATACTGCCCAAAGTAATTTACAGATTCAAGGCTATCCTCATCAAGCTATCAATGACCTTCCTCACAGAACTGGAAAAAACCACCTTAAAATTCATATGGAACCAAAAAGAGCACACATAGCCAAGTCGAGTCTAAGCAAAAGAACAAAGCAGGAGGCATCACACTACCAGATTTCAAAGTATAGTACAAGGCTACAGTAATCAAAACAGCATGGTACTGGTACCAAAACAGAGATATAGACCAATGGAACAGAACAGAGGCCTCGGAGGCAACACCATACATCTACAACCATCTGATCTTTGACAAACCTGACAAAAACAAGGGGAAAGGAGTCCCTGTTTAATAAATGGAGTTTATTCTGCTAGCCATGTGCAGAAAGCAGAAACTGGACCCCTTCCTAACACCTTACACTAAAATTAACTCCAGATGGATTAAAGACTTAAACATAAGACCTAACACCATAAAAACCCTAGAAGAAAACCTAGGAAAAACCATTCAGGACATAGGCGTAGGCAAGGACTTCATGACAAAAACATCAAAAGCATTGGCAACAAAAGCCAAAATAAACAAATGAGACCTAATCAAACTCCACAGCTTCTGCACAGCAAAAGAAACAGTCATTAGAGTGAATTGGCAACCAACAGAATGGGAAAAAATTTTTGCAATCTACCCATCTGACAAAGGGCTAATATCCAGAATCTACAAAGAACTAAAACAGATTTACAAGAGAAAAACAAATAAGCCCAATCAAAAGTGGGTGAAGGATATGAGCAGACACTTTACAAAAAGACATACACGAGGCCAACAAACATATGAAAAAATGCCCATCGTCACTCGTCATTAGAGAAATGCAAATCAAAACTACATTGAGATACCATCTCATGCCCGTTAGAATGGCGATCATTAACAAATCTGGAGACAATAGATGCTGGAGAGGATGTGGAGAAATTGGAACACTTTTACACTATTGGTGGGAGTGTAAATTAGTTCAACCACTGTGGAAGACAGTGTGGCAATTCCTCAAGGACCTAGAAATAGAAATTCCATTTGACCCAGCAATCCCATTACTGGGTATATATCCAAAGGATTATAAATCGTTCTACTATAGGGATACATGCACACGAATGTTCACTGCAGCACTGTTTACAATAGCAAAGACCTGGAACCCACCCAAATGCCCATCGATGATAGACTGGACAGGGAAAATGTGGCACATATACACCATGGAATACTATGCAACCATAAGAAACGATGAGTTCGTGTCCTCTGTAGGGACATACATGAACCTGGAAGCCATCATTCTCAGCAAACTGACACAAGAACAGAAAATCAAACACCGCATGTTCTCACTCATAGGTGGGTGTTGAACAGTGAGAACACATGGACACAGGGAAGGGAGCATCACACACAGAGATCTGTCAAGGGGAAACAGGAGAGGGACAGTGGAGGGTGGGGAGCTGGGGAGAGATAGCATGTGGAGAAATGCCAGATATAAGTGATGGGGAGGGAGGCAGCAAATTCACACCACCATGTGTATACCTATGCAACAAACTTGCATGTTCTTCAAATGTACCCCAAAACCTAAAATGCAATTTAAAAAAATCTAAAACTGTTGTATTATCTAACCAAAAGGAGGAAAATAAAATACTCAGTGGTTTTATTTTAAAACAGGCTGGGTTTATAATAGCCTGGGTTTATACTTTATCACAATATGTAGTATGTAGATAGTAAAAGAATCACATGATTTATAAGGAATATTAAGCTAATTATTAATGAGAATGGGATGCAGAATGTGCAAGATACAGTGAGGAAAGTAGTCACCAAAGAACCATGATAAAAAAAGTTTCTGTTCCAAATTCTATGGATAGTTTCTTGATGGAGGACTATGCTTCTGATTCCAAATACCCATATTTTAGGTAGTCTCAGCAACATAAGCAACAATCCTTTTCCTGTTATGTGCATCTTCAGCAAGAGAAGAAATCAAAACTGAGCCATCTCCTGAGCATCCTCCTATATTCTGTTGCAAGGATACAGTACTTACTTATTTCATTTGTATGTATAAATGCACAATCAATCCTCATTATTCATAGATATCAAATTTGCTAATTCACCTACTCAATAATATTTCTTGGTAACCCTTAAATTAATATTCATGGGCACTTTTGAAATCAGCCATGGGCATATAGACTGCCAAAAATTTGAGTTGCCTAATATGCATGTCCCAGCTGAAGTTGAATAAAAGCCTTCTTGTTTCAGTGCTCAAACACTAAACGGGCATTCTTTTCTTGTTTTTTCTTTTTTTGGATGCTATTTTTGTTTATTCCTAAAATTCAATAAACATTGATACAACCTAATGATCAGGGGTATTGGATACTTTCAATATTTGTATATTGAAAACACAAGTGTCTTTATGTTTTACAAAATGCTCTCACATCTATTGTCATATTTGGTCAGTTTAGAAACATTGTCAAGGAATCGGAGTGGTGAATATTACACCCATTTCACAGTTGAATACAAAAATATTTATATGACTTAGAGCATAGTTAGGTCTTACTGTCCCATATACTACTAATATACACAAGATCTCCAGTTCTTTTTTTTTTTTTTTTCTAAATTTTATTTTAGGTTTGGGGTGTATGTGAAAGTTTGTTACATAGGTAAACACATGTCACAGAGTTTGTTGTACAGATTATTTCATCATCCAGGTATTAAGCCCAGTAGCCCAATAGTTTTATATTCTGCTTTTTTCCTTCCTCCTACCATCCCTGCTCAAATAGACCCCACTGTCTTGTCTGTTGTTTCCTTCTTTATGCTCCGAAGTTCTTATCATTTAGGTCCTACTTATAAGTGATAAGATGCAGTATTTGAATTTCTGTTCCTGTATTAGTTTGCTAAGGATAAAAGCCTCCAGCTCCATCCATGTTCCCACAAAAGGCATGATCTTGTTCTTTTTTATGGCTATGTAGTATTCCATGGTGTATCTGTACCACATTTTCTTTATCGAATCTGTCATTTATGGTCATTTAGGTAATTCCATCTCTTTGCTATTGTGAATAGTGCTGTAATGAACATTCACATGCATGAGTGTTTATGGTAGAATGATTTATATTGCTCTGGGTATACACCTAGTAATAGAATGCTAGGTTGAATGATAGTTCTGCTTTTAGCTCTTTGAGGATTGTCATACTGCTTTCCACAATGCCTGAAACAATTTACACTCCCACCAACAGTGTATAAGTGTTCCCTTTTCTCTGCAACCTCTCCAGCATTTAACATTTTTTGACATTTTTTCACTTTAATTTTTTTATTGTTTTAATTGGGGTTTTTTTTTTTTGACTTTTTAATGATAGCCACTGTGACTGGTGTAAGGCAATATTTCATTGTGCTTTTGATTTGCATTTCTCTAATGATGACTGAAATGGAGCTTTTTTCTTATGCTTGTTGGCTGCATGTATGTCCTCCTGCGAGATATGTCTGTTTATATGCTTTGCCTGCTTAATAATAGGGTTGTTTGGTTTTTATCTTGTAAATTTGCGTAAATTTCTTATAGATGTTGGATATTAGACTTTGTCAAATGAATAGTAGTTTGGGAATATTTTCTCCCAATCTGTAGGTTATCTTTTTTACTCTGTACATCTGTAGATGGTTTTGTTTTTGTTGTTGTTTGTTTTTGTTTGTTTCTTCCTGTGGAGAAGCTCTTAAGATTAATTAGACTTTATTTGTCAATTTTTACTATTGCTGCAATTGCTTTTGGTGTCTTTGTCTTGAAATCTTCCAATTCCTATGTCTGGGATGATATTGCCTATGTTGCTTTCCACGTTTTATACAGGTTTGGGTTTTACATTTATGTCTTTAATCCATCTTGAGTTGATTTTTGTACATGGTATAAGCTTCAATTCAAGAAGATCTAGCTTCAATCTTTTGCACATGACCAGCCACAGGATTATCTCAATAGACACCTAAAAGTCTTTCAGTAAAATTCAGTATCCCCTCATGTTAAAAACTCGCAATAAACTAGTTATTGGAGGAACATATCTCAAAGTTATAAAAGCCACCTATGACAAACCCAAAACCAACATTATACTGAATGGGCAAAAGCTAGTAGTATTCCCCTTAAAAACCAGCAGAAAACAAAAATTTATTCTCTCACCACTTATATTCAATCTAGTATTGGAAGTCCTAGCCATGGCAATCAGGCAAGAAAAAGAATAAAGGCATCCAAACTGAAAGAAAGGAAGTCAAACAATCTCTTTTTTGCAAATGACATGATTCTATTTCTAGGAAACCCCATAATCTCAGCCCCAAAGCTCTTCAGCTGATAAAAACTTCAGCAAAGTTGCAGTGTATACAACCAATGTACAAAAATCACCAGCATTCCTATACATTGACAGCCAAACTGAGAGACAAATAGAAAAAAACAAACCCATTTGCAATTGCCACAAAAAGAATAAAATATCTAGGAATATGTGTAACCAAGGAGGGGAAAGATCTCTTCAATGATAACTATAAAACACTACTCAAAGAAAACAGAGAAGACAACCACATGAGAAAACATCCCATGCTCATATATAGGAAGAATCAATATCACTAAAATGGCTACAGTGTCCAATGAAACTTACAGATTCAATGCTATTCCTATAAAACTACCAACAATATTCTTCACAGAATCAGAAAAAATATTTAAAAATTCATATAGAACCAAAAAAGAGCACAGTTAACCAAGGCAATCCTAAGCAAAAAGAATAAAGCTAAAGGAATCATGATACTCAACTTCTTAGTATACTACAAGTCTACAGTAACCAAAACAGCATGATACTGGTACAAAAACAGGCACATAGACCAATGGAACAGAATAGGGAGCCCAGAAATAAGGCTTCAGATCTCCAATTATCTGACCTTTTACAAAGCTGACAGAAACAAGTAGTTGGGGAAAAGACTCCCAGTTCAATAAAGGTGCTGGTATAGCAGGCATTTTTCAATGGTCTACTTAGTAGCACCTTTTTCCATTTTTTTTTGTTGTTGGTGATTTTACCGGTAAAATGGCCCTCAAGTAGAGTACCGAAGGCTGTCTAGTGCTCATAAGTGCAAACAGGCTGTGATGTGCCTTATGGAGCAAACATGAGTACTATATAAGGTTCATTCATGAATAGGGTATAATACTGTTGGTCATGAGTTCAATGACAATAAATCAATAAAATATATGAAATAAGATACATGTAAGCATAAACACATAAAATAAATAAATAAAGTTATGTATTGAGAAAAATGTTGTCACCAGAGCTCACAAGAACCTAGTCATGTATTCCCCTGGTATTACTGGCTTAGTATTTGCTAATCCTATGTTTATGGCAACTTCATAGGATATTACTATTGCGAATAATGAGAATCAGCTGTAAGCGTATGTGTACTGTATTTTTTGAACTGTATTGTAGATATAGTTTCTATAGAGTAAAATGAACTGATCTTAAATATTTAGCTCTGTGACTTTTGATAATTGTACACTATTTGTCCACTATATAAAAACTCTATGCACTACTATAATTACTATAGAAAATCCTTTTGTGTCTCTTTTCAGTTGTTTTCTGCAAGCTAATTCTGTCTCTAAAGAAGATGTTTTCACTTCTTCAACTTTATAAATATAAACATATATTTTGTTTTCTTCTATATATGGTTTATTTTGTTTCAAAAAAGATAATATTTTTTATTCATTCATGTTGTTGCATGCATATATATTTCAATTTTTTTTTGTTTTACAAGAGGTATTCCATTATATTAATGTGCCACAATATCTTTATCCATTGACCTATTAAGGACCATTTAGTTTGGTCAAAATTATTTGGTATATTAATCTGCAATTCTGGATAACTAATGCTGTTGAATAGGCTTCATCAGCATGTTATTCAATCTATATCTTAATTTGTGAAGTACTATCTTAGTCTATTCCAGCTGCTACAATCAAAGAATCTGGGAAATTGATTAAAAAAATTAATTTATTGCTTATAGCTCTGAAGGCTGGGAAGTTTAAGATCAAGATTCTAATAGATTTGGGGTTGGCTAAGGCCCATTTCTTATAATTAGTGCCTTCTATGTCCTCACATGAAGGGAGAGTTAAAGAAGGCTAACATGCCCCCTCAGACCTTTATTATAAGGACACTAATCCTATTACTTATGTCTCTGCCTTCATTACATAATCATTTCCCAAAAACCCCTCTTAATATAATCACATTGGGAGTTAGTTTTAATATATATATTTGAGGGGACATTCAGAACATAGAATTACTTTTACACATTTATTTTATTATTTTGTACATTCAATGCATTTTTTCTATTAATTTATAGGATTTTAATATATAAAACTTAATATGTTCAACATATTGAATGTCTTCTGAGAAACATATATGTATTATTAATATTTTTGCTTCAAATTATTCCTTGCTAAAGAAAATGTGGTACACACACAAAATGGAGTCCTATTCAGCCATTTAAAAGAACGTGATACCGTCATTTGCAACAACAGGAAAGGAACTGGGGGACATTATGTTCAGTGAAATAATCCAGGCATAAAAAGACAAACTTTGCATTTTTTTTATTTATTTGAGGAAACTAAAACAAATAAAACAATTGAACTTATGGAGATATAGAGAGTAGAAAGACAGTTCCCAGAGGCTGGGAAGGTAGTTGGGCAGAGGGCAATAAAGTGAAGATGGTTAATAGGTACAAAAAATGGTCAGAAAAAAATGAATAAGATCTAGTATTAGATAGCACAACAAGGTAACTATAGTCAATAATAATTTAGTTGTACAATTTAAAACAAACTAAAAGAATATAACTGGATTATATACCCTATTTACTCTGATTTAATTATTACACATTGCACACCAGTATCAAAATATCCCATATAATGTAAATATTTACATCTACTATGTACTCATAAAAATTAAAAATTAAAAAAAAATTTTGCATCATGATTTTCTTAATTGAGTTTTTCAATAAGAAAACATTGTCTGTTTTTATTAGGTTCAATTTAGCAATTTCTTCTATGGTTAATTATTTTTGCATCCTGAATAAAATAATCTTCTACTGCAAGATTTTGAAGGCAATCTAGATTTACTTCTAGAATGGTTATGATTCTACCTGTTATAATCAAGCTTACAATTCAATTTCAATTAATCTTTTTATGTAAAGTGAGTTAAAGATAAATATTTATTTATATTTTTCTTAAAGTTGCTCAGTTTTTCAACACTACTTATAAAAAATGTAGAATAGTTTCTTGCTCATTTAAATTGACTGCTTGTTTTTAGTCTCAATAGATTCTTGGTGTTGTTCTGGAATCTCTACTTGTTCCACTGATTTAATTGTATATACCAGAGGCATCCAGTGTTTTGGCTTCCCTGGGCCACATTAGAAGAAGAATTGTCTTGGGCCACACATAAAGTACATTAACACTAATGATAGCTGAGGTGCTTTAAAAAAAAATCTCATAATAGTTTAAGAAACGTTACAAATTTTTGATGGGCCGCATTCAAAGCAGTTCTGGGCTGCATGGGCCAAAGGTTGGACAAGCTTGGCCTATGTTAATGCCGGTAACACACTGTGTTGATTACTGTGGATTTATAACTTTGAAATCACTTACAAAACGTTTTTATACTTTTTTTTTTATTATTTACCAAAGTTAATTGTATCTATTTTGGATTCTTTATGTTCACATAAAAATTTTGGAAATAGCTTGCCAATTTCCTTCACAAACTGTCTAAAGATCTTTCAAGTGATTTTAACATTCATAACTTTTTTATTTGATTTGTAATCTCTGCTGAAAGACAACATCTCTTTATCTCTTTATGTATGCTGTCCAGTTTCCTAGTGGATAGTTTTTCAGTAATTTTTTTTTTTTAGATAGAGTTTCACTTTTGTCACCCAGGCTGGAGTGCAATGTTGAGATCTTGGCTGACTGCAACCTCCACCTCCTGGGTTCAAGTGATTCTCCTCCTTCAGCCTCCCAAGTAGCTGGGATTACAGACATGTGCCACTATGCCCAGCTAATTTTCGTATTTTTAGTAGAGATGGGGTTTCACCATGTAGGTTAGGCTGGTCTCCAACTCCTGAGCTCAAGTGATCTGCCCACCTCAGCTTTGCAAAGTGCTGGGATTACAGGAGTGAGCCACCATGTCTGCCCTGTTTTTATAGTTATTTTAAAGGTTCTTTTGAATAATTCTGATATTAGATTTTGGGGTTTTTTCCACTCAATATTTTCTTTTCTGACTATTGGTCATACATAATCATGCATCTGCAATGGTCTTTTGTATTTTTAGAACTATACATTAGAAAATGTATTAAAAATAACAGTAGAATCTAAATGTAAACATAGCTATCCTCAGAAATTGTTATTCTTCTTATTCTGTCCAACTACCTATTTGGAAATCTGAGTTAATATAATCTGTAACTGAGGAAGTTGCACTTAGTTTCAAGTGTGTAATATTTAGCTCACCAACAACTTCAAATATTCAGAAAAACAGAACAGAAGGTATGACTTCAATATATTCTTGGAATCTGGAAAGAGCAAGATGTCAGACTTGTCCTTTTGCTTTATAGTCCAGCCGCTACCCTTCTGAACAATGGAAGATCTCTCTTTTCTTTTTTCTCTCTTACAGTCTAACTTCAAATTTTGAGCTGTTGGGGTTTTATTTTTCCCCCCTGGCTTTCTGCACTTTAGGAAATCTATCTCCTACTTTGAAGGATAGCTGTAGTACAATGACTGAAAACAAATGTCCCTCAGTAGTATATATCTCAGTGTATTTGTTTGGTAGGGCCACTATAACAAAGTAGTACAAAAGTGTACTGGGTGGCTAAAACAACAGAAATTTATTGTCTCATGGTCCTGGAGGACAGAAATCTAAGATCAGCATATCAGCAGGGTAGATTTAAACAACAGAAATTGATTATCTCACAGTTCTGGAGGCTAGAAGTCCGAGATCAACAAGTCAGCAGGGATGGTTCCTCTTGAGGGCTTTGAAGAAGAATGTGCTCCATGCCACTTTCCTAGATCTGGTAGATTTCTGACAATCTTTGACATTCCTTGGGTTGTAATCTTATCAACCCAATCTCTGCCTTCATGTTCACATACTTTGTGTATGCATGTATATGCATGTGTGTCCAAATTTTCCCTTTTTACAATGACACTAGTCTTTTTGGATTGGGGCTCACTCTATTCTAGTATAACCTTATCTTAAACAATTATATCTGCAATTACAGTATTTCTAAATAAGGGTACATTGTGAGATGCTGAGATTAGGAGTTCAATATATGAATTATAGGAGAGGAGGAAGACACAATGTTAACCATAATACTAAACTTTCTTGTCATGCTCTCCTTCTTGGAGGGTTGCTACAAAGGACACATTAAAAACCTGTAGAGATGTAAGTAATTTCTTTGAGGACTCTTGTTCTATCCCCATCTTTTGGCCGGTAATTGCATTTTAAAAAATAGACTTTATTAGTTAGAATATTTTAGGGCCAGAGCAAAATTTAATGGAAAGTACACAGATTTTTCATACACCTCATGTTCTCATACATGCACATCCTCCCTCAATATCAACATTCTACACTGAACTGGTACATTTATTACAATCCACAAAACTACATTGCTGCAGCATCATTAGTCAAGGCTAATAGTTTAAGTTAGGCTTCACTCTTAATGTTGTACTTTCTGTGGGCCTCAACAGATGTATAATGAGATGTAGCTGCCACTATGGTATGAAATAAAATACTTTCAGTGCCCTAAAAATTCTGGGTACTATGTCTATTCATTCCTCCATCCTCTCAAACTTGCAACCACTGATAACTATTTTTTGTCATTAAAACAACTTTTTAATGTAAAAATTTGAGCATATATATAAGTCAAGAGAGTGACATAATAAACCCACACATACCCATCACCCAGCTTCAATGGTTATCAACATATAGCCTGTCATGTTTCATTTATACATGTATCTACCTGCTCCTCCCACATTTTTTAAAGCACATCAGTTTAATATAAATGTGTTTTTAACACTTAACAAAAGTGCAATATCCCTACTTTCTATAATCTTAGCAAAGATTATTTATTATATTATCAAATATTCAATTATTGTGCACATTTGTCTGATGTCTAAAATTTTTCTTTTCTTTTGTTTTTCCAGTTGCTTTGTTCAGGTCAAACAGTCACATATTACTTTTTAGTATGTTTTATATTTAATTATTAGTTTAGTAATATTGTTATTTTTAATTTTATTGTAGTGAAAAACACATAACATAAAATTTACCTTCTTAATTGTTTTTAAATGTGAAGTTTAGTAGCATTAATATATCTATAATATGGTACAGCTACCATCATGATCTATCTCCATAATTCTTTTCATCTAGTTAAACTCTGTTCTAATTACACATTTGTCATCTCCCCTCCCACAAACCCTTGGTAACCATTATTCTACTTTTGCTATAATTTTGACTACTCTACTTCATATAAGTAGAGTAATACAGTATTTGCCTTTGCATGACTGGCTTATTTTACTGAACATAATATCCCCAAGTTAGTTCCATGTTGCAGCATATGTCAGAATTATTTTTTTCCTTTTTAAGGCTAGATAAGAGTCTATTATATACACCACATTTTTCTTACTTATTCATTTGTTGATGAACATGAGTTTCTTCCACATTTTAGCTATTGTGAATAATGCCGCTATGAACATCAGTGTACTAACATCTCTTGGATCCGGCTTTCAATTGTTTTTGGTATATTCTCAGAAATTGAACTGGCTGCATCATATGGTAATTCTATTTTTAATTTTTGTGGGACTGCCATACTGCTTTCTGCAGCATCTGTGCCATTTTAAATTCTCACCAGCAGTGTACAATGTACCCAACTTCTACACCTCTAACTGTTACTTTTTGGATTTTTTAATAGCAGTTATTCTAATGAATATAAGGTGGTATCACATTGTAGCTTTGATTTGTATTTCTGTAATGATTAGTGATGTTGAACATATTTTCATGTGCTTATTGGCCATTTGTATATCTCTTTGGAAAAATATCCATTGAAGTATTTTGCCCAGTTTGCAAGCTTTAGCCAGATGAATTATGTAAGAAAAAGAAATAAAAGGCATCCACATTGAAAAGGAAGAAGGAAAATGATCACTGTTTACAGATGATATGATGTAGAACACCTTAAAACCTTTACAAAATTTGACTGTTTGAACTAAAAATAAGTGAATTCAGGAAACAGCAGGATACAACGTCAATAGGCAAAGATCAGTTACATTTCCACAGAGCAACAATAAACAATCTGAAAAGAAACTATGAAAGCAAGTCTATTTATAAAAGCACAAAAAAGAGTAAAATAATTAGAAATTAACTTAACCAACCAGGTCAAAAACCTGTATAAGAAAACAATAAAGATTGCTGAAATAAACTAAAGAAGAAATAAATAAATGTAAACACACCCCATGATCATGAATTGGAAAACTTAATATTGTTAAGATGTCCACACTACCCAAAGCAATCCATCAATTTACTGTAATCCCTATCAAAATCCTCATGATTTTTTTACAGAATTTTTAGAAAAGCCCATCCTAAAATTCATATACAATTTCAAAGAACCCCCACTACCCAAAATAATCTTTAAAAAGAACAATGTTGGAAGACTCAAACTTCTTTATTTCAAAATTTACTACAAAGCTATAGTAATCAAAATATCATGGCACTGGCATAACAATAGAAACGCAGTTCAGATGGAATAGAATAGACAGCCCAGAAATAACCTTCACATATGTGGTCAAATTATTTTGATAAGAGTGCCAAGAATGTTCAATGAGAAAAGGGCAGTATTTTCAACAAACGGTGCTAGGGAAACCTGGATATTCACAGAAAATAATAAATTTGGCTCTTTAAGTAATACTGTTGATATAGTTCAGATATTTATCCCCATACAAATCTCATGTTGAATTGTAATCACCAATGTTAGAGGTGGGCACCTGGTGAGAGGTGTTTGGGTCACTGGACTGGATCTTTCATGGCTTCGTGCTATCCTCAGTATAGTAAGTCAGTTCTCACAAGATCTGGTTGTTGTAAAATGTGACACTCACCCTTCACTCTCTCTTGCTTCTGTTTAGTGTCATGTGAAGTGCCTGTTCTTGCTTCACCTTTTGCTGTGAGTAAGAACTTCTCGAGGCCTCCTCAGAAGCAGATGCTAGCACTATGCTTCTTGTACAAACTGCAGAACTGTGAGACCATTAAACCTCTTTTCTTTATAAATTATGCAGTTTCAGGTGTTTCTTTACAGCAATGCAAGAATGGCCTAACACAGAAAATTGGTACTGAGACTGTGGTATTGCTACAAAGATATCTGAAAACATGAAAGCAGGTTTGGAAGTGGGTAACAGTCAGCAGTTGGATGAATTTGAATAGCTCTGAAGACAGGAAAATAAGAGCAAGGTTGTATTTTCATAGATGTGATTAAATGATTGTGACCAAAATGTTGATAATGATATGGACAGTGAAATTCAGGCTGATGGAAATGAGGAACTTATTGGAAACTGCCTTAGCAGTTTACCCTTGTTATGCCTTAGCATAGAACTTCGCTGTATTGGGTCCTTGACCTAGCGATCTGTGGAAGTTTGAACTTGACCTTTAAGATTAAGGGTATCTGGCAATAGAAAGTTTTAAGCAGCAAAGCATTCAAGATGTTACTTGGCTGCTTCTAACAGCCTATATGCAGATGCAGCAGCAAAGAAATGACTTAAAGCTGTAACTCATATTTAAAAGAGAAGCACAGTGTATAAGCTTGGAAAGTGTGCAGCCTGGCAATATGATAGAAAAAAAAGCCTGTTTTCAGTAGAATAATCAAAGCAGGCTGTGGAACAACCACTTGCTAAAGATATCTGCAATACTAAAGTGGGGCCAAGTGCTAATATCCAACAAAATGGAGAAAAGGCCTGGGAGGCATTTCAGAGACCTTTGCAGCAGCCTTTGTCCATCACAGGCCCAGAGGTTTTGGAAGACAGAATAGTTCCATGGGCCAGGCCCAGGGCCTTGCCACACTGCAGTCAAGGGACACTGTCTTTCTTAGGACTGTGCTCCCACATCCCATCCACTCTGACTCCAGCCTTGGCTCATAGGGGTCCAGGTACAGTCTGGGCCTGTACTTTAGAGAATACAAGCAACAAGCCTTGGTTGCTCCCACATGGTGTTAAGTCTGTAGGTACACTGAGTTTAACAGTAGATGAGGCTTGGCATCTTTCACCTAGATTTCAGAGGATGTATGAGAAAGCCTGCATACCCAAGCAGAGCCTGCTTCAAGGGCAGAACCTTTGCAGAGAGTCTCTATTATGCCAGTGCCAAGCAGAAATATTGGATTGGAGCCCCCACACAGAGTCCTCAAATGGGCGCTGCCCTGTGGAGCTGTGGGAAGGGGCCATTATCCTCCACACTCCAGAATGGTAGGTTCACTGGCAGCTTGCATCCTCCACCTGGAAAAGCCACAAGCACTCAATAGTATGTGAAAGCAGCCAAGGGGGCTGCACTTTTCAAAACCACAAGGGTAGAGTTGCCCAAGTCTTTGGAAGTCCACTCCTTGCAACAATGTGGCTTCCCTAAATGTGGGGCATGGAGTCAAAAGAGATTATTTGGGATTTTAAATATTTAATGTCTTCCCTACTGGGTTTCAAACTTGCATGGGACCAGTACCCCTTTATTAGGCCCATTTCTCCCTCATGGAATGGGAATGTTCACCCAATGCCTATAACCTCATTTAATCTTGGAATTAAATAACTTGTTTTTATTTTACAGGCTCATAGGAAGAAGGGACTTGCCTTTTCTCAGATGAGATTTCAGACTTTGGACTTTTGAGTTAAGGCTGAAATGAGTTAAGGCTTTGGGGAACTGTTGGGAAGGCATAATTGTGTTTTGCAATGTGAGAAAGATATGCGATTCTAGAGGTCCAGGGGTAGAATGAGATAATTTGAATATTTGTCCCCACCCAAATCTCATGTTGAATGATAATCCCCAATGTTGTAAGTGGGGCCTGATAGGAGGTTTTTGGGTTATAGGGGGTGGATCCCTCATGGCTTGGTGCTGTCCTTGTGATAGTGACTGAGTTTTTACAAGATCTGATTGTTGTAAAGTGTGGAACCCTTCACCCACTCTCTCTTGCTCATGATTTTGCCGTGTAAAATACTTGCTTCTGCTTCACCTTCTGCCATGAGTAACAACTTCCTGAGGTCTCCCAGAAGCAGATGCTGGCACTATGTTTCCTGTACAGCCTGCAGAACAGTGAGCTAATTTAACCTGCTTTCTTTATAAATTATTCAATCTCAGGTATTTATTGATAGCAATGCAAGAATGAACACAACCATATGCAAAAATTATCTCAAAAACCAATGAAAGATTTAAATATAAGCCCTAAAACTATAAAACTCTTAGAAGAATACAGTGCAGAATCATCATGATACTGGATTTGGATTTGGTTTCTTGAATACAACATCAAATACACAAGCAACAAAAGAAAAATAAGACAAGTTGGGCTTGAATTATTTTTTCAAAATCATGCATCAAAAGATACTATCAGTAGAATAAAAAAGAAACCTATAGAATTGGAGAAAATATTTGTAAATTTTTTATCTGATTAAGGATTGATATCTAGGATATATAGAAATTGCCAAAACTCAATAACAAAAAACTAAAACAACCTGATTCAAAAGTTGCAATGGGTATTGCCTTTTAATGAGATTATTTCCTGTATAACTATTGGGGTCAGATTTCTGTCATGTTTTTTTGTCCTTCTACAGAATTAAATGAGCAACTTCCTTGCACTCAGAAAAGTTGTGTGCCTTTCATTTGGCGAACAGCCACATTCTCTTGAGTGACATTGTGCCCTGCCCCATCTTGTGCCCCAGCTTAGAGGATGCTGCCTTTCCCTTTATCTGAATCCTGTCTACCACCAAGGTAGAAAAACTCTTTCAAATGAACTTGCTTCTCCTTATTCCATATATGACAAATTCCTCTTCATTTTGACACTATGAAGCAAGAAATTGGCCATGGATTTCTTTCCTCCTATGAAGGGATTAGTGCTTTTTGAAATTTAGTTTACTTAGAATTTTTTTGCATCTTTAACTTTCTGATGTCTTTAAAATGGTGTTTTGCTCAAATTGTGATTTTGTATATATTACTCAGGATGAGAATCCCATCACCTCACCTTTCTTCACTATATTCACATAGAAAATATGTCTTCCACATTAAAGAAATCCAGTGGGTGTCATTTCCATCATTCATTATGTAAATGCTATCCCCTGGAACTCTACGATTCACAAACCCCATAGCTATACATAGTATTCCTACCAGCAAACAACACTTAAGTATTAATACATCTCATTGGACAAACCCTGAATCATTTCAGCATAGTGTCTATGAGCTAGGAAAGAATAAAGTGATTTATTTCAACTATGGTTGAGAAATTCTCTTCTGTGAGTAAATAAATTAAAAAGTACATTAATCTGATGCACTCTGGTGTGTTTTCTTGGGGGAATTTTGACATGGCATAACACTGAGGAATGGGAAGACCATGGCCCAGTGCTTAGCTTCTTCAATGAGTAACCCATTCCTAATATCCAAGGAAATCATGATAATTGACAACTTTACTTGGACTTCTACAGATTAAAAAATCAAGATTAGTTTCTGTACCGTTACTAGTTGTCTCAATTAATACGCAGATATAAGGTAAAACAGACATGAATTCTCTTTTAATGCTCTTTTAAACAATAAGGTAGTTTATCTGGAAATATATTACATGGTGGGATAAAGAAATGAAAAGGAGTAATTAGAAATTATATTAAATATATACCTATACTTTTTAACACTTTAAGGGGGGATGGGGAAGGTTGGAGAGGGATAACATGGGGAGAAATGCCAGATATAGGAGATGAAGGGATGGAGGCAGCAAACCACATTGACATGTATATACCTTTGCAACAATCCTGCATAATCTACACATGTACCCCAGAACCTAAAATACAGTTAAAATAAAACAAACAAAAAGAATGAATCCTGGGTTATAACTTTAGGCACTAGGATAATTTAAAAAAATATGTCCCAGGATAATTTTTTAAAAATTAAATATTTACCTTTCAACATTGGATCAGGATATATTATTGGCTATGTCAAAGTTTCCATACTGACAGTATATATAAAGTTAGAAATTAAAATACAATATTAAAATTACATAATTCTTGACTTTTCACTTTGGTATTCAATTAAAGTAATTTTTTATACTTTGTATTTTCAAAAAAGTCTCACTTTTCCAGAAGAAAAACATTTTCTTTCTATAGTGTATCATATGGTTTGGTTGTGTCCCTACTCAAATCTCATCTTGAATTGTAGTTTCCATAATCTTCGCATGTTGTGAAAGGAACCCAGTGGGAGGTAACTGAATCATAGGGGTGGTTTACCCCATGCTGATCTCATGATAGTGAGTGAGTTCTCATGAGATCTGATAGTTTATAAACCTCTGGCATTTCTTCTGCTTGCATGCATTCTCTCCCTGTGAAGAGATACCTTCCACAATGATTGTAAGGTTCCTGAGGCCTCTTCAGCCATGTAGAAATGTGAATCAATTAAACCCCTTTTCTTTGTAGATTACCTAGTCTCAGGTAGTTCTTCATAGCATTATGAGAATAAATTGACAAAGAATATATTGCTTTAAAAAAGAAAACTCATTTTAAAAGGGTAAAAATATTATGGTAATATATGATTTCACATTCAAGAAACAAATTTCTTTGTTTTTCCTCTTATACCCTCTTAAAAGCAATCAAACATTCAAATATGTATTCTGAGATCTGATTTAAAGTGTATTATTTGAAAGTCTAAAATAATTATATTGTCATCAAAAGAAGAGTTTATGCATTTTAAAAGCTAAAGATTAAAGGTATTTCCCAATTTCTAGCAAATTTACAGGGAGATCCAGAAAATAAAGTGCATGTCATTGATCTGATGTCTGAATACTATACAAAGAAAATATTATAACTTCCAGAATATATGGCAAATTAGTTGAAACTTCCAAAATGAACTGAGCTTTTTGGTACAAATGATTTGCTAATAATAGTGGGAAAAAAACACATATTATGATTCTGTAGAGCAATGAAAAGACTTACTCATTATTTAAAGCATGCAAAATCTCTGGAGCACAACTCTATTTTTTTGTTGTTTTCACATCTTGAAAAAAGATTCATGTTGTGTTTGAATCACAAACCCTGACCCAGAGATGGTTGAACAAATGCACTGAGACACAGATATCTAGTGAAAGAGTGATCTAGGGGTCTGATCAGCTTTCAGACACTGAAGAGGGTGCTGTAAAGAGTCAGTAGCCACAGCCCTCACCAGCTGGAATTGCAGGCATTTATTCAGTATAGATTTAATGACAAAGCCTTTGAGTCAACACACTTGTGTATAATTAACATGGTCACCCTACTGGGAGGGAGCGATCTTAAGAATGATTAAAGGCCAGGTTCCAAGGTCTAAAGCAAACACCATTTGTTGGTAATAACAACATTGTTGACCCTCTGAGCAGAGAGCAGTCATGTGCCCATGGATGTTCAATGATTGGTCTTAGGACCACATCAGTAAACAAACTCTTTAGATAAACTCCCTTACATTTCTTTGTACATACTCCTGTCTAATTGCCTCTGGGTAAGAACTGACACTTTTGGCTCATTCCTTCTCTAGGTTTTTGCAAAAAACTCCCAGCCTTCCAAGAAGGTTTGTGTCCTTTTCTCTATAACTTTTCTATTTTCTCCCACCACCCTGCCCGAACCCTTACAGATTAATTAATACATAATGAAACACTTTCAAATTGGAATTTGACACTACGCATAACATAAATTTGTGGGGTTTTGCATTATATAGTCCATTAATTAGTATGTGAAACTCAGTGTTCTAATTCAGTCTACAGAACATAATCATCACAATAACTTTCTTATATTGTCTTTACTTTTAAGCCTGAATAATATATATTATCTTTCAAATTTTCTAAGTAACATAAGTTATTATAAGACACACCATAACATTACTGCAGAGCAATAAAACTCTAAAGTGTTTTACAGACATACACAAAAGTTTGCTGTTGATGTTTCTATATGAATGTATGTCTTAATATTGATTTTACTTTACCTTTAGTAATGCACCAAAGGTCTGTTTTTTTAAAGCATTATATTACTTATATTCATGAGGCTTGTAATTTTACACAGTATGAGTACAATATGAATTCTTTTCACTGGCCATAGAGAATAAATTCTTACATTGCCTGCACTTACCTTTAAAGTAATCTTTTTGCACACTATATTCAACTTTAATATAATTTTCTGAACAGTCTTTAGCTTTGATTTTGCAAAGAACAAAATGTAATGAAGAAAAAGTGACTAGAATGTACCACTTGTAAAAACAATGTGATTCATTCTTAGGTAAGATGGCTGAATAGGAGCAGTTTTGGTCTGCAGTTCTCAGCAAGACCAATGCAGAAGGCAGGCGATCTCTGCATTCCCAACTGAGGTAGTACCCAGTTCATCTCATGGGGACTGGTTATACAGTGGGTGCAGCCCATGGAGGGCGAGCAGAAGTGGGGTGGGTTGTTGCTTCATCCAGGAAGCACAAGGGGTTGGGGAACTCCCTCCCCTAGCCAAGGTAGCCATGAGGGATGTGCCTTAAGGGATGGTGCTGCCTGGCCCAGGTCCTAAGCTTTTCCCATAGTCTTCAGAACTCATAGACCAGAAGATTCCCTTGCTTGCCTATACCACAAGGGCCCTAAGTTTCAAGCTCAAAACTGGGCAGCTGTTTGGGCAGATACCAAGCTAGCTGCAGGAGTTTTTTCATACTCCAGTGGCACCTGGAAAGTCACTGAGACAAAACTTCACTCCCTTGAAAAGGGGGCTGAAGCCAGGGAGCCAAGTGGTCTAGCTCAGCAAATCCCACCCCCACAGAACTCAGCAAGCTAAAATCCACTGGCTTGAAATTCTCACTGCCAGCACAGCAGTCTGATGTTGACCTGGGATGCTAGAGCTTGGTAGGGGGAGGGGCATCTGCCATTACTTAGGTATGAGTAGGCAGTTTTCCCCTCACAGAAAAAAGCCCCCTGGATTTCAGACTGGGCTGAGCCCACCACAGCATAACAAAGCTGCTGTAGCCAGACTGCCTCTCTAGATTCCTCCTCTCTAGGCAGGATATCTCTGAAAGAAAGGCAGCAGCCCCAGTCAGGGTCTTATAAATAAAACTCCCATCTCCCCGGGACAAAGCACCTGGGGAAAGGGGTGGCTGTGGGTGTAGCTTCAGCAGACTTAAGCATTCCTGCCTGCCAGATCTGAAAATAGCAGCAGATCTCCCAGCACAGTTTTGTATTTTTAGTAGAGGTGGTGTTTTACCATGTTAGTCAGGCTGTTCTTAAACTCCTGACCTCAAGTGATTTCCCATCTTGGCCTCCCAAAGTGCTGGGATTACAGGCATGAGCCACTATGCCTGGCAAGAAACATATATTTGATAGCATTTTTCTGGAATAAGCATCTAGTTAAAATTTATAAAATAATTGATGAATATCCCTAAATTTTGGGGGAAGAGAGCAGTCATTGTTCTTGTTTAGCTTGGATTTCTCTTATTTCACTGCTATTCTTGCAACCTCTGCTTATGTATTTAAATTGAAGGGTTTAAATGCATTTTGCAGGTTTATTCTATCTGTTCTATTCTACACAATATCCTGTACTAAGTCATTGCCTGGGAATGTTTTCCTATTTGATTTACTCTCTTTGCTGGATACAAATAGTATTGATAAACTAAGCATCTTGTAAATTTTATGATCCTTGTTTTACCCACTTTGCATTCTTCTTGGTATTCATTGAAGAAAAGAGTTGTGTTCCATTTATTTTAGGTCTCAGTTTAAAATGGATTTTTCTATTTGAAAGAAAATATGCAACCAAATCTTCCTGAATTGGCATCTAGATGTGCTTCCAGTAGTGTTTTCTCTAGGTTTACTTCATATGCATGTCATATGGGTTGCATGTACATTGGTAGTAATTAAATGTATAATTATTTCAATGAATTTTTTTTTGATGTACAGTATATAAGGGAAATTAGGATATTTATCCTGTGAAATAACTGTCATGTCATATATTTTACATGCAAAATATTGTGGTATTTAAAGATAATCTTCAAAATCAATTAAATCTGTTGTTTGTAATGGTTTTATCTTCACTAGTTGTGCCATTAGGCTATCCAACCTGATTCTTATACCTCTTCCATCCATTCCTTTCTCCACCCAGGCAGGAGCAGATGACACCCTACGTAATAAGTGCCTGATGTGGAGGATCTGAAATTTGCAAGCCAGGATATAAGAAATTAATTTTTCTAGTTGATAATAGTGGCTGTTGACTTTTCTTTTAAACTTGTGCTTTACATCCTATCAATCTCAATATTTGGTTAACTTTTGGAACTAAGTCTTACTGCTACTTTCTTTGTTATGCTGTCAGAAATATGGTTATCATGTGGTCAGGGGAGATGTGTGTCAGGACAGGGAAAGCAATGATTCCACTCTGGTAAAACAGCATTAATGGAAAAACCACAAAAAGCAAAAAAGAAAATAGAAAACAGCTACTTACAATTTCAGTATCTGCTGTTCAACCGAGCAGACCAAAGGTAACTGCTAGCTGGGAAAATAGCTTCTAGCTATCTCACTTTGAGCCACCAAGAGAGAGTCATCTTTAAAAAAAAAGAAATGAGATAAATTGCTTTGAGGGCTTAAGAAGGAGAAACAATAATACAAGTATCAGTTGCTATATAAAAAGGAATTGTCGTATAATAAAACTTACTTTTAAAGATACTATAGCTGGTCATAATGCTTTTTGAAACTGACTTTAGTTTTGTTAAGTGAAAACACAGTAATAAAACAAATATAAGTCAAAAATTTCATAAAAATACAATTTCTATATCTTCATTCTATAGGACTTAAATGAGGTATCAAATAAAATAATAAAAACTCTAATAAATACATTTTTATCTCTCCCTGAGTTCTGACAAATCCTTTGCTATATAGTTTTCATTCCTAATATTATTCATTACCTTTTCTATGTTGGCTTTTCTAACCCTACAAGGCAAAATGCCAATAGACTTTGATACGTTTTCACTTTCATTTAAGAGGGATAAATGCTTCAGCATGCACACTGATGGAAATTAATTTCATCTAAATGCTCTTAGGCTAGCCATCTAGAAATGTAAATACTCCTACTGTAAATTTTGTTGTGAAAGGTTTTTCATTACTAGTGGGAGCTCTGGCTAGATTGTGAGAAAGCAGCAAAGTACTAATGAAAAAAAAAAGGTAATCTGCTTTCTTTATCACTTTCTTCATGAGTATCAGCCACATCATTGTATTAACAGGAAAATCTATCCACTTTCCATAAAGGTTTCCTCTGTGGCTTTGAACTAATGTAAAGTAATGGAAAGATGATCACATTTGATGAATAAGATTAAGCCTCAGAATAATGTCTGTGAATGATGATGAGCATTGTGCATCCAGCAAGGAATTCACAATTGCAAAATTAAAGTTGAGACATCTTTTCAGTTCCTTGTCAAGAAACAGACACAACAAAACAAAAACTACAGTTTTTTAATATGTGAGCTTTCATGAGTAACTATATGACCTGCATAATCTTATTAAACTTCAAATCTATATCATAACATTTAGCAATTTATTTTCACTTTTATGTCTACTTCACTGACATAAAAATTACATAACATTAAACACGTGCATTTCTCTGTGCAATTTGATGAATTCTGGCAATTGTTTACATTCATGTTGCCACCATCTCTGTCAATTAATAGAACATGTTCATAAGTTGAAAAAGTTCCATTGTGTCACAATGTAGTCAATCAAAATCTCTACCAGCCCTGACAACAACTGACCAGTTTTCTGCCACGCCACTGTTGCTTTGTTTTAGCTTTTCTTTTGGTAGCATTTTACATAAATGGAAATATACCATATGAGCTCTTTTGCTTCTGGTTTCTTACATCTAGCACTATGTTTTGATGATTCAACAACATATTTCATTAAATAACTCATACACTTATTTCACTGATGATTCATTCCATCCTGTTCATATATCATGATATGTTTACTCATTCACCTGTTGATGGACATTCTCTCTACTTTGCAGTTAATATGGATAAAACTGTTATGAGCATTTGTGTATGTATTCTAGAGTAGACATAAGTTTTTATTTTTGTTGGGTAAATATCTTGGAATGGACTCAGAGGATTGTATAGCAAAACTAAGCTTAATTTTATAAGACATTGTAAAACTATTTTCCAAAGACAAAATCATCAATGCATGACAATTTTTGTTGCACCACACCCACACCAATAACACTTAGAATTGTTAGACATTTAAAAGTTGTATTTATGGATGTTCAGTCAATGTTTACTGGTAGCTCATTAAATTTTTATTTTTTATGATTAATGATGCTGAGCATCTTTTCATGTGGTTAGTTGACATTTTAAATATTTTCCTTTGTAATATGTATTCCCTATATTTAAAAAAAAATAAAATTTGAATAATCATCTTATTTTTGATTTGTAAGAATTATTTACATATTCTGGATATAAGATCTCACACATCTATTTATTATAAATATATGTTACTGTTCTGTGATTTTTCTCTTTATTGTATTTTTAAAAATGTAACAATTTCCATTGTTTAAGTAATATCAACCACACAATAAAATTGCAAGCAGAATTTTAAAAGCTTTCTGCTTCAACATCTATTGAGAACAATTTGCTAATCTGATGTACTACCACATCTAAACATGTTACTTTACGTTTTTTCCAAAACAATAATACCCTCTTACATAAACACAATAGGGTCATAGAAATAAAGACATCAGGAGTTACATATTTCTTACATATATATAAGTAATATATATTACTTTTTATACACATAATTATATATGCATATAATTATCTAATGCCTTTCCAATTTTTCCAGTAGTTCTAAAATTTTATTTCTAAAAAATTCAGTAAATAATCATCATTGCATTCAGTTGTCATACTTCCTTAATCTATTTCCACTTGGACATGTTCCTCTAACTTTCCTTAACTTTCATAGCCTTGACATATTTTGAGGATGACAGGTCAATTATTATACAATGCCATTCTTTTTGTTTGTTTTTGTTTGTAATGTTTCTTTATTATTAGATTCAGATTAGTTATAAATCTTTGAAGGGGATATCATATCAGAGTAGTAATACTGTGGTCTTTTAATTGCATCCTATAAGGTGGCCCAAGATTTTAATTTGTATCAATACAGGGAGCATTTACCATGATTACTTAATGTAGTGTCTGTCAGGATTGTCCATTGCATGGCTTCTCTTTCACTCTCTGTAAATAATGGATTTTGGGAAAGAAATATTTGAAAATATGTATACATTTTATGCTTCATTAATCTTCCAATTTATTTATTTATATCAGAATGGATGAATTATATTCTACTTTATTTAATGAACAGAAATATATTACTAACAGCATCTCTTTTTAAGTGGAAGTTATCCCAGATTTGTTCTATGGAGTTTGCCTTTCAAGCTTGTTTCTGTGTGATTCTAATGTGCACCAATCACATTTTAATACATTCTTTCTCTTTAAAAATATATATATAATCTAAGCTAATCTTGTATTTCCCCACCTCGACCCTGAGTCAGCTAATTGTGCAAGGGGCTCTGGTTCCTTATAGCATGGAATAGTATTTAGAAATTAATCTAATTCTGCCCACCAAGATGGTCTAGGAGCAGAGATAGTCTACTAGCAATGGATCCCTGAACAGTGTAAGTTTTCTATTTCTGTGTAAGATATTACTTCAGAATGATGACTTAAACAACTCCAAATATATTATCTCACTGTTTCCTTGGGTCATATGTCTGCATATGTGTTACCTGAATCTTCAGCTCAGAAATTCACCAGACTGAAAAAAGCTGTCAGCTGTGGTTTCAATTCTCATCTGAGGCTCAAGATCCTCTCCTAGTTCACTGAGTGTTGATTTTCTTTGTAGCTGTAAACATAGGTTTCTTTTTTTTATTTGGCTATCCTTCTTTCAGCCAGAGAGTAATCTCAGGTTCTAGGGACTGCTTACAGTTCCTTATAGTGTGGACCCAAGAGAAAGTTCACAGTGTGGTGTTTTTTTTTTTTTTTTTTTTTTTTTTAGTCCAGACCCACTTAGGATAACCTCCTTTTGATTAATTGAAACTTGAGACTTAAAAAAAAAGTTGAGGTTATGTAATTTCTTTTATATTATGTACAGAACAGAGAAGACTAACCCTTGGTGGGTAACTCAAACTCAAACTTATGAAATGTGGTTTCCTTGAGGCCCTGTTGATTTGTAACTTGGTGAGTGCCTTGTCCTGCAAGCCAGAGTGATGTTTCTTTCACAGAATTGCATGATATTAAACAGTTGGAATATCTCTGACATGCTAATTTAGGGTAATTCTATTTTTTTTTAATATAGAAAGGTGACCCCAAATAATAATTCTCTTGGTTTCATACATCTAGGAGGGCTGATTGAGTTATACAGTGGTCTGCATTTGTCAAATCTCAGTGAATGAGTATTTAATTTTTAAACATGTTTATATATTTTAACTTTAAGGCAATAGAAAAAATTGTAAACAAATATTACACTCTAATTAATGCTATGCTTGCTAATGTATTTGCAGTGAAATGTAATGATATCTGCAAATTTTTCAAAGATACATAGAAAATTGAGATGCATTAGTAAATGAAAAGAGGAATAGATGGATATCCATATTTATCTATCAAATATAATAAAGTGTTAATAGTAGAATCAGAGTAGTGGATGTAAAATGGTAAAATTCATTCAGCTCTGCTCATACATTAGAATAGCACTCATCAATTTTAAAAAATTGCAGTTTTAAATATGACAATGTATGAATAGACCATATTTTTCAATTGATAGACACCAGAATGCTTTATTTCTTACAATTATAAATAAAGCTGCTATAAGCATTCTTGCAGAAGTCTTTTTGTAAACTTTTATTTTTATTTATCCTGAGTAAATGCCTAAAAGAGGCATTTACTGAGTAATGGAGTAGTATGTGCTTGATTTTATTTTTTAAAATGGTATAAAATTATTTCCAATGTTCTTGAGTCAGTTTATAGTCCCAAAAACTGTGTGTAAAAATTCTGGTTGCTCCATATCCTCACCAATACTTGATGTCATTCTTTACATATTTTAATGAACTGAACCTTTTTTGAAAGTTTTTTGTGGTACTGTTTTGTAGTTTTTGTTCCTTTTATTTTTAATTTTTAAATTGTATTTTCAACTTTTATTTTAGACACAGTGGGTGATGCTAAGCTTTGAAGTATCAATGATCCCATCATTGAAGTACTGAGCATACCACCCAACAGTTAGGGTTTCAATCCTTGCCCCTGTCCCTCCTTCCATCCTCTAGTAGTTTCCAGTGTCTATTGCTGTCCTGTTTATGTCTATGAGTACCCAATGTTTATCTCCCACTTATAAATGAAAACATGTGGTATTTGTTTTTCTGTTCCTTCATTAATTTGCTTAGGATAATGGCTTCCAGCTGCATCCATTTGGCTGAAAAGGACATGATTTCATTTTTACTTATGTCTGCATAGTATCTTATGGTGTGTATTATCATGTTTTCTTTATCCAGTCTATTGTTGATGGGCACCTAGGTTGTCTCTATGTCTTTGCTATTGTGAAAAGTGCTGCAATGAACATAGAAGTGGATGTGTCTTTTAGTAGACAAATTTGTTTGCACTTTATAACATTATTTTGTAGTTTCTATTTCTGTTTTTATTATGCTTAGGTCTTCTTTAAATCTTTGAGCATACTTTAATAGTTGTCTTTAATTCTTATGTGCAATATCATCATCTCTGCCTTTTCTATTTATTTCTATAAACTAACTTTTATCCTGGTTATGGGAAATATCTAGTAATATTTGATTGGATGATGGGCATTTAAAATTTTACATTTTTTAGTGTCTGGATTTTGTTACCTCCTTTAAAAAAGTTATTGGATTTTCTTTAGCAGTAGTTAAGTTACTTGCAGATCATTTTGATTTTTTAAATACTTTTTGTTAAGCTTTGTTAGGCAGGTCTATTGTAACACTTACCAGAGCATTAACTAAGGTATGACTTTTCTGTCACCCCTGTTGAATGTCCAAAGCATTCAACAGGTCTCTCAACTTTGTCTGGCTGAAACCTGCACTCTTTATTCCTGAAAATAATTTAGCTTATAGCTCTCCAATCATTGTTCTTTGCCAGCCTCATGAAATTTTGGCCTACATCTGCATAGCTTAGTATTGACTAACAAACTCAAGGGTGACATATGGATTTTTGGAAGTATTTCCCTATGTACCTCTCTCCATTCTACTGACTAGGAGAGGAATTCCTGTGAATTCCGTATGTCTCAACTTCCTTTAGCTTCTATTTTTGTTTTTCTAACTCAGCAAATACCATCTTTACTGACTGAGTTTACCTCTCAGCACCACAATCTATAAAATGCTTTTTGAAGAAACCTGAAGTAACTATAGAATGTAGGTTGTTCTCTCAGAGTTTAAAGTTTTTGCTGCCTAAGGTCCACTGTCTAAAACTGATTGTTCTATACGTTTTCACTAGTTTTCCAGCTTTTAGTAGCAGGAGGACCAGTCTAGTACCAGCCACTATCTCACTGCTGCAAGTGAAAATACAGCAATATTGCTTTTAGATGAGGAAGTTCTAAATAATTCATTTTATCTAATGGTTATGTATAAATGATACATAAAGTATGCAGGCCTGACTTGATTCTACTTTTCATTTATTTGTACAACACAATTTTTTGCCCTTATTTAGATCAGTGCTGCATTTCAATACTCAGTTTGACTCCGATTATAATTTTAATGACAGAATTTTGTAATAATTTATTTATTTGCATGCAAAGAAACACTGTTAGTTAAATTCATTTTGTTATAGGTGATAGACATCAAGGTTTCTAATATAAAACTCAAGATAACCTTTGTTATAAATAAAAAGATATCTCACATAACTAAACTGCATTTATTCTGTTGGATGTCTGGTGTGAGATGAAGACAGGTCCAGAAGTTGCCTGTCACATTTTAACTTGGTTTTAATTTTCTGCCTCATACTGGCTTTCTATGAATTATAAGCTCACATAGCATACTGAGTCCAGAGATGACAAATTTCAGATTTCTAGAGGCTGAGCTATGACTGGCTTTCTTGAGGTCAGAATCCTCTACAACATCAAAATCCTATGCCTAGATATGTTGGGTGACATTTGTAAACCTTGCTGCTTCCATTATAAACACATATATATTTGGGGTGTTAAGGAAGAGTTTGGAAATATACGGTGCAAAGCCATAGGCATTTAATAACTTATTGAATTAAATGAAGTGTCAAGAAAGCGTTTTGTGGCATTTGTAAAATTTATCTGTAAAAAATGACATGCCACTTATTTATTTAGCATTTTTCAAAAAAAAAATCAACTAGTAAATTCAAATATTTAGAAAATAATAACACTTAAGCTAGGACAATATATAATCCTAAAGTAGATTTTGTGGCATTTGATTGTTCTTTGGATTTAGAATAATCTCTAGTTCTAGAGAATACTGTCTGAAAGTCACATGAATGCATACTGTGGGATCCCTGGGACCCATAAACACAGACAATAGACTTTAAATTCCTTGTCCTGTCTAGAAAAAAATAAAAATGAAAACAAACCAAAAACTTTGAGTGAGTTTTCTTATGTTGGGAGCTTAAAGAAGTCACCTCTTTATATTAAGGACATATATACTGAGACATTCTGTATTTATTTTCAGATGAAAATATTGACTGAGTTCTTGTTCTCAAAAATGTAATCTACCTACTTCTACTACAATAATCTAAACTGCTGTTACCACTTCCATTTAACTATGGCATGCTTTATTTAAGATTATATTGCCTACTATTAGATTTTTGTGATTCTCTCTCTCTCTTTTTTTTTTTTGCACAGCATCATGAAAGTCTACAGAAAAATTTCAAGAAGGGCATGATCCACATCAT